>CM075506.1:12173439-12695939 GCA_037950675.1 Hypophthalmichthys molitrix
ACCAACTCAACCAAAACTACGCCCATGTATCCCAGTAGCTTATATAATATGTGTTATACAGTTGATGTTCAGGATAGATAAGAATAGTTCTATGAGACAGTTCTGAGTTTCAAATGCAGTTGTCAGTGTGTTGTCTTTTGGTGCTTACCAATACTTACGCATATCCGTTTCTCAGATCCCAAATCCCTTGTTTGACCTGGCTGGAATCACCTGTGGTCATTTCCTGATTCCATTTTGGACCTTCTTTGGAGCGACTCTCATTGGAAAGGCTGTTATTAAGATGCACATTCAGGTATACTGAGAGTAAGAAAACAAATGTTAAACATTTGTGTAAACACTTTTTTTTTGAGTGTGTCATTCCTAAAGAGATGATTCCCATAATTCAGTTGATCGGTGCCATTAGATCATCAAAGTCAGACCTTTGCATGTGCCTCTTTTGAGTTTTGAATGTTGACTCAGCAGCTTCTAGACAGCGGTGCATCTGATGTCTACAGAACTGCTCATGTCATCCAAATAATCAAATCATGAGCGTGAGCGAGTCGGTGATCTCACCAGGTGTCACGTCTCCTCACTTCTCACTGTCTCCTGAAGACACTATCTCCACAGACAAATCTACTGCACTCGCTGCCTTGAAGAACATGCCGTTGATTCATTGTCTGATAATGTGTATCCACTTTTTGTTTCTCTACAGAAACTATTTGTTATCATAACATTCAGCAAGCACATAGTGGAGCAGATGGTCTCCCTGATCGGGTGAGTAATGACACCACCATGAGGTGAATAGACAACCTGTGTAAACAATGGTAAACATTATAGCGAATAAACGAACTACATGAATCAAGAACACCTGAAATTATAGTATTTGTGCATTGATAAGTGGCAATTCAAAATGCTTCTTAGACATATAAGAAATGTTTGCATTTGAATTAAGAATATGAGTGAAATTATTATCTATACACTGCTGTTCAAAAGTTTTGGTGTCAGTAAGATTTTTTTTTCTTAAATTGATACTTTTATTCATCAAGGATTCATTAAAGTGACAGTAAAGACATTTATAATATTACAAAAAAATTATTACAGTTTACACAAAAATATTAAGCAGCATAACTGTTTTCAACATTGATAATAATCATAAATGTTTCTTGACCAGCTTATCAGCAAATTAGAATGATTTCTTAAGGATCATGTGACTCTGAAGACTAGAGTAATGATGCTGAAAATTCAGCTTTGCCATCATAGAAATCAATTACATTTTTAAATATATTAAAATAGAAGTGTTATGCTAAATTGCAATAACATTTTTGCAATATTACTGTTTTTACTGTATTACTTTGATCAAATAAATGCAGCCTTGTTGCATACGGTTACATAAAAATCTTACCGACCCCAAACTTTTGAATGGTTGTGCAAATATGAAGTGATTGTATAGATAAATAAAGAGTAGTTTCTTTGCCAGTTAGAAACAAATGTCACTGTAACATGCAAATGCACAAGAGGAAACTAAAAAAGGATCTAGCAGAGTTTATTGAACTCTTTCATGAACTGTGGGCAGCTCATTTTAATGCTTGCATGCAAATGCAAGCATAGTCAGATGCTTACCATTGTTTAGTCTGAATCATCTAAAGAATCGCCTATAGTTTTTGTTCCTCTTTACAGCTATTTAGGACATGTGAATGGTTAAATATGTTTGGGTCACATTTCATTCCAAAATAAAGAAAGATCTGTTGCTTTATCATTTAATTTATCTTATTTTAAGACCATGAAGATTTTTATTCTTCTATTGTGACATTATTTTTGACATTTAACTACATTATAGCTAAATATAAGCTAATATAAGTAAATCGTTGGGTAAACTCTTCCCTGCCATTGACAGAATTTCCCGTCATATAGTTTTTAGGGGTTTTTTTTTGTGACGTGAAGGCAAAGTATGGTAACCCATACTCGGAATTTGTCCTCTGCATTTAACCCATCCAAGTTAGTGCACACACATTAGGAGTAGTGAGTAGTGAACACACGCACACACACTGCAAACCGTGGACACACACACCCAGAGCAGTAGGCAGCCATTTTGTGCCTTGCTCAAGGGCACCTCATTAGGCCACGACTGCCCATTACCCATTTATTGAAAATATTACACAACGCTGCACCGCCATTGATGGAATTTTCCGTCAATCCATGTTTTCACTGTTATACGGTAGGGGCACTATTACGCATCTTCTGAAAGAGTACAGAAGGAAAGTTCAAGACCCAGATCAAAACACGGGTGAAGAACAAGCAGAAACAAGCGACAGAAGCATTGCTTATGCACATGTAAAATAATGCCATCATCAAACATTAAACGGCATATAAATCAAAACTTCCTAACATCACCAATGAAATGTTGACCCAGGAAGAGGAACAACTGTGAAGATTTATGGGGTGTTGATGTACTTGATCTAATCAATCTATGTTTTAAATGTAATTCTGAATCTGACCCGGATGTAGTCTTTGACAAAAGCGTGATTTTATATATATATATATATATATATATATATATATATATATATATATATATATATATATTATAACAGGCTCTTTCTTTTGGTATATTGCATGTTCAGATATTCATACAAAAAAATATTCTGGTGTGCCATGAAAGTTTTGTGAAAATGGGGAAAGAGTTAATTGTCATTACCTATAATTAAGACTTTATTGCATTATAAGGAATTAAATTTCCTTATTCACTAATGTTTTTAGTTTGATTTTAGGGTGAAATGTGATTCAGTGAGATTGACCTTAACACTGTTTGTACCACATACTGAGGCCACTTATTAGTAAGCCTGAGAAATCCTCACCATTTATGGTGATGTCTGCGCAGATAGAGTTTAGATGATGTAGCAGAGTGACTCAAAAGTAGAGATGCGGTCTCCATGTTGGGACTTTGAACGGCACTCAAAAGTACAAATGAAATTACTGTTCATCTCTGAATGAGGCACAACAATTGTAGCTTTATAATGAAGCCACATGGAAAGCACTTCATAATCACGATCTAAGAATGTGGTCAGCATGTTTCGTCACATGGTCTTGGCAAGATCCTTTGAATTTGATGTGCTGCTCAAACTTGAGGTTCTTAATCATCAGCCTGTTTGTGGTAAGGTCATGTGATTGAGACCAGTAACATTCAGAATTTGTGCTGTGGTTCCTTTCAGGAGAATTTCTTTGCTTTTTGATGCAATAAAGACATGATAATTGCACCTTGAACTCCAAAGATGTGTGGTGCAGAAAAATTATAATTGATCCTACATGATGGTTCGGTTTCACTGACATTCAAACCCACCCAAAACTGGGTGGTTCTTCCTACATTGCAGTGATGACACAATATTGAGTCACTTCCTCATTAATTGGTTTAGAACAGTTCCTACAGAAGCCTCTCTGCTATAAGTGAGGGTTCAGAGATCTCGTGCCTCATTGTTCTGGAGGCTTCACTGAAGGAAAGCTGTTGTGCGCTTTGGGAGATCTAGTGGACTTCCTCTCTTGGTAAGACTTTGCTAATCATATCTTAATTTTTTTGGACAGTATTATCCCTGGAGTTGGAGCATCTCTTCAGAAACCTTTTAGGGAGTACTTGGAAGCCCAGAGAGCCAAGCTTCATAATCCAGCTGGTGAAGGAGCAGCAGCGGTAAAAATCAATTATCTTTTTAATTTATTTAATTAATATAGTAGTATTTTTTTTTTTTTTTTTTTTTTATTCGCATTGTTTATTTCTGCATTTTTTTTATATATATATATATATATATATATATATATATATATATATATATATATATATATATATATATATATATATATATATATATATATATATATATACACACACACTACCAGTCAAAAGTTTGGAATCGGTAAGATTTTTAATGTTGACAATTACTTTATAAAATATATTCAAACAGAAAACAGTTATTTTAAACTGTAATAATATTTCACAATATTACTGTTTTTACTGTATTTTTAATTAAATAAATGTAGCCTTGGTGAGCAGATGAAACTTCTTTTTAAAAACATTAAAAATCTTACCGTGTCCAAAGTTTTGACTGGTAGTGTATATATTTGCCGAGTTAAATTATTTTAATTTTAATTTAATTTATTTTAATTTAATTATTTAATTTCTCATTCAATTTCTACATTTTTATTTTTGTGTTTAGTCTTTATTTATTTTTAATACAATATAGTTTTAACTTTGACTAGAGGCACAAACTTTTTTTTCTTTCCATAGATTAAGACAAATTTAATTTGGCCTCAAAATCTTAAGTGATTCACATTTTGTTTTTAAATAAAATATTTTATTTTCATTTTTTTTTTTTTTTCTTTTTTTTTTGTCCCCTGTGCAGGGTGAAAGCTGGCTCTCGTGGGTATTTGAGAAAGTGGTGCTGGTCATGGTGTGCTATTTTATTCTGTCCATCATTAACTCCATGGCACAGAGCTACGCCAAGCGTCTCCAGCAGAAGTACTACTCAGAGGAGAAAACAAAATGACGGACTCACAGAAAAACATCTCGCGCTCCTGTTTTGGAACCTACAAAATATTTAAGCTAAAACTGCTACATGAGCACTGATTTATGTGCGCTTCTGTATGTTAATATTCATTCAGATCCCTTTAGTTACGTGAAGTCCCTCTTCATTTGTCTGTAGTGTGCTCGACTATTTAAAATCAGATTTAACATTTAGAGATTTTTGTCTTAACAGAACCAAGGCAGTCTAGCTAACAGGCTGTGTGGAGTCGTATTTGTTGCAATGCCTTATGCAACATTTGGAGGTCATGCTTCCATTGAAGTGAATACAGTTCTTAATCAATAGATTGACTTATTTAATTTCTAACATACAGGTATGGATGGGCAGGGTCTGTTTTGCAAGGTTTTGTGATTTGGAATTTTCAGGGATAGTTTTTTTTAATCTATATTGATGTCATTTTGTATTTCTTTAACTGTTTAAAGAGGATAGCAATATCAACTCAGATCATTGTGGTTTCTAAATAGTTTGCACATCTTGTAAATAATGTTTTGACTATACGCACATGATGTTTATTCTCCAGAGATCTTAAACCAAAATGTCACAAAATAGTGGATGTAACTTTTAACCCAAGAAACAGAATATGTGATATTTGCATTTGTTTGTGCATTACAACCTTTGACATTTGAACTAAAACCATAAGTTGATCCGTACTTTCCTCTTTTCTTATTTTGGGCTGAAATATTTGTGTGGCTAACTATAATTTCTCTCAGAAGTAACATTAAATTGATTAATACATCTGCTGTGTTACATGTGCGTTTTACGTTAATCTGTGAATTATTACCCCCCCTCCAAAAAAAAAAAAAAAAGAAAAACCTATGAAAATTTATTTCTTTGGGTTCAGACCAATGGATGACAAGTTGTACGATGCAGCCCAAAAGAAGGTATGTGAAAGGCAATGAATCTATCTATCGTTCTATCTATCATTCTGTCTGTCATTCTATCCATCTGTCGTTCTATCTCTCTCTCTGACAGCTTATGTACTCATTTGCATAAACTTTCAGAAGTAGCATGTTTCAGTATGTTGTCCCATTCTGTCAGGTAGCTTATCAGACTGGTGTTGGCTGCAAGTCATATGGCAACAGCAGTCTAATAGGCTGCCTGAAATTTTGGGCTTAGTCACCATCCACATGTTTTCAGGGCTAAATTTTGTGCCAGGAATGTTAAACTGAAGAATATTTACTACCTGATGAATGTGTTCTCTCCAGTGTGCGATGGGTCTGGGCATTTAATTGATTATTTCCTGGTTTGTGGAGGCAGATAAGTTGTATGTAAACAACAAAGATTCATCTTTTTATTGTAAACCAAGTATAAATGTGCGTGGTAAGGTCAATCACTACTTTTTATCATTGCATTCAGCTATTTATTTAAGAGAAAGAAATAATGTCAAGACCAGTTAGGCCTATATATTTTGCAGAAAATGTTTTCAGTTGTCATAGTTTGCTGCTATAAAATTTACACTGCTATACATTTTGCTGCTATACATTTCACAATATCACAATAAAAAGCATTTTTGTCCTCAAGTTTAAGTGTTTTCCCCAGTGATTAAAAATCACTCTGTGTGTTATTGTTACTTTAGAGTTATTAAGAGAGATTTAGTTTGAAACATTAGCAAGAAAGCACGACAGTTGAATGGGGGCCATTTTTGAACACTTTTTCAGTTCAAATTTAAACGCGTCATTGTATTGATGGTTTTTCTGAGGCTCTCTTGCTGTTTGTCACGGCCGGGTCATTGTTGTAAGATGAATCGTCCATCTTTTTACTCTGCACTTGCAGATTACTTCAGGATTTTTCTGTATTTGGGTCCATCCATCTATCCAGCCTAAGTTTTTCAGCCTCTGCTGTACAGTAGTGTCGACAAACTGTAAACACGGCAGGCTAGTTGAGGTTTCTTATATGTACCTTGTCAGTAATAGTCTGCTTAATTCTGATTGGTCAATTCTGTACTGGCTGCCCAACAAACCTTGCCGGAGGAAGAGTCGAAGACCGCTCGGCTTTTTTCGAAAGTATCGGCAAAGAAATTGCATTAGTTTTGGCTTTAAAGAATACGTTATTATTCAATAGACGGCGACAAGGAAAATGGGTTTATCTTAAGATTGTTATACGTGTAATCAAGTGAGAAGTTCATTATAAGCATGATGTAGTCACAATTTCGAGTGATCATTATCTTGTATTGTTACCAGTGGCGGCTCCAGATTCTGGGTGTTAGCGCTAGTTTATGATAAACATTTTGTAAGCTTTATATTCTAATCGCTGAACACATGCAGGTAGAATACTAACTATGTATTACCTTAATGTAGTAGGGCCTATTTATTGACTCCGAATGTTGTTTTATAATGTCACAAATTGTGGAGGAATTCCAATGAGGAAAATAAAGCCATTTCTATTCTCAGAACAAAATAAGGCTATTCACATGTCTGCCCACTGCTCTGCAGGGATGCAAACACATCAGGGGTGGAAAAGGTGAGAAAGATCCGAAACACCCTAGAATGCATCATGATTGTCTTGTTAATGTGCATAAAGACTTCATTTTAGTCTTTAAGATTGTACATTTTAATATTAGAAACGGTGCTAATAGTAGAAGTAGATTCCAAATATATACATTTTTAAGCTTCGTTTATGATTCTGGATATCTGAATGTTGTTTTCTCTGAAAACAAAACATTAGACAACTAAACAAAATAACATGTAACTTGAGGTTCTGACAATTTTCTATTTAATGTTATTAATCTATTTATAAATGTCTAAAATGTTATAAAAAATGTATTTTTAATGGATTCATTGTGTAAAAAAATCATTTGAAATTAACGAATGAAGACTTGTTTCATACAGTTTTTGAACGATATCTACATAAGTACATTTTAAAAGTCACTGGTCGCCACCTACTGGCACAACAATGTAATACAATCTTTATTTGAAGCGTAACATTAGTTTCAAAGGACATTTACTCATTTTCATTGCTGCTGCAATATCAGTGTTTATATCTGGCCAGGGTCTGCTCACTGTTGCGAGGTGGTTCTTTCCATTTTACACTGGGGTTATTTACCCCACATTTTTATGTTTCTTGGGTCTTCGCTATTCCCTTCAAAGCAAACAAACCAGCGCCTTTATTGGTTGCTTAGTGACGATTGTGTTGAAGTAAGCCAGAAATGCGCAGGTGCTACTCAATTCGGCTATATTTAATATTCATAATATTGACTCATGAGTTGAGTATGTGCGCTAAATCTGCGCAGATTACATAAACTTCGCCAGCAAATTGAGTGAACATAATTTGTGAAACATAACCTGCCAAATTGCCTAGTGATTTGACATCTTTACCCTCCACAGTTGATTTTTACCTGCATTTACGAGTGTTCATTCCAAACCCTGCCATTATGAAATTGCACAGAACATCTTGTGTGTGTAAAATCAAACTATTTAATTACGTTATGGCAATATAGTATAGTAGAGTTCAACTAAAGTTGTATTTGTTGCAAAATGGTAGCTAATGTTAGTAGCGTTATACGAGTTGTTTTTAGAATAAAAAGGTACGTTCGATTCGGTGGAAATAACGCTAACAACGTTAAAATCAAAACAAGTCAGCCATGTCAGTCTTATTAACTTTATATCGATACTTATGCCAATGAAATGAAGGTTATCATAACACTACTTTGCGAGATTCTTACGTTAAGGAGATGACTAGTTTCTTCAGTTGCGTTCACTCTTCCCAGGAGCGTTGCACGTGGTGCGAAGCCGGAGGTCGGAGGATTTTTTTGTTTTGGACAACTGAGAAGGCGTGATTCTCATTTCATTCACCATGACCCTGTCCAACGACTGTCCCCTCAAAACAACTCTCTGGACCTTCAGGTCTCTCCCTCTCGCGTGCAACACAAACAACACAATTTGAATAGTTTTGGTGTATTATTGTTGTACGAAAAACAATTAATCAATATACAAACAATTAAATAAGATGTAATCAAGTCAAATCACCTTTATTTATATAGCGCTTTTTACAATGCAGATTGTGTCAAAGCAGCTTTACAGTGATAACTGGTATATAATTTTGGCTGCACAACAGTTCTTAAAGAAAATGGTGTCAATGCAGGCGGATGCAAAGCACTGTTGAATATCAAATCATAAATATCAGAGACAGAAAAATCAGTATACCAAAAACAATTGTAATTAGTACAGTAATCAGTATTGTGTATTAAATAGCCTATACAAAATAAATAAAAAATGAAACAATTCAAGTGAAATACAAAAAAAAAAAAAAAAAAAAGATGCTCTTTGAATCATTCTCAAATCATGCTGGAGAAAAAAAAAACGGGACAAACTAAGACATTTTGAAAGTCTTGTTATTTTTCCAGTTCAACTTTCTTGCAGAATGGGTATTCATAAGTGGCTCGAAAAAAGTGAATAAGCATGACAATTAAACACTGCTTTTATTTCATTAAAATATTTTCAAATTATTCAAATACTTTTGAATATTATTAAATTATTATTATTATTAAATTATCTATTGTATAGTTAGAGCTTTAAAAGGCAGAAATAAATATTTGTGTATCACAAAACGATAAATTTAATAGCCCTATTTTAACAAATATACTTCTTCAGAGGCCAGTAAAGTCATCTAATATGGAATCATGAAATCAGTACTGTCAAATCTTTATGATGAGCCGTCAATGATAGGGTTAATCAGAGGTGTGTGTAGCTGGAGATGATCTGCTCTAGTGCAGTAAAACTGTCCAGAAAATCCTCCTCAGAGATTCCAAACTTTGTATACTGATGAGCATAAGCCCTACAGAAAGAAAAAAATGAGTATTTTTAAAAAAGACACTACAGAAATTTGGCCAGTATTTATGCTGCTGTATTTCTCACCTTGAGGCAAACATGTTCCAAGCCTTCCTGACTATATTGTCCAGTGGTTTTAAAAGGGACTGGTTGTTGCTGACCAAAGTGGCCGACTTTTCATATCCATTGAAGGTTACAGGGGAGTTCCATGTGCAGAAACTATTTTCAGTTTTAAGCCACGGCACATATAACGCAGGATCCTTAAAACCATCTGTTGATTGAAGTATTTTTCATGTTAGTTTCCATCCACATTATTTTTCAATGCAGAAGTAAGCGGTTTTCTGTGAATGTTTGAGACTTCAGATTCATTAGCCACTATAGGGAAATAACAAGAAGAATGACAGTGCAGTAAACAGTAAAACTGTTTGTGCTACAAACCAGTGTTTATAATTAAGACAATACATTAAAACAATATGGTAAAAAAAAATACCAGTTTGCAATATTAAGCCTCATAACAAGCTGCTTTGTACATCTTAAAATAACTGGAAGTGAATGATACCGGAAGCTAGACACACTCGATTTGCAAATGGCCGCACCCAATTCCACCCCAAAAATGACAATCTAATACTTATGGCAAATTTGAAGAATGTTGGTAACCAAACATTTTCAATTCCTGTTAACTTCTATTGTATGGGAAAAAAGGATGTCAATGGGAACATTGCACATTTTTCAATTTAAAAAATCTTTCAGTTTTTTATAATTTTGAAATTTTATATTTAGAATAAAATTATTTGGTAGTCAGAGGTGGGTTGGGCGGCACTGGGCGCTAGTGCTGTCAAACAATTAATCGCGATTAATCGCATCCAAAATAAAAGAGGGATTTGAAATGTAAAAGTTTTTATTACTCAACAGGTGAGTAAGGTATTTTATTGAACTGATAAATTGCCATATGTAGTAAAGCATTATCTTTTGTGAAGGGTCATTTCATTATAGTTGTTGTAATGCTGTGCTGGAATTTATTTCAAGGAAGAACCTTGTCTATTAATGGGTAAAGCTACAGTAACATCTTCAGCTAGTCAGTTTGAGATCCTTTCCATCTAAACTGGTTATATCTCTTAAGCCTATAGTGAACCTAGTAGAGAACCATATTCATCCGCAGTCACACAGTGCCGAAGCACAACCAAAACAATGTTTGTCCATAAAATGCATGCAGTTTTATTTAACCGCTAGAGGGCCAAAAGTTACATAGTGTACCTGTTAATGGACAGAAGTACATTTAAGGGCTACTTGCCTGTAACCGCAGTAGAGACATCTTTCCCCCGCAGTATTAGAACATTAGCAAGTGACGAATTAAAACTTTTATGCCTGCCGTTTGTCACGCTCTCTCCTCCTGATGTGACACTTACTGTCCAGTCAATTCCTTTTTTAAAAAAAAGAAGCATTTTAGTTCCACAAAACCATTATGGAGACAATCAATATATATTTTGTATTTCTTCAGCTGTGCATCCGGAAAGTATTCACAGCACTTCACTTTTTCCACATTTTGTTATGATACAGCCTTTTTCCAAAATGGATTAAATTAAATTCATTATTTTCCTCAAAATTCTATAAACAATACCCCATAAAGACAACGTGAAAGAGGTTTGTTTGAAATCTTTGCAAATTTCTTAAAATAAAAAAAATTTAAAAAAATTACATGTACATAATTACATTTGCCATGACACTCAAAATTAAGCTCAGGTGCATCCTGTTTCCACTGATCATCCTTGAGATGTTTCTACAACTTGATTGGAGTCCACCTGTGGTAAATTCAGTTTACTGGACATGATTTGGAAAGGCACACACCTGTCTATATAAGGTCCCACAGTTAACAGTGCATGTCAGAGCACAAACCAAGCCATGAAATCCAAGGAATTGTCCATAGACCTCCGAGACAGGATTGTATCGAGGCACAGATCTGAGGAAGGGTACAGAAAAATTCCTGCATCATTGAAGGTCCCAGTGAGCACAGTGGCCTCCATCATCCGTAAATGGAAGAAGTTTGGAACCAACAGGACTCTTCCTAAAGCGGGCCGCCTGGCCAAACTGAGCAATCGGGGGAGAAGGCCCTCAGTCAGGGAGGTGACCAAGAACCTGATGGTCCAGAGCGCTCTGGACCTCAGACTGGGGCGAAGGTTCATCTTCCAACAGGACAACGACCCTAAGCACACAGCCAAGATAACAAAAGTGTGGCTACGGGACAATTCTGTGAACGTCCTTGAGTGGCCCAGCCAGAGCCCAGACTTGAACCCGATTGAACATCTTTGGAGAAAATGGCTGTGCACCGACGCTCCCCATCCAACCTGATCCAAGTTTGAGAGGTCCTGCTAAGAAGAATGGGAGAAACTGCCCAAAAATAGGTGTGCCAAGCTTGTAGCATCATACTCAAAAAGACTTTAGGCCAAAGGTGTTTCAACAAAATATTGAGCAAAGGATGTGAATACTTATATAAGTTGTTTTTTTTTTTTTTTTAATAAATTTGCAACGATTTCAAATATTCTTTCATGTTGTCATTATGGGGTATTGTTTGTAGAATTTTGAGAAAAATAATGAATTTAATACATTTTGGAAAAAGGCTATAACAACAAAATGTGGAAAAATTGAAGCGCTGTGAGTACTTTCCGGATGCACTGTAAAGCATCCTTCCTAATATTACATGAATACGTGACATCACATCACCTTCTTCCATCCTAGCGCTGGCGATGAGCATTTGACGTAAATGCTTGAGCAGGCCAGGCCAGTTAAACACACTATAGGCCAGAGATGTGCTGGACATCTGAGGAATGTTACACAAGCTGAGCAGTTTGTACTCGGGGTGACACACCAGAGAACTCAGTAACTCCCCTGTAGACAGCAGATAAACACTGGTAAAGGAATGTCATTTTTCCTAATGACTCTCTGAAATTGGATGTGAATTGTGAGCCATTTGTACCTATGGGATTTCTGCTGTAATGGCAGGGTGAATCAGCAGTATAAGCGGGCTGAAGCACGCTGCCCAGCTGGTGAGCAATCACCTTATTAACATCACTGATGGAGATGTGTTTGATGTTCATCAGCTGGCTGCAGATTTTGTGCACAGTGTCATTCTCGTGAACCAGAATAGCATCAGATAGCTGGTAGAGATGTGACAGCGTGAGCACAGAGTTGTAGTTTTGCACGATCACCTGGAAAGGAAAACAAAGTCACAAAAACAGTGATTAGAATAAGGATAAATGCCAAATAAGAGTGTCCATGATAAAGAGAAAGAAAAATCTAGTTTAAAACACGTTCTTAGAAATGTACTCTTTGTATTCATGTTGGTTTAATATGGTTTTGATGGCAAGACAAGACACCAGAGGTGAATAGATTAAATATTTTAAATGTCACCATATTTCCCCAGTTGATTTTTCACAGTAAATTAAGACATTTTTTAAATGTTGTTCAAATATGCAAATGCATCATTATCTAATTAAATATGCACTAATTTGCTTACATTTCCAGAACAGACATCTGAACACTGGATGAAGCCTGGTTCAAAGTTCTTGTATCATTTATCTATTATTATTATCTATTTTTATCACTCCATATATCAGAAAATATGGAAAAAACAGCCAGAAAAAAGTCACCATGTTTTTATAAAATGTTATATACATCAGGCGAATAATGTATGAACAAACCATTGTGTAAAAAAAAACCAAAAAAACTTTAGAATATAGATAAGAATAAAACTGTAAAGTTTGGTGTATGTAAATGCTACTGTACTTGAATGTGCAATAAAATCAACACTTAAAAGTGTATTTTGGATGTTTTCCACTATTTTGAAAGAAGGCATGGAAGAAAAATAGCCCAAAATATCAAAACTGACCAGTGCATTAGAAAACAATGGCTTTGCCTGTAGTGTCTTGCCTTAAGAAAAGTTTAAATTTAATAACGATCATGTCATGTGGTGTAACCATTATGTATAATTAACATTTTTCCTTACACATAGAATGCATGTGAGTGTACACATCTTAATCATTATTTTCAAAAATGTTTTTTTTTTAAAGATAAAAAAAATATTTTTTTAATCAAATATCATGAATTATTAATTCATATATATCTTAGGTTTTTGAGGAATTGCACTGCATGACATTTTACAACCTGAAATATCATTGCCTTGTCATAAAGAGGTCAAATTATCTGATATTTTAAGAAACTTATTGACCTTTTACAGGTATGAGAGTCTGCAGGGGTTTTATGTTTTTTTTCCCTGGCATGTTTCTTAAAGTGTTGGTGCAACTAACACTAACATGACTTGGTTGGTCACATAACATGACCCTTTTTTTGCATTTTTGAATTATTAAGCAGTGAAGCTTAAAAATAATTTTAAAATAAATTGTTAAAATGTATTTTCCTAATAATTAATATATAAAGACTATCAGGGCTCGACAATAAGGACTGCCCGACAATAAGGACTGCCGATGACAAACTGCATGTGTTTTTAAACCCTGCAAATTTAAATATTCAAGCACAAGAAGACGTGAAAGAGAACTAAATTTGGTACTCGTATGCTGTGTGAGAAGTGCGCGCCCAGAAAACTGTGTATCAGACGGTGTGCGAATACTAAATTGAGTTCTCTTTCATGTCTTCTTGCGCTTGAATGGACAAAGTTATGTCAAGTATCCTAGTAAACATAGTTGGTTATGTCTCAAATGAACGTAAACAGTTGAGAAATAAAATGGATTTGTATCAGTATATTGGATCTGGACATTCGCTCTTAAAAGTGACAGCAGCCTTATATTCCTGCTGCTGTCTGTGTTTTTAATGTTAATCAAACAACACTCACTGCTCTTGACTGAATAACTTTTGTAACTAATAAGGATTAATCAATATTTAATTCATACAGTGAAAACTATGCAGTGTTGTTTTAGATTTGATTACTTTATTCATTTTCTGTACCTGAAAACTACTGTCAGACCTACGTGAAAATCCTGGAAAGCACTATTTATTTCATTTGTATGTTTATTCAGTTGTATTTATTTGTGGTATTGCTAATATTTTTTTTCTCATTTTATAACTGGCTGTTTACTTGTCTTTAATAATATTTGAGATTTATATTAGTTAGGCCTGTTTTTGCGAAGGTATCAAAATCGGAATAGAGAATTGTGAAATTTCACTGGTATCTGAAATTTGGTGTCATAACCTTATTTATTAAGGTTGCATGAGTCAAACACAATGAAAACAATAACTATTTTAATTTATTTATTTATGACTTTTTTGTGGTGGGGCCAGTGAAATTTTTTTTGCAGGGCAAGTAAAATTATATACCACTGACCCAACCGGGCCGGTAGAAAAAAATCCTTAGCGTTGAGCCCTGACTACGCTAAACTACTTAATAAATCTTTCTTTTAATAATGCTGTTTTCTTAATTATAATGTCATGACAGTTATTTCACCCTGACATTTTTTACTTTATGCCCACAAAAAAAAAAACTAAATGAATTTTAATTCAGAAAATGTTCAATAAAAACGTTTATCAAATAAGAGGTGTATTCAAATCATTGAATGTATGACTTGCATTTTAAAGGCAAATAGATCCCTACAAAAAAATAAAATAAACATAATCACGTCATTGACCCAACTGCTTCAGCATGCATAAATGATACATTAAAATACAGAAAGCTCACTACCTCACCAGCTCCATAGGGCCATGTCACTTGATTTAGGATGAAGGACTGGGGGTATATGTCCCTCAAACACTGAGTGACGTAGGTACCCACACCAGAACCGGTGCCACCTGCAACACTCATCATGGTGAAAATCCCTGCAAGACGATCACATCGCTCGATCTCCATCCGCACCAGATCCTCCACAGCCTCTTCATGACGTGGTCCATGAACACAGAACCTTCAGAGAAGAACAGTAAACTAAACTCACACTTGACAAACAGATTAAAAGCTCAAACTAAGAGCTCATCTTCTTACCCATTTGCCCAGTTGTTTCCAGAGCCCTGCTTCTGGGAGAAATGCGCTTTGTCTCCATACCTCCATCTTCCAGATTTTGATGCCTTTGCTATTGCTTGAGAGATAACCTTGGGCTCCATATCAACAAGTACTGACCGCGCCACAAGTTCTGTGAGACATAAACATTGGGAAGTGGGAACCTAGTACATATCAAATATTACGGAGGTATTAGCAAACATTAGCGAGCTGAACCTACCGCCAGTTGAGGTTTCATAAAAGAATCTCTCATCACTGCATTGCTTGTACTTCTTTCTGTTTGGTCCATTTGAATCATCGCTTATGACACTGAAGAGCTCGTGTCCGATCTGATTCCCACACTGACCCAATTGTAAGCTTACAACGGACATATCTACGGGCTCTATCTTTCGATATTACCCATTAAACGATACGACAACAGTCTCACGCGCTCTCGTGGCAGCATTATGTGAATAAACAACAACCGAATGTGTAGCTATAGCAACGTTTACCTTCTAACTCAACGAGACAAATTCCCTGGATGTCAGTTTACTGTACGGAGAGTCAAAACAAAGCCAGGGAATACACAATATCAAGCAGCATTAAGTTACTACTTGAAAAAAATGTATAAAGTAAAAGTAGAGTTGTGCCTACAGAAGCCAGTATAAGTTCTTCGCTACAGTTGAAGGCGGGTGCAGGTTTGCAAGCGTCGAAAGTGATGCATGATGGGACTGGGTCTGGGAGCAAAAGCGAATAACATCTATACAACCATCAGGTGGCGCACAATACATACTTTCTGTTGGCTCCCACTTTTGTACTATGGAGCATGTCGCTAAGTCACCCCAAAATTAAACTGAAAATTAGAGAAATAATATTTTTTGCATAAAGCACAAGATTAATTTATATTTTTACATTATTTTCGTGCCAGTTAAGGACATTTTAATTTTCTCAAATTCTATATTAATTCTATATTCTACATTTATTTGTAGCGGTGACTCCCTTAGTTTCTCATTACTGCAGTAGATTTTTTTTCTTTAATATAAATTAAAGTTAGTGCAACAAATAATACCATGATGTATAAATACTTTAGAATTTAAACAATAAGACTTTTTTGTTTTGTTTTGTTTCATATTGCATTACAACAAATTTAAATAGCTTTTATAAACGTTTACTAGACAAAAACGTTACTGGTGTGCATCTTGAGACAAAACAATGGCACTGACATATTTTAAGATCTGTCAGTAAGTTACTTTCAATTAAAACAGCTCAAACATGCATTTTAGTCTATGACTAGCTTAAGCCTTGTCTGTGAAACCTGCACAGCTCAATTGCACAGAAAGGCCATAAGTAAACCAATATCCTTCAAAACGGTCTTGTCAATATAGCGGATATATAAAACAATGTTAAGTAAATAGTCAAAGTCTACTGTATGTGCTGGTTTGAGCCTCATCACCAGCTGCAGTCATTTCCTCGTCTAATAAATCAAACACGTTTAGCAACTACCTGCTAATGCACTCACATTCACGTAAAGTATCCTTGTTGGCAAGTTTTGGGTGAGTAAAGGCAAAATGCACAAGATATAGTACCTTCAATCACCTTAGATGGCGATATCGCTTCTTTATAGCAGAAACAAACTGCTGCAGAAAAAGTTAGCTGCCATGAAAAATGTAATGTGTAATTGCATTACTCATCACAAATGTAGTGGAGTAAAAAGTACAAAAATGTAGTCAAGTAGAGTAAAAGTTGCCAATATCTTTGATATTCAGTACAACTACAAAGTAGCCAAAAAGATACTTAAGTACAATAACTAATTACATTTACTCAAGTACTTTACACCTCTGTCAGTATATTGGATCTGGGCATTCACTCTTAAAGTGACAGCAGCCTTATTTTCCTGCTGCTGTCTGTGTTTTTAATGTTAATCAAAAAACACTCACTGCTCTTGACTGAATAACTTTTGTAAATAATCAATATTTAATTCATACAGTGAAAACTATGCAGTGTTGTTTTAGATTTGATTAATTTATTCATTTTCTGTTCTTCATTTCGGAGGCGCGCGTCTGACTATTTCTATCATAGACTGTAGTTTCTATAGGAACCGGAGCTTCTAACGGCCACTGCAGTGATGCGATGATTTTACTAATAGGCGATTGGCTCTTATTTTTGAAGGCGGGACTTATTCCGCCATATTATGCATTGCACTTTCTCCCATTCAAAACAATAAGAGTGACGCGTCTTGTGTTATTCTATAGTCTTTGATTACAATAATAATAAAAAAAAATATTTGTTTTAATTAATGTATTTATTTAGTTGTATTACAGCGAGTTTGAGGAAACTTTCAAATTTTTTTCTTCTTTTTTGATTCAGGGTTGAAAAAATGATAATGTTGATAGAGTTTGATAGTAAAGATAACATTTAATAAAAGATTTACACCAAGAAAGCTTATTCTATTTGTTTTAATTAATTAAGTAATTATTTAGGCTAACTAAATGTGTGATGTTGTAAAACATGCAAATAAACAAATACAACACAAAACATTTTTTGCTAACACCTCACAATAAGGTTTCATTTGTTAACATTAGTTAATGTATTAACTAACATGAACTAACAATGAGCAATTAATTTTTTACAGTAGCCTGTTTATTAATATTTGTTAATGTTAGTTAATAAAAATACAGTTCAGGGTGCATTAACTAATGTTAACAAATACAACTTTTGATTTTAATAATGTATTAGTAAATTTTGAAATTAACATACGATTAATAAAAGTATTTTTCGTTCTTTATTCATGTTAAGTAAATTTGTGAACTAATGTTAACTAATGAAACTTTATTGTAAAGTGTTGCCATTTTTTTTGCCATTTTTTTTGACAGCTACACACATTAAAACACTTTGAAGTCCAGCGCGAGTATTTTCCCGCATACCTCCGCGCGGGGGTGTCAGTTCGCGTCCATGCCGGTCATGGCGACTGTGCGTTCATGTCCATGAGGCGGGAAGCGCGAGCCCCTCACGCGGTTTGAAGTGTTCCCAGACGGCGAAATCAACGATGGCTGGCGTTTTCGACATCGATCTGGACCAGCCGGAGGAAAATGTCTCCGATGACGAGCTGGAGGAGGTAATAGACGGACGGTTTTGAAGTAAACGGCACGCGGGAGCGTTCCACCCCGAACAGAGTACAGGCCTGAGGCCCGAGGAATAAGCGTCAGGCTGCTTTATGTTATGCTAACAGGCTAACACGATACCCGTACAGTGTGTTTTATGTGCTGTATAACTTTGATATTATGTCTGTCAACACATGTGTCGGAGGTATTGGAGTTTTACTACCCGAAATGTGTTTTATATATACTAGTCGAAAATAGAAGCTGGAGATAATAGAGTTGAATGTAAGCTTACTACTTGACAGTACAGTACAGTTACGGCAATTTAAAGGGCTGCACGTATGGGTTGCCTTTCACATAGGATATTGCAGTGCAGCATTCCTTATATATATATATATATATATATATATATATATATATATATATATATATATATATATATATATGCGCGCTTGCGTGCGCTTTAAATTGTTTACTGAATTTAATAAGTCTTTTTACGAGGATCAGTCAGTTAAGTTGCAACGCCATAGATGGTGCATGTCACCTTATGGGATCTCTGGGAATAGTATTGCGAAATCTGACCCCTTAAGTTTTCATGTTCCGACTAGAAGTGCTGCCAACTGTTGCCTCGTAACGTTATCTCTTCGTGTACTGATCATCTCTCCACCCAACATAACGCTGTTCACTACTGCAGTGAATTGAGCCTTTATTGATCATTCTTTTAATACTTCTCTTCTGCAGGCTCAGATCAATGACCTTATGGATCAGTGCAGTGGCTTTGAATTGTGAGTATATCTAATGGTTGCAATCAAAATTCAGAATGTTTTTTTATAAAAATATTTGAATAAAAAGTGTTTAATAAATTTGCATAGACCGATTCTAAAAAAATAAAATAAATAAACAGCATCAATATTCTAATGCTGATGAGTGGAATAATGCACATTATCATTTGGCATTTTTGGTTTGTTCTTATAGTAACATGGACGACTGTGAGAAGATTGAGATATCGGAGGACAACGTGAACCAAGGCACTGAGAACATCCGTCCCGAGTGCTTTGAGCTTCTCCGTGTGTTGGGGAAAGGTGGTTATGGAAAGGTAATTTTTTTTTTAATGTATCTTTTTTGTAATATCAAGTATATAGAGCAACTGTGTTATTATATACCAACTAAAACAAATTTGTCCAATCTTACAAACCGATCACAGCTTGTTGACGTAAAACCATAAAAAGTTGCCCTCGACGTGCATGTAAACAGTATACAAATGAGGCTTTTGCGTGAAATATAAGTAAACCATAGTAATATGTAATAGTTATATTTCACTTCGTGAAATATAAGTAAACCATAGTAACATCTTTATTTAGAGCAGGTTATCCCGTTTCAAACAAGCCCAAAAACAACATAACATTATGCGTAGATCTTGGAGTGACATGACATGCTGCTTGGCTAAAGCTAGTGTTTTCCAACGTCATTTGAAAGTTCAACAAATGGAGACTGGATCTTGGGTTATGGTGGACAGGGATGATGTGTTGAGAGACCAGTTGGACACTTTTTACAGCTGAAGCGCGCTTGGATTAGATCGATCACTCAGATTGACAGGTCTTTACTGTGCGCCATAGAATAGAACGCTGGAAGATCATCACTTATCAACCAGTATCTTGTTACTTATTCTATGTAATTGTAAATATTACAGCTTTTGATTATATTATAACTTTTGATTGCTTTGAGTAGCAACACGAAATTTGGCGCAGATGCAGTTGACATGATTGTGAACAAGCTTGATTTTATGACCTGTCATATATACTTTATAATAGCCATCATGTCAAGCATGAATAATAACATAATAAATCAATGAATTACATCAATTTTTCAGCAGTGTTGTTGTAGCATAAAAACTTACAAACACGGTCAAAATATGTTTTCTTCAAAATATGAAGGGTTTTCATTTGTAAATTATTAGCTAATATTTAAAAGTTCCTAGTATTTTCAGAAATTTCATGTTTTAGTTTGAAGGTTATTTTGTACACTGTCAAGGACAAAGCTAACCAGCAAAACTCGATATCAAAAGCATCCTAAATTTCACGAGTGCCAAATAACGCTGCATATGTGTCTGCATACCCTGCAAAATTCCTGATTGGAGCATCCCTAGTTTTGTTAATTGAAATAAATCTGAAATAAAATAAAATAGAGATGAATAAACCAAATATTTGAAATGTTTCCTGAAATAAGTTTGTTGAAACAAAAAATAAATTGAACCTAAATATTATTATTTAAAAAGAACGAAAACTGATAAAATGACAAAAGCACATTACAAAATTACTTAAAAGTAAATTAAAATGAATATAAAAAAATGCTTGAAAAAAAAAAAGGTAATTGAAATATTAATAAAGATATATACATAATACTAAAATAACACAATTTTAACTTTTTCTGTTTTTCTTTTTCTTTTTTTTTTAATAGGTTTTCCAGGTTCGGAAAGTATCCGGTGCAGCATCAGGAAAAATATTTGCAATGAAAGTCTTAAAAAAGGTTAAGCAAATACTTTCCATTTCAATGCAATAATTTACATTTGTCACAATGTCTCAATGTCACCTTATTCTGCTTCTTGTAGGCTATGATTGTACGTAATGCCAAGGACACAGCGCATACTAAAGCAGAGCGGAACATCTTAGAGGAAGTCAAGCATCCTTTCATCGTTGATCTAATCTATGCCTTTCAGACGGGTGGCAAGCTTTACCTCATCCTTGAATACCTAAGTGGTTCGTGAATCAAGAACAACCTTTGTCTATTAGAGATAGATAACTTCTCATTCTTTCCACTCCCCTCCTGTTGCTGTGGAGCTGCTAAGGAATATATTCTGCCATTGGTGGCATTCCTTCTGTGAATGTCTTTCTTTTTATTTTTTTGCGTAGAGGGAATTTGTTTAAATTTGTGTGCTGAAATGTTAAATATGTTAATGCAAAACAGTACTTTTGCAGTGCGATCTTGTTTTGAAATCTGATGTGGGTAAAGCTTTACTATCAGTCCATCTCAGTTTTTGCTCTTAAAACTGATGTTTATGGTAAAAACATTTTTCTTTTGCAGGAGGGGAGCTTTTTATGCAGCTTGAGCGAGAAGGGATTTTCATGGAGGACACAGCCTGGTAAGAGAGGCCGATTTGTTTAGTTTTGTGACTTTTAAAGTATGAACTTACTACGTTAAAATGTAGCCATGGTTAGCACTTTATACATAAATAATGTTTTATTGAAGTGTCAATTTTTTTAAACAATTTTTAAGGATTTTTACTTGCATATAGTAAGCTTTAAATTCAGCATGATGAAATGAACAAAGAAAATCAGAATGATACTCAGGCCTTTTTACATGCAGCTTTTACTTGGCTGAAATCTCTATGGCTCTCGGACACCTCCATCAAAAAGGCATCATCTACAGAGATCTCAAACCTGAGAACATCATGCTCAATAACCAAGGTTTGGCTGCTTCATTTTGTAATTTAGAAAATAGTAAATTGACAATGGAAGACCTGAAAAATGTTTAATTTTAATAATCTGTTTTCTGTCTTATCACAGGACATGTAAAACTGACTGATTTCGGGCTGTGTAAGGAGTCGATTCATGATGGCACAGTGACCCATACTTTCTGCGGCACTATTGAGTACATGTGAGAGATGTTTAAAGAAGTCCTTAACATCCCTGTAATGTCTGAGTTGCTAATTTCCTGTTTTGCAAATGCCTCTGTTCATTGTTCGACATACCTGTGTGACATGCATTTAGATGAATTCTACAGTAGCGTGAGAAGTTCCTTTATTTCAGGGCTCCAGAGATCCTCATGAGAAGCGGACACAATCGGGCTGTTGACTGGTGGAGTCTGGGTGCTTTGATGTATGACATGTTAACAGGAGCAGTGAGTATACGTGTCTTGTGAATGTGTCTTAGTGCAGTGCACTAGCTTGCATTAGTTGAATTTGCTTTTTGTATTTACATTCTGGTATTTGTATTCCAGAATTAATTTCAACAATCATTTAGTGAGCTTGGATAATTAAAAAATAAATAAATATAAATTTATTATTATTATTATTATTATTATTAGTTTTTTTTTTTACAAAATATATTTTTTGGGCTGTCAGTTAATGTGTTGTAAGGCTGGTCCGAATACCTTTTTTGAGCTTCGAAGCTTCGGTAGTAATCAACACTGGATATTCAAAGCTTTAGAAGGAAGGGGGCTGAACATATTCTTCTCTATAATAAAGGGAGTGTAACGAGTAGAAATATGGTGTGGCCCCTTTAAGAGCAGCGCACTGCCGGTTGAACTGTCTGCATTGTATGTGTGACTTGCGCACTGCATGTATGCGGGTTATTTCTGTTTTTCTGTTGCTCGTTTAAAGTTATTTTCTTTATGAAGTAACGCTGTGGACAGTTACACGAGTTTCATGGGGAATAAAGTGCCAGTTGTGAACTGTCAATTGCCTCCATGAAGTCTGTCTGGTATCAATAACTCAAGCTAAGTGAACTATCCCTATTTGCTCCGTACACATCACCTTACAGCAGGAATCTCTGTGTCTGTCTGTCTGTTTGCATTTTGATTATGTCGAGAACCGTTCATCCAATCGACTTGTCGGATGTGTTGCTGCGGACCCAAGGGAGTGTCGCATTTGACGCAATATGGACACACGACACTTTCAGAATTGATAAACTTTTAATAAACTACAGAACAGCGGAATAAACTAGCTGAAAGCGGTGTGCCTCACGCAGGCAGGGCTTATATGCTCCGAGAACGGACACTGCACTAGTGATACAAAACACAGGTCTGTTAAGAGCAGTACTTTTAATAAGGTATACTCCAGTTGCACGGAACACATTTGTAGGCTAAGAAGAAGCACATATATTTAAGTATAACAAGGTTGGGTTCCTTCAACTGTTCATCCATTTAAAAACGGCTAGGCTATATAATTGTAAAAAAAGAGTTGTATTTCGCCAGATTTTATAGTGTAAACATTCAAGCACGAATGAGAACAGTTTCATGAGGGGGATGCCAGGTGTGTGTGTGGGGATTCGAATATTTTGGGATTCAAATATTCGAATCCCAAAATTGAAAATCGAATACCTACCCACTGAAAGGTCCAGCCCTAATGTGTTGCTTTTAAGATATTAATGAAATATGTTAATTTTAAGTTTAATTATATTTAATTCTGGTTTCTAAAGACTGCTCAGAAATAGATTAATTGTAATTATTTTATTTTTTATTTTTTTAAATTTCTTATTTGCTCTTTTACTAAATATTTAGATAATATTTTTGTAATAAAAATCTTTTAAAAAAATCAAGCATTAATTTCACATATACTGTCAACTTAAAAGTTTTTTCACCTAACAGTTTTAGTAAAATGACAGTGTAAAAGCTGATTATCTAATGTTCAAACCAAAAATTTGATTTTGTTGTAAAATATTACATTTAATATTTCCTCACACAGTATAAATGGATTTTAACCCCAAAAAGATACAGCTGCCTTTATATTTATCAGCGGGGTCCCTTACAAGGGGATCATCGTATTTGGGGTCCTTAGCATTAAAAAGTTAAAAACCCTAGTTCTAGTCAAGTTTTTGAACATCCATACTTTAAATTGATCAGAGTTTTTTTTTTTTGACATGGATGTTTTTTGCCTTTCTAGCCCCCTTTTACAGGAGAGAACCGGAAGAAAACTATTGACAAAATTCTTAAATGCAAACTGAACCTCCCACCCTACCTCACACAAGAAGCCAGGGACCTTCTCAAAAGGGTAGGCTAACATTTATTTTATTTTTTTCATTAAAAAAACAAACATTTTTTTGGTCATTTTGTAATGATTTTGTTCAATTTGTATTCAGCTACTGAAAAGAAGTGCCTCATCTCGGCTTGGGGCTGGACCTGGAGATGCAACAGAAGTACAGGTCTGTTTGCAGCTCTCATGTCTAACAATATCAATGTTAAATTCAACATGAAATCTTTACCCTTTAAAGCCTGACATATGAAATAATGTACACCATGTTTGACAGCAACTGGAGAAAAAAAAAAAAAATTAATGGAGCAGGTTATCAAACCATATGCAATGAAATTCTGATAGCCTGTACTATCAATCAATGAGATTTTATAACAGTTTAGCAGACTACTTACATAAAATGGATGTAATAATATGTCTTAGTTGATATTTAGATGATATTTTAATGCTTAATTTTATGATCAAAGCTCAAAGTTTTATTGAGGGGCAAAACATAATGCAATGCAACACAACGATTGAGAGATGTACAAAAAAACAAATGTTCCTCAAAATCCTGATGTCATATTTGATACTCTATTTAACATTTTTCTAAATTATATATGGATAATTAAGTAAACTGAAGTTGCAGTAAGTGTTCAACTTGAAATACTAATAACAATATAAAAAATATTCATACACTTCATAAAATCAAAGATTTCACAACTAAAAGACACATGTACCACAATCTGAAGGGAGATGTTTTTAGAATTATACTGAAAAGGACTTTTATTTGCTAAAGTATAAAATATCAGTCAGAGGACAGAAGGCATGTAGAAGATTGTGTACAAGGGTTTTTTTTTTTTTTTTTTTTTTAGCAAAGTTTTGATTGCGTTGATAATTTAGTGGCCTTAGAAATTTGCCTATCAAATATGATACAGTGGGATTTATAGGGTTATTTTAAACTATTGAGTTTCTGCTGCTTTTAACTGTGATTTTAATTTGCTTTAATTTGTCTCCTAGACTCATCCCTTCTTCCGACATGTTAATTGGGACGATCTTCTCGCACGTAAAGTAGAACCACCATTCAAGCCTTTTTTGGTAACTACCGCCACTTTTTGTTGTGCCTTCTGGCATCTCAAGGGTTAATTGAGTATATATGAATGACATAATCTGATGTCTCATTTTGACAGCAATCTGCTGAGGATGTGAGCCAGTTTGATTCAAAGTTCACCAGCCAGACTCCCGTTGACAGTCCTGATGACTCCACACTGAGCGAAAGTGCAAATCAGGTCTTTTTGGTAAGGCAGCCAATCATGATTTTACTGTCCTCTATGGAAGTTTGTTTCTGCCACGGAATAAAAAAATGTTAATTGCGATTTTATCACAATTCTGACTTTTTTTTTCCCCCCACAATTGTAAGTTTGAAATTCTGAGTTTGCAGCTTGAAATTCTGAGTTTATAGCTTGCAAGTGTTTTTTTTTTTTTTTTCTTCTCAGAATTGTGAGAATTGTGAAAATTGTGAGAGAAAAAGTCGCAATTACCTTTTGTTTTTATTCTGTGGTGGAAATAAGCTTCCATAGTCTTCCTTGTCTGTTTTGAAAAAATTCTGTGCTTTTCTTATCTGCTTTTAATTCCTACAGGGCTTTACCTATGTAGCTCCGTCTGTGTTGGAAAATTTAAAGGAGAAGTTCTCATTTGAGCCAAAAATTCGTTCACCTCGGCGTTTTTTGGGAAGCCCTCGAACGCCTGTCAGGTAATCTGATTTTTTTTACTTATAAATGTAACAAATTTAAAAAAATCGAATTCAATTTTAACCTCGCTGTCTTCCATCTTTCAGCCCGATTAAGTTCTCAGGAGATTGTTGGCCACGAGGTCCCACTTTACCCGAACCCTCCTCCCTCCAGTCCCCCACAGAGCTCGCTATGGAGGTGTCCACCATGGATCAGATGGATGTCCAGGCTAGTGCTGAGGCCACCGCCCCTCTTCCCATCAGGCAACCTGCTGGCTCCAACGTGGGCCAGTTTAAGCAGCAGGCCTACCCCGTCATCTCCAAAAGGCCAGAGCATCTACGTATGAACCTATGACCATTAGTCCAACTTAGAGTTTTCCTTTGCTTTCTCGATTTCTTTTATATGGACACTTGGGGAGAAGAAAGGTCCCCACCATCACTTCCATCTGCTATATACTGTCCTTCACATCTGATGAGCATGTGTCTTTCACTGAGTTTGAGAAACTGCTACAGTTCCTCGCATCCCAAAAACAAAGAACTCATTCTTAGATGATTCCTGCCATTACATATCAAATGGATTATCAGGATCGGGCCTTCTTTTGGATTATCAACTTTTTTTTACATGATTTTACCATAAAAGGAACAAAAAAAAAAAAAAAAAAAAAAACAATCACAAAAAAAGACACTATTTGCAAATGTGCAGATAAGTAGATGGTCCCGTCAAGATGATCAAGTGATGTTGAGGAATTGCTTCCAATGGGATGCTTTGAGTTTTTACAGTATTTCCAAGGAAAGTTGAATTGCTTTCCAGCTGTTAATGAATTGTACAAATCATTGTGGATTGCAAAATGAGATGCATTTGTGGGAGTTTCACCCAGTGGAGGTTCGCAATCTGACTCTGAAGTCTTACACATTTTTAAATGAGTGTATCCCACAGTGCTGTATAGATGATGGATAAATACACGAGCCTCAATAAAAACAAATATGTTGACTTTTGAAACTTTATTACATGCTGGGGTGTCAAATTAGTTGAATTGGAGAGTTTGTAAGATCTCTGCAGCTGCCAACAGTTGTAGTGATGTGCATTACAAGATCATGCATTCATACACCTTCATAAAAAATAAGAAATGTTTATTAGTCTCTTATGCTCAGCAAGGCTGCATTTATTTGATCAAATACAGTAAAAACAGTAATATTGTGAAATATTACAATTTAAAATAACTTTTCTATTAATGATTTAATTTATTCCTGTGATGATGGCAAAACTGAAATATTACTCCAGTCTTCAGAGTCACATGATCCTTCAGAAATCATTCTAATATGCTGATTTGCTGCTCAAAAAAGCGTATATTACCAATGCTGAAAAATAGAAAGTTAAAAGCATTTATTTGAAACCGAAAGCTTTTGTAATATTACCACAAATGTGTTTACTCTCATTTTTGATCAATGTAATGCTTCCTCACTTCAAAACAACCAAACAAAACTTGTCTACCCCAAGTTTTTGAAAGGTAGTATGCATAAGAAAATATGAATGCACAGACACTTTTTTTCTGTTGTATGGCTTTTTAATCAAATGATTTGTCTTATTTGGCGGAGTGGAGTTGGGGGGTGCAAATTTCAGAAAAGTTTTTTCGGAAAAGGTTCAATCGGAAACATTAATGCATTAGTTGAACTAACAATGACAAATGCTTTAACCTAGATTAATAAATGCTTACATTTCTACATCTTAAAGTTTTATAAATTAACATTAATGGGTAAATGCATTATGAACTAACATGAACAATAATATTTTCCTTAATAAAAATTAACCTAGTAAAATTTTTCATTTTTAGTTCATGATGCCTAATGAGTTTATTGTAGTGTTACAGAAGTTTATATAAAATGGTTTTTTGTAGATCAGTGGTTCTCAAACTTTTTGACGTCAAGGTTCCCCATTGTCCACAACAATTTTCCCCATGATTTTTCCAGTTTTTCATGATTAATTAGATAAGGATTTTTAAAAATACTTTTAAGACAATTTGCACCTGAAAAAATATTTTAGAGCTTGGTAAAAATAGAAAAAATTATGTTCAATATAAAATTCCTTTGGAGATTATTAATTTATCTGACTTTTCCACGTCTAGAAATCCCACTTTTAATATAAGGCTTTCTCTTATATCCAGTTTTTCCAAGACCTTAGGAATCTTGCTGCTTAAAAGAAAAGGGAAAGAAAAATGGGGTGAATTAATTATTATTATTATTTTTTAGTTGTTTTGGCTTGTTTTAATGCTTTTGTGTTATTTGAAATAATTTTAAAGGGTTAGTTCACCCAAAAATGAAAATTCTGTTATTAATTACTCACCCTCATGACGTTCTACACCCGTAAGACCTTCGTTCATCTTCGGAACACAAATTAAGATATTTTTGATAAAATCCGATGGCTCAGTGAGGCCTGCATTGACAGCAAGATAATTAACACTTTCAGATGCCCAGAAAGCTGCTAAAAGACATATTTAACAGTTCATGTGACTACAGTGGTTCAACTTTAATGTTATGAAGTGACGAGAATACTTTTTGTGCTCCAGAAATAACAAAATAAAGACTTTATTCAACAATATCTAGTGATTAGCGATTTCAAAACACCGCTTCATGAAGCTTTGAAGCTTTACAAATACTTTGTTTCGAATCAGTGGTTCAGAGCATATATCAAACTGCCAAAGTCATGCCCCCCAGTGGTGAACCATTGAAATTTTGAAACATGACATAACAAAGCCTTGTTTACTGAAATCACGTAATGCTCCAAACCACAGATTCGAAACAAAAGATTCGTAAAGCTTTGAAGCTTCATGAAGCGATGTTTTGAAATCGCCCATCACTAGATATTGTTGAATAAAGTCTTTATTTGTTTGTTTTTTTTGGCACACAAAAAGTATTCTCGTCACTTCATAACATTATGATTGAACCACTGTAGTCGCATGAACTGTTTTAAATACATCTTTAGTAGCTTTCTGGGCATCTTGCTGTGAATGAAGACCTCACTGAGCCATCAGATTTTATAAAAATATCTTAATTTGTATTCCGAAGATGAAAGAAGGTCTTACGGGTGTAGAACGTCATGAGGGTGAGTAATTAATGACAGAATTTTAATTTTTGGGTGAACTAACCCTTTAAGACATCTTGATTCTTCACTCTTAAAAATAAATAAAAAATAAACTGTTCCCCAAAGAACCTTAGAGTGAACAGTTCTTAAAAGAAGCATTTGTTCTTACTCTGGTTTAATGTGTAGAACATTTTAAAAATCATAACCATTTTTCTCTATAAAGAACCTTTTGTGTCAATGCCAATAAAGAACCTTGAGGCCCTCTGGTTGAGAACCACTGGTATAGATTTTTCCGATCCTCCCAGCAACACACTTTGTGTTGAATGAGCAACTGAGCAATGACTGATCATAGTGACATGTAGTTGGTGCAAATCATTTGGAAATGAACACTCATGCAAATGGAGGTATGCTTAAACATTTTTTTTCCCTCTCTCAGGATGTAGCTCTTACGCAATATGTCTATGAATTGTCCATAAGGGAGAACTCATACTGCTTTTATAGTGCAATATAGTGCTTGGAAAAAATCTTTTGTATCGAGTCGTCAGAGAGGACACGCTTCAAAATATGTTTTAACTGATGGAATCAGTCTCTAATAGCCATATCTGTGTGTTTTGAGGGGTGTATTGAGGAATTGGCACATTGGCCTGTTGTACATCATTCCTGTGCTCTTGTTAGTATGAGCAGGTTGTCTGAGCCAATCAGAATAGTCTACACTGTAGGTCACTATCCAGCTGGACATGATTCAAATGGACTCAGACTGGCTGGATCAATGAGTTCTGAAAGAAAAGTGGCCCAGTTTACCTGAATTCACCCTATTTATCTGGCCATGTTCAGCGAAATGTGTGCTTTTTCAGCAACAGCTGTGTTGTTGCTTTAAATGCTTTCTTCAAGAATCATGTGATGGCTGTAGAGGAGAATTATTGGTTGTATACACAAAATGTGTATTTAAATCTTGTCTGTTGTTTGCACAGTCGATTAGAGGAAGTGCAAACTGGAGAGAACAATAATGGTATTTGCGTATAACAAACAATATGGTTATCTCATCTGTGTTTTTCAGGGGATTCCCTAAAATGTACAGTATAACGGAAATAACTGTCTGAGGAACATCGGTTGTAGACGGACTAACAGTTTTAACAGCACTGGATGATTCATTCATGTTCAAATAGGCAGCTGGCGCTTCCAAACTTATGATGTGGGACTTCAGCTCAAGGTTGACTTTTTATAATCTTCACTGACATTTTGTTCAACAATTTAATTTACATATATATATATATATATATATATATATATATATATATATATATATATATATGCAAAAGAGTGTGCAGAAGAGACTTATTTCAAAAGCATTAAATCTTAATTATTCAAAATTTTTGACTATATCACCCTCATGTCATGGAGTTTCAAGAAATGTTAGCCTTAATGACCGTGTCCTATTCATTGTCATTGTGTGGGCACAAAAATGCAGAGAAAGTGAAAGGTGACCGAGGCTGTGTTGTGTAGCAGGGCGCTGCAGTGATCTGTATGACCTCTAGAGGACGACAAAATGCTGAATGAAGGTAGTACGTCATCTGAGGTGGAAATGACGAGGAAGAAGCTGTCAAAACACTGCAAGGCCGTGCGAGTCGGTGTTTAAACATGAATTGGTTAGGCTCCAAATTTGCACCTTACATTTAACACCGATGGTAAGTTAATTTTTATTCAATAATGTTTCACTGTACCATATATTATTTTATTTTATTTTTTTACGTAAGTACGAAACGCCAGCTTGATAGGCTACCCATCAAAACATACAGCAACGACATTATATGTGAAGTCATGATAACAAAATCAGTAAAACTAGTCTTTTATGTTAAACTTGATCGTCTTTTGTTTCAATAATTTAAACTATATATCTACTATTTACAGTTTTAAAGCATTTTTGTATCAAATCGCTGATCTTTAGACTCCCCTTACAAACAATTGTCATGGTAACCATATTTAAAGGTTACCTGCTTTAAAACCATGATAAATATTATAATATTATATTAATATGAATATTATGTTATAAATTAACATTTAATGAGAGTCATGTTACCTCAGTTTTATTGTAGTAACAGAGTAGAGATGTGTGACTCCCAATGTTAAGAATACTGGTCCGTCAATTTTTATTTATTTATTTATTTTTCTTGAACCGATTCTTAAAGAGAGAATTTCACCTAAAAATGAAAATTCTGTCATCATTTACTCACCCTCATGTTGTTCCAAAACCGAATGACTTTCTTTCTTCTGTGGAAGAAGATGATGAGAAATGTCATATAATGTTCATATAATGGAAGTCAGTGGTAAAAAATATACTCTTTTAAAGGAAGTAAGTCATACAGGTTTGGAACAACATGAGGGTGAGTAATGATGACAGAATTTTTATTTTTGGGTGAACCATTCCTTTAAACATTTACATTAGATCCCTTAAGTAATGAATATTTAACTACATACAGTACATGACAGTAATTGTAGAATTTATGTTATTTTGTGTTATTTATGCTTTTGTAAAAACTTAAAAATGGTCTGTTTCTCCATTTTCCTTCATAGGACCATGTAAATCTCTGCAATGTCTCCCCCTGAGCTTCTCAACCCGAGCCCCTGGGGCTTGTCTGAGTTTTTGGTCCAGAGGAGGCTTCTTGGTTTTGGGGCACTGTTGGCCTGGATGGTCTTGTTCCACCTGCTGGTCAACGTTTGGCTCCTCTGTGTCTTCACAAGCTTCTTAGTGGTCTTAGGTGGTTGGCTGGGTTCCAAGGCTGTCCTGGACTCGGACAGTGTTTTTCATCTGGAGCGTTTTTTTAAGCTGGAGGAGATCCCACATAGTGCCGAGAGTGAGCAACAACTGGAAGATGAAATCCAGAAGACAGTTGGCAAGATCATACGCGACTTCGTCACCTCATGGTACGTCACCGTTTCCAGAGAACAGGAGTTTGAGGATGAGGTGCACAATGCCATGATCTCAATGGCGATGGAGCTCAAGGGTCGAGCGGCAAGGGTCGACACGAAAGCTTTAACCCAGAGGGTGTTGGATCTATCTGGATGCCACCTTCAGTGCTACTTGAGTGCCAAGGAAGGACAAGAGGTGGATAAGGATGGAAATCTCTGGGAGGCGTACAGCAAACTCTGCCCACCTCATCCGGCTCTTCAGAGCTCTGCTGTTGAGGTGAATTACGTACGGGCCATTGTAGATCTCCTTCTACATGTTCTTGTACCTCCTCCACATTTAGAAACCCGAACAGGTCGATTTGTGGTGGGCGAACTTATTACGTGCAACGTTCTTCTGCCTTTAATTACAAGACTTTCCGACCCAGACTGGCTAAACATGTTGATTGTAAGTGTCTTCACTAAATCCAGTGAACCAACCCCAAAACCAGAACCAGTAGAAGTTCAGGCTCCAACTCAAGTTGTATCTACTCAAGAAAATGCACCACAAGAACTTAAGGTTCCTTGCGTTCTGACCCTAAAAGTCAACCCAGAGATGCCCAAAGTAACTGAGGCCCCAACGCCAGAACTTGCAGCTTATGATGTCATTGATTCCATTGAACTTTATTCTCCACCCAACCTGGAGGAAGACGAACCACGACTGACAAAACCGTTTCCGTTGGGTTTTAGCCCCAGGGATTTTCTGCGACTCGGCAAGCCCAATCCATTCTATCAAGAAACAGACTCCGATTTGGAATCTCCTCTGACAGACTTCAAGCGGAGCTCCCTGGAATCGCTAGTTCTGATTGGCACAGAAGAGACTCTTTCAGAAAGATTCACAAATTGCACAACTCCAGTTGACACTGTGTTAGATCTTGAGGATGAACTTCCAACTTACACCAATACAACAGAGAAGGAGCTATCATTACATTCCGCCGGCATGCCCGAGGAAGAGTCATCAAGCTTTTGCACTCTTCAGCCATTGGAGAAAAGTACCTTGAGTGCAGACCAGCCTGGCCTGGTGAACCCTAGTGAGCTGGCTTTGACTGCGCCCATCCAGGCCTCTTCACCAGCTGGGATGGCGTCCCTGACACCTTTCAACTTCGAGCCCCTAAACAGCCCAGAGGGTCCGGTCATTATCCAGAACCTCCGCATCACTGGCACCATCACTGCCAAGGAGCACAGAGGCACTGGCTCACATCCCTACACTCTCTACACTGTAAAGGTGAATTAGCGCTCGCTCTACATTTATATTCCCTTTGCTTTCATCGACAAGATATCCAATGAATTTTTAGCACTTTTATGAGCACATTTTAGGGATAATCACACTATTCATAAAAATCTCCAGTTCTGTAAAGCAGTAACCTAGGGAACAGAGCTTAGCAAAAAGTCATTATAATGTTTACTTGATAATGGTGATGTGTTTGTTTTGCAGTATGAGACAGCCGTGGATTCAGAGAATCCAGAAAATTTGCAGCCCTTGGCCTATCACACAGTCAATCGACGATACAGTGAATTCCTCAACCTTCAGACCCGTTTGGAGGAGAAACCAGAATTACGCAAAATTATTAAAAGTGAGCAGAGCAGATTAGTCCCATTGGTTGCAAAGTTTTCCAAAACAGTTTTTTGATTAGTTGTCTTGTTCTGCTAAATGTAGATGTGAAAGGACCAAAGAAAATCTTTCCTGAGCTTCCATTTGGAAACATGGACAGTGACAAAGTCGAGGCCAGGAAAAGTCTTTTGGAGACATTCCTTAGAGTATGTTCTTTGAATCTCTTTATTTTAATATAAATTACGTAATCCTGACAATGTTTACCTAGTATTCCATTCCACACAACTTCTTTTAAATGGCCATTCCTGTCTTCTTTTATTACAGCAACTTTGTGCCATTCCTGAAACGGCCAACAGTGAAGAAATGCAAGAATTTCTCGCTCTAAACACTGATGCAAGAATTGCCTTTGTGAAGAAACCTTTCATTGTTTCACGCATAGACAAGGTACTTTTCAAAATGCACATTGTATGCTTTGATTAAAACACAAAAATACACTTTATGATTTGTATTCAATATGTCACTTGGCAGTTTGTGGTGAACGCCATAGTGGACACCCTGAAGACGGCCTTCCCTCGCTCAGAACCACAGAGCCCTACTGATGACATGGATGCAGAGCCTGATGGGAAATTGTCCACTGACAAGAAATCTAAGTAATCCTTGTTTACTGTTTTTCTGAATGTTTATAGCTGTAAATAAGTTCCTTTGTGACTAAAACACAATTCTCTCTTCATTTCTAGGTCTAGAATGAGGTTCTCTAGTAAAATTTCCCCTGCTCTCAACGTATCTGAAATGAAACCCAAAGTGTTTTACTGCTGTGATGAAAGCAGCACTGTAAGTAGCAGTCGTCATTAATTGTTCTTTCCCATTGCCCTTAAGTGCAGGAAGCGAACAAGAAATGGAAATACACAAAAACAACAGGGGATATGCATTGATTTGTCATTGTTTTTGAAGATTTTCAATGGTTTCTCATTGAATGGACTGGAGAGCTTCATCTCAGAGAAGGAGCAATTTGAGGTTAACGCTCCAGGGTTTGATGCTGATGCAGAAAGAAGCGGAGGCTCGGGACCCAAATGGGATATGAAACCCTGCACATGTGTCAGAGCACAGCTACAGACTGAACCTTCCTTCTGTGACTCTGGTAATGACTCTTGTATAAGAGAAATAATTATAATTATTATAATAATACTTGAGGTCAACTCAATGTAATGACGCAATCATAGCTATTTTGATTGTGTTTTTAGCATTTTAAAATAGATTAGGGTTAGATTATTTTAATGTACTACTAATAATTTATTCATTTAAATTAGTGTTGTCAAAAGTACAGACCGTGATACCAAGTCAGTACTGAAATTTTAAAAATATGATGCTTTGAGCGCTGTTGAGCAGATTCGTAAACACCTCTGATTAGCCATTGTTTTGACATGCTCATCAGATATGTCTGTGATTAGCTACAATGATCAACACATGGAGCATTTGAAAGCAAACGGAAGTGTTTGAATTTGAAAGCCTTTTGAAAGCGGGAACATTTGAAAGCAGGCGGGCGGTCCACTGATAGACGCCTGCTTTCATACGCTACCGTGTGGATCTGTGTAAGCGCTTGGTGAAGAGCCTCATTAATGTCTGTTTACAACATGGTTTGAAAGCGTTGATCTTAGTAGCCAATCACAGACATATCTGATGAGTGCATGAACACAGAGGTCAATCAGAGGTGTTTATGAATCTGCTCAACAGCATGCAAAGCGTCATATTTTTAGAATTTCAGTACCGACTTGGTATCGCTGTTGATAGTTTGTGAAGGGCCCCTAGTGGGCCCCGGGCTCCTGGTAGAGAATCACTGCTTTAAGGACATTGGATAAGTAGAACTGATCTGTGATATTATCTATGGCAACTCCAGAGGGCAGCATTGTACTTTCATAATGTTGCTGAGTGTCCCTTGCATTGACAAAAACCTGCCAAAAAGCTTTCATACTTCTGTTCAGGAAGTCATTTCATGTTGTATATTATAAAAACATGTTAGTGATTGGATCTGTATGTGTTTACGTTTTGTATTTCAGTTGTACTTGTGGACATGGAACATACTGTGCTCGTATTCATTCATTCATTCATTCTGGAAATCATTTTACAAACAAACACATTTTTTTAAAGATTTTAATTCTCTCATAGTTATTTCCAGCTGTAACTCCTGCATGTTTATCATGTGTACTTGTGTGTTTGTGTACAGCTAGTGAGACGGCTCTATCTGACCAGGCCCTAAATATCCTGTGCGTGCTCTTGAAGGATCAATGGAGCTGGCTCTGCACAGAGAACATCCAGAGGACCATCCGACTGCTATTTGGGACCCTCATAGAAAGGTGGGTCCACCCCAATGATAGGAGCAGTTCCCTTTGTAATTAATCTTTGGTAGCTTCTTAAATTTAAACCAGATTCACATATTTATTTTGTAGTCCTTGGATTAGACTTCAAAGCTGAACCAACTGCTTGGCTTTTCTTCAGTGCATTTTGAAGTACACGGTTGTCAGCTTCCTTCATTATGCAGAGTAGATCAAACATGTTTTAACGCCATTAGTACAGAAATTTCATCACTGCCGAGAAAGTTTAGCGCATTCATTTTTTTTCTCCCCCTCTTTAATCAATTGTTGAGAGAGATGTTGTCCTGTCCAATACATCTCTCATCTCAATGTGGAAAGAAGTGTGTTTTCAACTTAGTAAATGTCATAAATCTGGACCACATCTATGAATTTAAGATACATAATTTCATGAAGTGAAAACCTGCACATTTCCTGGACTTTTGTTTGCCAGCTAGTCCATATAATGGCTGAAAGCTTGTCTACTTTATAGATCTTGTCCTCCTGCAACATTTGTATCAAAACTGGGACATAATTTGCAACACTTCAGGCTATGATTGGGTCAAGGTGGGCCTTTCTTTAAACCTTTAACTCCACAGACTGGGGAAAAAAAAGGCCTATTTAAAGGAGTTTTGCATTCTGCTGCATTCAAAGTTGGTGGAAGTTTGATCTCTTGAATTCAAAGAACACAAACTTCAAAGTTGCAGGTATGCAGTGTTGCAGGAAAGTGGAGTAGATTGTATATTTTTAGTTTCGTATTTATTGTTATATGTTTGATTTATGTTTTTAAAAAAGACACTTTAGAGCATTCGTTGCATTGTCCAAAGAAATTAAATTTTTTTTTACTCAAAGTCTGGTGTGACCATGACATCAGTCTTCAGGTATATTCAGTAACAGAATTAAAAAATCTTTATTATGAACATTATATACCACCGGTTTGGGGTCAGTAAGATAAATACTTTTATTCAGCAAGGATGTTTTTTTTTAATATCTATATATATAATTTATAATTACAATAGTTATAATTATTAATTACATTAATGTAATTACAGTTTATATTATCCTTTTAATTAATAATGACATTTATAATATCACAGAAGGTTTAAAATAAATGCTTTTTTATTTCTATTCATCAAGGAATCCAAAAAAAATAGTCACTGATTTTACAAAAATATTAGGCAGCTCAACTGTTTACAGCTGTGATAATAAAAAGAAATGTTTCTTGAGCAGCAAATCAGCATATTAGAATGATTTCTGAAGGATCATGTGGAGTACTGGAGTAATGATGCTGAAAATTCAGCTTTGCCATCACATGAATAAATTACATTTTAAAAATATTTAAATAGAATACATTTTTTTAAACTTGTAATAATATTTATCAATATTGCTGTGTTTTTGATCATCATAATAGACTTCTTACAAAAACATTAAAAAAATCTTGGTTACTATTAAAAAAAAATGATACAGCAGGCATTATTCTACAGTAATTGTGTAAATTAATTGTATGCTAGATTGTAAGCATCCACTTATCATCTCGGAAATAAAAACGGTTCTTAATTTAGTGTTAAAATGTCTTCATGTTTAGCAGTCCGATCAAATAATTAGTCAAGAAAGACATTTCCTGTAGTATTCCATGCAGTGTTGTTTATTATGTACTGCTCATTTTGGTAAATATAGTAGGTCATTATATTTTATGTAGATTTAATGTATACATACTGTGCTGACTATACATACAATACACTGCAGCAATAGTATGATAGTTTGTTTTTCTAAAGATAGCCACTGCGGCTCAACAGGGCCTAAAGACAGACACAACCAACAGATGGATTAACTTAATGAGGTGTCACCTGAAGGCATCACTCATTCCGTCCCCAAACTGCTGTACAATTGTGTGATCATTCTTATTTTTAAACATGAATATAAATACTTTATTAAACAAGTTGTGTTGTGGGGACCGATGACAACTTGATGTAGTAAGTGAGAACTGTGTGTTTTAAAGCTGTCAACAGGTGGCTTTTCCCCATCCTCTGCTCCACTTCTCTTGGAGTTAATAACAGTCACAGGACATCCCACTGAGCCGCCTTTGGTTTCAGCTCGCTGTTGTAGCTTTCTTTCTTTGCTTTAATTAAAGTGCTTGGTGTTTTTGCTACTCTGTTTAGCGATGACCGCATGTCTGCGGTGTGCAGATTTATCCCGTGCCACAGTAATGCCTTTCTAATGCAGAGAGGTTACTAAAACCTTGTGCTATAAAGGAGACATTTGTTTCTTAGTTTCTTTGAAACCATCCCGTCCATCCTCGAGGATTTAAGCTGAAAGGTCAGGGCTCACATTAAATCGCACACGCAAGCCCTCAGGTCCATACGCATCTGTTTTGCAGATCCTCGTGGTGTGATGTCTAGCCATTCCAAATGACTCGTTTGTGCGGCGGTGTATTAAACACCTGCTAGCAGACCGGTTTCCTGCCATGTTTAGCTGATGGTGGAAAGCTGGAGTGAGACCTGTGTCTTTCCTAAACAGTTGGATAGAGACAGTGTCTCAAAGGTGTGTCTTTTGTGGGTTCAAGCTGATCAGTACAGTGGTTATTTGTTCTCTGTTTGAAATAAATGTTCACAATGGAGCCATTTATTCACAATAATTTCATAGTTTCCTTTTTTATCCACCCTTTTGCAGGCTAGAACACATTTAATCTTCATTCTGCTTTGAACCAGGGGTCTTCAACCTTTTTCAGGACAAAGATACTTTGGTGGATCACAGGGGGCGTCTAATTCAGTTGCAAAGTTTGGTGGAAGTTTGTGTGGTTCCTTTTCTCAAACCAGTTTAGCACAATCCCGCCCCACAGCCGATTCACAAGATTTCATTGTTCATTTCAATCTTACTGCTGATTGCATATGCAATGCTGACATGAGTACTAACCCCTAACCCTAACCCACAACCTAATCTTAACCTTAGTATCCACCTTTTTTTTAACATAGAACAGGCCATTTGTAACTTGAGCCCATAATGGCAAAAATCCACCCACTCCTTTTTTTATTATCTCCATAAATCATAAATAGTTTCTCCAAACGCGCGGTTCCAGATTTCCCTCTTTTCTTACGTAAGAGTAGGGAAGCCTCTCCCATGACTAGTGACGATCTGCCCTATTAGCATAGATGCTGCCCTGAGAAAGCCACAGCAGTCCGCCATTTCTGTTTCGTAGCTGTAGCAGTGTATGTAGTAGTATGTACAATGTCTAATGTATTATTCAGTGTTATGGGATATACCAATGAACATAAGAGTCTCCATAGACTCCCGGTGTTCTGACAATTTGTGCTTCCCACTCAGATTGTGCCACCTCCCATTAAAACAGATAGGTTGCACAATTTGAAAGCAAAAAATTTTCCTGTAGTTTGAGTCTTTATTATCATCCATACATACCCCTACCCTAAACCTACTCTTAAAACAATGCAAATATAGCACAAACTGATAGGTAGCATGTGCCGAAGAAAGTCGGTAAAGTGTTATATATTCATGAAAAATCATTTTACCACGGTGTGACGATTTGTGCTAACTGCTCAGATTTTGCTATCTCTCATTAAACAGTAGGTAGCACAATCTGATAGGCAGCATTATTCATCAGAACACCTGTTTGCTTCATAAATGAGGGTCAGTTCAACACTGGATTTGCAAATAAGATTAGCATGACGGTACATGCAATGAGTTGAATCAACTTGACTCCACAACAACTACATCAATTTATTCACTAACCATTCAGAAACATCTAGTTGCATTCTAAAAGTTGTAACTTCTTCCTGAATCTCTCTATCAGTGTCCAACTCCGGTTTGAACATGTATGGCTGAACACTATTACTGACAATCGTCATTTTAACTGCGTAAGATTCTCCAGTTTTGTTGTTATTGAGGATCTGAAGCGTGAGCTGTTAAAGCCCCGCCCTTTTCTGGAAAGGGGTCTGGGAGCAGCAGCTCATTTGCTTTTAAAGGGACACACACAAAAATGGCGTGTTTTTGCTCACACCCAAATAGGGGCAAATTTGACAAGCTATAATAAATGATCTGTGGGCTATTTTGAACTGAAACTTCACAGACACATTCTGGGGACACCAGAGACTTATATTACATCTTGTGAAAAAGGGCATAATAGGTCCCTTTCAAGTCTGAATTTTTCTTGACAGGGGAGTGTGATTGAGTTGACCAATTAAATCGGCTGTGGGGCGGGATTTGTGCTTAACTGGTTTGGGGGGAAAACACACACACAGTTCAGTTCCAAATTGAATAACTTTGATTTAATATTATGTTTTTGTCAAAACATTTTTATTTTATTCACAAAAAAAGTAGTTTTAGATCAAACAATAACTTGTGGACCCCTGGCAATGCCAGCACAGAACCACCTAGAAGTTACCACATGATATTGGCATCATTTCTTCACATTTGTTTTTGTTTATTCGCTATGGCTTTTGATTGACAGTGTAATTATTTAGCTCAAAATAGACAATGAACCACTTAGAAGACTGAGTGGGGCATTTTGATTGAACAGATGTTTTACTTTGTATTGCATTATTGAGTAATCATGGTGTCTTTGGAGGAGAGCCTCCCAGAATGTCTCCCACAATGTTTCAAACCACACAGTGGTGGTGTCTGGTCATGGTGTTTGTCTCTGAAGGAAAAAGCATGCTACGTAATCTTATTCATCTTGCTGTCCTGCCTTCTGTAACCACTATTTCTACTGTTTGGAATGTGCCAATATTGAAACTGTTGTCATGTACGGTTTTGTGGAGAGGTTCTTTGGATGAAACGGAGCTCTGTTTTGTTACAATCAGTTAAGCGCAGTGGAGGTTTAGACAATGTCAATGCATATGCCAAAGATGAGCTTTTCTAGTTGGACATTTCACTTTGCAGAGCTCATTTTCTAAAACTTATATCTGAACAAAGTAATTCTCAATTGTTAGATTTATCAGATGGGAGCAGGTTTTGGACTGAGTACCATTTTTTTTCTTTTAGATATTGACCTTTTGAGTTAGATTATTTGTTTTTAATAATTTGAAACTGCTGTAAGATCAATTTAGAAAATTACTACTAATTCATTGTTTGGCATCTGAAAAAGTTTGGTCCTGCAAGAATGTGTAGTTACTAACAAACTAGAGACACGTAATTCTGTTGACCTTTAGTATGGAAACACAGTCATGTTGTTGAGCTTATGAAGCCACATTTATGTAAAGATTTTTTGTATTTGGTAAGATTAACATAGTCATCAAAATTCTGCACATCTGCATTGTGTTTACAGTCATTACTTGTTACACATATTGCTTTCAAAAAGTAGAAAATTCTTGAGGAGTTCCCATTATTGTTTTTCCCAGAAGAATGTAAAAACATGTTTTTATTCTGTTGTTTGTTCAGGAAAGAATTCATGAATTCACATGTGGGTGTATCCTTTATAGAGGAGCAATTTGAAATTTAGTAACCTTGTGTGACATAGTATAACATGCACGACTCCAATTGAAGGCAGAAAATGTTTTTAATAATCCAGGAGAAATACACTGGAGAAAAACAAAAACAGGGCAACTACACTTTACCATAAACAGTTAAGGGCTGTCGATTTAACACGTTAATTAGATTAATTATTAGATGAATTAATCACAGTAAAAATTAACAATATTAAACACATTTGACACACTTGCCCCGCCCCCAGACCCACGTAGGTCATCTGACATTTCAGACAGTTGATTCATGACGAATATGGTGCAGGGCAACAACTCACTGCGTGATGGAACCTAAAGAATGTAATAAGAATGTCCCTAAAATTCAAGATATGGGGCAAAAATGCCCCCGTTTGTGTCTTATATTTACATATAGTTAAGCTATATCACACAAGCAATGAGTGCAGTATCACACAAGTGCTGTTTTTCTGTCCAGAATATCACGAGTGCAAATGTGATAGGCTACTGATTTTATACAACAGTTCAATAAATAAGATAATTTTCTGTTAATTTAGACACAATATTTTCTGTTTTTCTCAATTTTGCAAATGAAAATATAAAGACAAAGCATCTCCGAGCAGCACACAGCAGCATTTCATTTCTGAATCTGTGTTTTGAACAAATCGGGTGAACCTTGTTGGACTTGAAGCGGCACTGCACAGACCGATCAAAGTACCGCGAGAGCGATTCAGAATCATACGGAGCCGTCTGGTCTCTAATCACTCTTGTGGTACTGTGATGTCATACACCAAAAATGCAAATCTCGTATGAAATATATTAACATAAAAGTCGAAACAAAGAAAATAGCTCATATAATCTTCAGTTTGACTTCAATAGACAGACAAGCATCATTTTCTAAAGTTTAAGCACCTCCTTGTGACATTTGCATGGAAAAAAATGACTTCATTTAAGTCAGGGTTGTCCAGCCCTTCTCTTGGAGGGCCAGTGTCCTGCAGTTTAGCTCCAACCTGTTCCAACACACTTGCCTGGAAGTTTCTAGTAACCCTCCAGGAGCACGGTTGGACAGTTTTGCTTAAAATCGGTCTATTAAGATATCGCACCTGCCACATGAATTGGCCACACATTAGATGACAGATTGTGTGCAGTGGCACTCTAAATAAAAACATGCCAGACAAGTCCTGTTGAAATGGCAGTGTGTGATTGTGTGGTTACAAGCGAGACACGAGGGGGCCAGCTGCTGCTCGTGCTTCGGTGCAAACAGACACATCGGACGTCATCTGAGGGAAAGAATTAGTTTACTTATCTGGCGTCTGCGGCTCTTCTAGCACTGTACCCGGATGTCTTTGTCTGCCTAATTATCCAGAGGCGAGCAGTTTCCAAATGGAATTTTACACATTCTTCTACACAATTCTTAGGTGATGAGGGCAGCTGATATGCATTTTTACAAAGTGACCCAGAATGAAAGCAAAAGGACCTAGAAGAAATATTGTTGCTTTTATAAGCAATAGATCAATTATCATTTCAGGACAGTCAGACTTATAAGAATAGGCTCCATCACCCATCGTGCAGCCACAATATGGTTGTGGTTATTATTTTTAAACATATGCCTGTGCCCTTGATAACAGCTGTGGAATGCTAACTATGATCGGAAATTACTGTGAAACCTGCAGTAACTTAAAGTAACTCCTGAGACAAACATGCAAACTGTCTGTTCTTATATAACAGACTCCTGCTTCAGCACTAACACACCTGTCTGTAATTTTCGAGCGGACTTTTAAGACCTTGATTATCTGGCTAAGGTGTGTTTGATTAGAGTTAGATCTAAATTCTGCATGAAGGTAGATCTTCACAAGAGGAATCGAGCACTGTCTGCTTTACATTAGTGATTTTGTGTGTAAAACCACTTGGTGGCAGTATCTACTGTCAAATGCTGATTGAAGATGTTAGTAAGTTGTACAAATGATGTTTCATGTTTTGATTGGCTGTTCTCAAATGTTCTTTTCTTGATTGGATGTTCATGTCTTCATATGGAGTCATATGTTGTGATATCATTTTTTACAGGACATGTTCATGATAGATGAGATCAGTTGCTATTATTGATAATGGAGGTTTTCCATAGATAAAGGAATAGTTCACCCCAAAATGAAAATACTTTCATTATATACACTTTCATTTTTTTTTTAAATAATACTTTTATTCAGCAAGGACACATTCAGTTTATCAAAAGTGACAGTAAAGACATTTATAATGTTACAAAATATTTATGTTACAAATAAATTTAGTTCTTGTAATTGGGGTAATGTATTACAAGTAACGTGAGTTATGTAATCAGATTACTTTTTTCAAGTAGCTACTAACACATTACTTTTATTCATTTCACTTTTGGTTTGAAAGGGCCTTTACATTTGCTAAAAATAGAACAAACAAACACAGCCCAGCCCAGATGAGAAAACCTAATGCAAAAGTAACGTAACTCATTACTTTCCATAAAAAGTAACTAACACAATTAGTTACTTCTTTAGGGAGTAACACAATATTGTAATGCATTAGTTTTAAAAGTAACTTTCCCCAAAACTGTTGTTTTGTCATTATATGGACAAAAACATTCTTCAAAATATCTTTATTAGCGTTCTGCAAAAGAAAATCCTACAATTTTGTAATGACACAGGCCATTTCAGTTTGAGTGAACTATCCCTTTAAAGGTGCAATATGTAAGATGTTTGCAGTAAAATATCCAAAAACCACTAGGCCAGTGTTATATACTTACAATATCCCAAATGTTTCCAATTATTTGTAAATCGTGAGAAAATTGCAATTTTAACCAAGGGTCCGGGATGTGTGAGGAGTCGCCTGTCAGCTGCATCATACCCGCGTCACCCTCGGTTTCCGGTTTTATATTGTAGAAACCATGGAAACACCAAAGATGGTTTAATATATTACATGTTTTAATAGACAAGGGAACAACTGTTTTGATATATTTATAGACAGAAAACTAATTGTTGTTATATAGCTCAACACGTTTAGTCTTATTGTTTAAATCTAATTTTCTTGATTTTTTTGTGAGTACCATGCTTTACCATGCCTCAGAGAAAAACACTATTTTGTCAAGTAGCTAACATAGCATAATCAGTTGCAGCTTTATTTTTAGTAACAATAATACAGAATTTTCTCCATCATACAATACATTTTAAAATGAATTGCATGCCATTTATCAACACAAGCCATCCAGTATTTAATATGATATTCTAAAATCGATCTATCTTACTGCAGTGTGTCTCAAACAAGTGTCTTACAGCAGCCACTGAGCGAACGCACAGAGTAACGTTATAACATCATTTTCAACACTCTCAAATGTATCTAATATGATAAACAGAGCTGCGTTACCTCATACTCATGACCGGAAAAGCGGAAGCGGCGCCGGCGACTGTGGCATAATAAAAGTTGCGCTGCTCGTGAGGCGTGTGTTGCACAATCGCTCCAGCGGCCTCGTTCAGCTCCCACAACACTCGGTCCTGCTCTGCTTCATACTACAATAACGTTAATAATCACATCCATGAACATGATTTCTTCCCGAGTCCTATCCCTATTCTTTTGCACTGTCCGTTGAGGTGAAGACCACATGTCCCAAGATTCCGCGCTCAAACTTGGCGCCATCAAGCTACAGCTTTATTTTAAATAGGCTTTTAGCAACCTCTAGCGGACAGAAATCCTACATACTGCACCTTTAAATCTTTCTTTCATAGTGTGCCTTTAAATACATAGTCCGCTCAAAAAATGAAATTATTTACTTCACTTTAAACCTATTTGACTTACCTTCTTCTGTTGTATAAACTACTTATATGGAGCTTTTTAGTGCTGTGAAAAAGTGTGCGAAAAGTCTTGCTTATGATGGTGCTGAAGATGCTATGATAGATTGTTCTGCTGTGCCTGCCGATATTTCTTTTATAAACAGGATGTTTGGAAAAGTTTTGAGGTAAGAAAGGCCTGCCAACCATGGTTTTATTACACCACAAAACATTTGTCTCTTGCTGTTTCTTTCTCTTCCTCTGATCCATCATTCTGGAGACTAATTTTGGCTTGTAGTACTGCACACTACTATACTGTAAACTACCCCATCCATATTATCCACATTAAACAGGCAAGACACAAAAATACATTCTGTCAATCGTTCCTGTTTTTTGACAACAGCCACTCAAGCTTCCAAAAGATCTTTTGATTTTAAATCTGATTTATTTCCTACAACACACTATAGAATGTCCATTAATAGATATAAACTTTGTGTAAATTTTACAAGTCATGGTTTCTTATTTCAAATAAATTTGTTATTTATCCCAAACGTGGTGGCAAGAGCTTCATAACTTTCTGATTTGTGATGTATTACTTTAGATTAAATATTCTTTCTAAAATCATCTATAGCAGGCATAGTGAGGGACGTGTCTGTAACAAAGGAATTTTTTTTTCCCCCTCCAGGTCTTCCATAACTGTTATGAAGAAAACAGTGTTGGTATTGTGTACATGCAAACACATAACCAGATATTCATAAATATCTGATTGGAGATATGCAAGTTTAGTCAGTGCTGAAAGAACCTGAACATCTTCCCTGCATTCTTGCAGGATGAGATGTATTGATTAGAGAGCCAGCATTCATCATGCTCTATCATTACAGATGCACACTGCACAGTATAGAGGGATCTGCAGATCACTTAGAAGATGAATGATTATAAATATTGTTATGACAGCAGTTGAAGATTCTTGCTGAAGACATAACGCCTACATTTTCAGCACGCCCATGTGGAAAAAAATATCATACAGCCTTGTTATCATGACTCTATGGAAAATCTCACATCTCATCTCAGTTTGTGTTTGTCATTTTTTTTTCTTTGGTAAATTGCATCAGAGATTATTCTTTTCAAACATATGTACCCGTACAAGATGCTATCCGTGCCAAGAAACTATTTCAAGCTTAGGATGTGGCCTCTGAGGTGAAAGTTTGTGCTTGTTTTGCAATAGTTGTGCATGGAGATGGATTAGTCTGAGATAAACCAGTTAATTTGGACTTGGGAAAGACAATTTGTTTTGGTCCAACATTCCTCTGGGTTTTGAAACAGACTGCTAACTTGTAATAGCTTGTTTAAAAACCTGGCACACAACCCAGAGTGTTTGATTATTTCACAGCGCAAATTGATGCAATTCAGCTCTTGGCTGCCCATAAAGGTCATTATGTTCCATTTGGTAAGAAAGCAGGAGCTGAATTGGTCTTCTTGTTACCTCTATTTGGATTAGACTCTCTGAATAATCAGTCTGCACAGACACCTGTTACAGACACCTGCAATAGAATCAGATTCTGTCTTAGACTATTTAGAGCATAGATTTAGCTTTGAATCTAATTCTAATATTTAACATCCATCCATCCATCCATTGGCAAAGCATAACTACCAGCTATCAACTAACTTATTTAAACTAAACAACTATCAGCCAAAGCTATCAACTAACTTATTTAAACTAAACAACTATCAGCCAAAGCTATCAACTAACTTATTTAAACTAAACCACTATCAGCCAAAGCTATCAACTAACTTATTTAAACTAAACAACTATCAGCCAAAGCTATCAACTAACTTATTTACTAAACAACTATCAGCCAAAGCTATCCACTAACTTATTTAAACTAAACAACTATCAGCCAACTTATTTAAACTATTTTAACTTATTTAAACTAAACAACTATCAGCCAAAGCTATCAACTAACTTATATACTAAACAACTATCAGCCAAAGCTATCAACTAACTTATTTATACTAAACCACTATCAGCCAAAGCTATCAACTAACTTATTTAAACTAAACCACTATCAGCCAAAGCTATCAACTAACTTATTTAAACTAAACAACTATCAGCCAAAGCTATCAACTAACTTATTTACTAAACAACTATCAGCCAAAGCTATCCACTAACTTATTTACTAAACAACTATCAGCCAAAGCTATCAACTAACTTATTTAAACTAAAAAACTATCAGCCAAAGCTATCAACTAACTTATTTAAACTAAAAAACTATCAGCCAAAGCTATCCACTAACTTATTTAAACTAAACAACTATCAGCCAACTTATTTAAACTATTTTAACTTATTTAAACTAAACAACTATCAGCCAAAGCTATCAACTAACTTATATACTAAACAACTATCAGCCAAAGCTATCAACTAACTTATTTATACTAAACAACTAACAGCCAAAGCTATCAACTAACTTATTTAAACTAAACAACTATCAGCCAAAGCTATCCACTAACTTATTTAAACTAAACAACTATCAGCCAAATCTATCAACTAACTTATTTAAACTAAACAACTATCAGCCAAAGCTATCCACTAACTTATTTACTAAACAACTATCAGCCAATGCTATCAACTAACTTATTTATACTAAACAACTAACAGCCAAAGCTATCAACTAACTTATTTAAACTAAACAACTATCAGCCAAAGCTATCCACTAACTTATTTAAACTAAACAACTATCAGCCAAAGCTATCAACTAACTTATTTACTAAACAACTATCAGCCAAAGCTATCCACTAACTTATTTACTAAACAACTATCAGCCAAAGCTATCAACTAACTTATTTAAACTAAAAAACTATCAGCCAAAGCTATCCACTAACTTATTTAAACTAAACAACTATCAGCCAACTTATTTAAACTATTTAAACTATTTTAACTTATTTAAACTAAACAACTATCAGCCAAAGCTATCAACTAACTTATTTAAACTAAACAACTATCAGCCAAAGCTATCCACTAACTTATTTAAACTAAACAACTATCAGCCAAATCTATCAACTAACTTATTTAAACTAAACAACTATCAGCCAAAGCTATCAACTAACTTATTTATACTAAACAACTAACAGCCAAAGCTATCAACTAACTTATTTAAACTAAACAACTATCAGCCAAAGCTATCCACTAACTTATTTAAACTAAACAACTATCAGCCAAATCTATCAACTAACTTATTTAAATTAAACAACTATCAGCCAAATCTATCAACTAACTTATTTAAACTAAACAACTATCAGCCAAAGCTATCAACTAACTTATTTACTAAACAACTATCAGCCAATGCTATCAACTAACTTATTTAAACTAAACATCTATCAGCCAAAGCAATCCACTAACTTATTTAAACTAAACAACTATCAGCCAAAGCTATCCACTAACTTATTTAAACTAAACAACTATCAGCCAAAGCTATCCACTAACGTATTTAAACTAAACAACTATCAGCCAAATCTATCAACTATCATATTTACTAAACAACTATCAGCCAAAGCTATCAACTAACTTATTTATACTAAACAACTAACAGCCAAAGCTATCAACTAACTTATTTAAACTAAACAACTATCAGCCAACTTTCAGCTGTAAAACTCTCAATAAGCTACTGACTGATTTTTTTTATTTATTTATTTATAAGGTGATGTTATATATTTGTGAATCCCCTGAATAGGAAACATTTTCACCCCTTTTGATATGATACTCCTAATTTTTTACTGGCGTAACCAACTGGTTTTAGAATTCACATATATAGTTAAATGGAGATCGCATGTAGTGCAGGGGTTTCTGTTGATGGTAATATAAATACACCTCTATATCTTGAGAAGTCAGTATTATGGCAGAACTTAAACTGTGAAAAGAATAAAAAAAAACAAATCAGTGAATAAAATGGGTCAAGGATTCAAGATAATTTCCAAGTCATTGATTGAATATCCATTGAAGTCAATTAAATCAGTAATTAAGAAATGGAAAGTGACTGTGTAAAGCCCAAAGTATATTTCGGCCGACCGTGTCCGTTTACCGTCCGCATGACATAATTTTCGTCATCAGGAGGGTCCACGGATGTCCACACACCCCGTCCTCGTGCAGCCACATTTTTGAGACCCTGCGAACGGTCCGCATACAACACAGCAGTCCACTAGATAGCGTCTTTACACGCTCACGGGCAAAGGAGTATTTTTTAAAAGTCTTGCGCGCTCAACTGTTTGCAAGATGGAGCGGAACGTGGAAAATGAAATATACCCGGGCCTTAAGAAGGAGACTGCTGAGGGAGGCCACCAATGACAACTCTGAAGAGTTACTGGCTTTATATAGAAACTACTTACAAATACTGCTTCACCAGTCACAGCTTAATGAGTGAGTGGTGAAGAGAAAGCCACTGTTGAAAAATGTCATCTGACATCTCTGCTACAGTTTGCAAGAAGGCATGTGGGACACTAAAGCCAGCTGGATGAAGGTTCTGTGTTCTGATGAGACCAAAATTGAGTTTTTTGGCCATTTGTCTAAATGGCATGTCTGGTGCTGAACATCATCAAAAACACAGCATCATCACTGTGAAGCATGGTTGTGGCAGCCTCATGTTGTGTGGATGCTACTTTTCAACAGGCCCTAGAAAGAGTGTCAGAGTAAAATAAACAGGGAAATCATGGAGGAAAATGGGATGGGTGATGGAGTCTGCTGGACACCTGTGACTTGGGAGATTTGTTTTCCATCAAGATAGTGCCCGCAAAACATAAAGCCATGGCTTCAAAAAAATGTTAATGTCTTGGAGTGGCCAAGACCGAATCCAGTTCTCAATCCAATTGGAAATTTATGGCTGTCCGCTTACAATCTCCATGCAATCTGACTGAGACAGTTGCCAGATGTGCAAAGCAGAGACATGTCTACACAGACTCTCTGTCTATCTGCCTGTCAGTCAGTCGTTCTATCTATCATTCTCAGTCGTTCTATCTATCGTTCTGTCAGCCGTTCTATCTATTGTTTTGTCAGTCTTTTTTGTAACTATTAGGCTATCAGTCCATTCAGACTGTCAGTCCAAATCCGATCAGATTTAACAAGTGTGAACGGCAAAAAATCACATTAAATGTCAAATCAGTTTCCAACTACATTCATATGTGGTTTGAAATCCTGTTCATGACATTCTGGATATCTGTTTCAGACTGACTGCTTTGATCGGAATTTGCATGGTTTATGTGACTTACTCATGCCACGTAAAATGTAAACATCAGTCGTCATAGGAAACATGCTAAAGGTTGCTGCAGAAACAAGGTTGTGTTGTTGCAAGGTGCCGGACGAGCAGAAAATATATAATATAATGGAGACATGTTTTGAAACCGGCGGAGACGACAGCATGGAATGAAGCCATGAATACCAGCCTTCTACATTTCTGCTGCTGCCTCAGAAGACGCAGTAGTCCAGTGTAGCGGCTGCACATTGTCCTGTTGTAAATAAGACAACATCTGTATTGCAAACCCCTCCATGTTGCAGTTGTTGTTGATTTTGGCATATGCCTACCAACTCAACATCATTGCCATAGAAACTAATGAAGATTCCGAAAAACGAAAGATCGGCATGGACACACAAATTGGATCTGAACAGTTGCAATACACAATGTGGACAGTCAAAATTTTAGATCAGATTCCAATCGGATACCCAAATAATCGGATTTGGACTGAAAGTGTGAACGTAGCCTTAGACAAGACTTTGCCAAGCCTATGTTAGTTTATTATTAACATTTTTGTGGTATCCTCAAGGTTATAATTTGCTCTCTCTTGATCTGCTGACAAATGTCTTGTATTATGTAGAATGAAAGTGCTGTCAAACTGCAATTAGACCTTTTTGTTCATTGTCTCTGTAGGACCGCAATTAGATTTTAACAGTCTGTGGTTATTCTTTTTTTTTTTTTTTTTTTAACATCTGTCTCAGATAACAGTCAGTCAGTTTATTGGATCACAATTAATGCTCCATGTAAATTCAGTTCCTACGAGTCTTCCAGCACATCAGTTTTTCCAAGTTTATTTGAGATGCAGATCAGGCAAGGCTGTGAATGGAATATAGTTATCATGTTTATATTTTTGGAGTGTCAAAAGAAATGAAGGCTCACAATAAAATCTGAAAAGGGTAGTTTAAACTTAATTGGCTCCAGTGAGCTCCAGGCACCCTTGTTTTCCACTCCTGTTGGCTTGAGAAATGTCTTCCTCCACTAATGCTGCACGTCTCCGTCAAAGGCCGTGCCAGTCAACATTAACTGCCCTTTATAATGGCAGAAATGCCATTAATGGAATAAAATGCTCTTGTTGTTTTGGAACAGCTGGTTTTTGTTCCATCACCTTACATCAGAGCTTCTAGAGAATTACGTACGTTCTCAGTCAGACCTGTGCAAGTCCTTTCAGAAGCTCTATTAGACTCGCAGGCTGACTTAGTACTCTTGTTTTGGGCAGCAAGCTAGAATTTTGACTGACACATTTATAGAAGTGAGCTTTAAATGTCATTCCAGGAAATAAAACCTGTTCGACTTATTTTAAAGTGTACTTAGCTGATGTAAAAACTACTATTTAAACTTACTGCAGGCTCTAAAAATAAAATTTTGTCATGGAACAGAATAGCAGTCCTGTGTGCAAACACTGCGTATTGATGCTTTTGTACTATTGGGACTTTCATTAATGTGTACAGACATGTAGTCCATAGAAAATCTTTGCAGTAGTTAAATTTCCCTATATTTATTCCTCAGACAGGCAATGCAAATGAAATTTGTCATGTTGTTACTGGGTCATTGAAATTTGACCATAATTGTAGTTTAATGGCCTCTGGGAAATACATCATGCTAGACTCATACTGTAGTGGTCATGAAGTAGAGCAGAATTTGGCGTCCATATGCCTTCCACACAGACTGTGCATGCACTTTGGACTTAAATCCCCATTGGGGGCAACTCTATGTCCAGATTCTCAGAATTTAGTAGAAAATGAAATTGCTGAACTTATGTGTTTTTGACACTGAGTAAGCATGACCATAAGAGGTTCTCTGGATCTCAGGCTCTGTCACCATGTAGCATCTATGGTATTTCAAAGAGCCAGGACCAAAATAAACCAGCTATGTAATCGAAGAACCGGACAGATTTAAATCAATGACACATGAAATTCCTTGATCCACTTCATATAGTATTCATGAGGAGAAAACACTCAGGTGAGAGCACTTGTTTTCCCAGTTATGTGATTTGAGCCCTAATTGGGTTATATAACTATAGCATTATAGATTTTCTGACTTTTGTCACTTGTTTCCAACATAACTTTTGACTAAAGTTGCTCAGTTGTTGTTTTTATATTTCTGCTATATTAAATCACCTGATTAAAAGACACAGAACACTTTATTTATTCTTTGGAAATAATTGTAAAACAAAACATGCACTTGTTAGTCATGTTTGACGGTTTGCAGATCACACAGTAAAACTTTAGACCTTGCTTTATTTGTTTTATTCTGCTGCCCTGTGTCTCTCGCCTTTACTCATCTGCCACAATATTATTTATTATTTTAATATAATAATTATTTTTATTTAAAATAAATCAATTTGCAATCCTAGTAAAATACACATTATCCTTTTCCAGCCTATTGGTTTTCTATTTATTTTTTATCTTCTCTCATAAAAATGTGATGTCTTATACTTTTTTCCACCTCTTTTGTTCAGTTATTTTTGTTATACTGACTGTCTGCCAAAATGGTAGTGATTATTAAAAGATTAAACCGTCTCATCCACAGTAATGTTATGCAATCCTTCAGTTATCTGCAATTTCTTCAGCGTAAAGTGGCCAAAAGTAATTTTGCAGAATTGATTCTGTGAAATGAGATTCTATTTTTTTTTTTTTAAGGATAAACTATATCCATATGCGGCCCGCCACAGATTTTAATCGGAAAAGACAAAGAGCATTGCAGTGGCGCATGTGAACTGCGACTTGCTGAAGGACATTCGTGAAAGGTGGAGTCCAAACACATGATGTTCTTTATGACTTCTCCTTTTCATTCGGTAGAATGATTTTATAGCATGTTTTGTGCAGCACATCAATTTACAAATTTATTAAGGCTCCTCCAGCAAAGTGTAGGTTTACTGCACCACTACTACGACCAAGGAAACATTATTTACGTAAGTAGAAGAATGTGAATGTGCATAGGTGCGTTGTGTTTCTTTACACAGTGACATCGCCAACTACTGGCCTGGCATGCATAATACAGCATTTTAGTCATTTTCGTGGATCTGTGTGAACGGGATCGTTTTGACAACATTGTTGTCTTTGTTTTGTACTTGTAGCATCATATTAAATTCCTTGTGTTGTTGTTATTGGCCTTTAGGTGGCTAGAAGTGGGTGTAGTTAACCTGACCTGTACACAGTATTGGGTGATTTATCTGCGGGTGCTGCAGGAGGCCATCTGGCCTGGAGGAAGTCTGCCGGCTCAACCCCGACCCCAACGCAGCCAGCAGCAGAAAGAGGAGACTAGAAAGCAGGCTCTGCAGTGCCTTATGAAACTACTGCCAGGTGAGATGCCACATACTGTAATGTACACACATACACTACCATTTGGGGTCAGTGTGAAATTTTTTTATAAGAAATTAATTAAATTGATAAAAAGTAACAGTAAAGACATTTACAATGTTACTATTGTTGTTTCTATTGAACATTTTCTATTTTATACTTTATATTCATCAAAGAATCCTGAAAAAAAAGGTTTCCACTAAAATATTAATGAGCACATCTGTTTTCAACATTGATAAAATAAAAAATGTTTCATGAGCAGCAAATCAGCATATTAGAATGATATTGGAATCATTGATTCCAATGATATCATGGAATCATCAACAAAGTTATACATGGTTAACTTCGACCCTACCTCTTTAGCTTTCTTTATTTTAGCTTGGGTAGTTACCATGCAGTTGTGCTCTAGTTACCAGTGTTTACTTTTTAATGTACCCTGGGTTTTAACAGATCTGGGGAAAACTGCTTTTTCCTATTATACACCTTGGACATGGAATAAATTGCAAAAGGATTTAAATCTGAATACACTTACATCTATTGATGAATTTAAGGCAGTCATAAAGAATGTGGAGAAAGAGACAGTTTGATACATGCTCTGAACCACTGATTCAAAACAAAAGATTTGTAAAGCTTCGAAGCTTTATTAAGCAGTGTATTTTGAAATCGCCCATCACTAGAGTTGTTGAATAAAGTCGTTATTTTGTTTTTTTTGGCGGACAAAAAGTATTCTCGTCGCTTTACAACATTAAGGTTGAACCACCACATGAACTGTTTTAAATACATCTTTAGTAGCTTTCTGGGCATTGAAAGTGTTAATTATCTTGCTGGCAATGGAGGCCTCACTGAGCCATCGGATTTTATCAAAAATATCCTAATTTGTGTTTTAGGGTTACGGTTACTTTTATAAAGTAATATATTCCTGTGATCAAAGCTGAATTTTCAGCATCATTACTCCAGTTTTCAGTGTCACATGATCCTTCAGAAATCATTCTAATATGATGATCTGCTGCTCAAGAAACATTTATTGTGCAATTGTACAAAATATTTATGTACAATATTTTTTTTTTTCAGGATTCTTTGATGAATAGAAAGTTCAAAAGAACAGCATTTATTTGAAATATAATCTTTTGTAACATTATAAATGTCTTTACTGTCACTTTTGATCGATTTAATGCATCCTTGCTGAATAAAAGTAATAATTTCTTTAATTTCTTTTCAAAAAAATAAAAATAAAAATTCTTACTGACCCCAAACTTTTGAACAGTAGTGTATAATGTTACAAAAGCTTTGTATTTCAGATAAATGCTGTTCTTTTGAACTTTCTATTCATCAAGGAATCCTGAAAAAAAAAAAGTACACAACTGTTTTCAACATTGATAATAATCATAAAAGTTTCTTGAGCAGCAGATCAGCATATTAGAATGATTTCTGAAGGATCATGTGACACTGAAGACTGGAGTAATGATGCTGAAAATTCAGCTTTGCCATCACAGGAATAAATTACTTTATAAAATATATTCAAACAGAAAACAGTTATTTTAAATTGTAATAATATTTCACAATATTACTGTTTTTACTGTATTTTTAATTAAATAAATGCAGCCTTGGTGAGCAGATGAAACTTCTTTTAAAAACATTAAAAATCTTACCAATTCAAAACTTTTGACTGGTAGTGTATAAAATCGAAAATGTTCACTCAAAAATTACAAATGAATTGATTAAAATTACAGCTGTCAAAACATTAATTGCGATTAATCGCATATTCTTTATTTTAGCTCGGGTTGTTACCAGTTGCGCTCCTCCAAACGTTTTTTTTTTTTTTTAATTGAAACAAATTTTTATGTTAGATGCGATTTAATCGTGATTAATCAATTTGACTGCTCTAATTTTGATCGATTGATTTGTAACTTTTGAGTGAACAGTTTGAAAATAGGGTTTACAAATAATTTTGTGATTCAGACAAAAAGCTGTTCAGTAACACAACATGACTGCTCAAAAGCTGAATCAAAACATAAGGTCACAGGAAACCACCTCAACAGAAAATTATTGTTCTTCATCAATAGTGTGGTGTAATCCAGGAGATCTTCATCTCTGTTCCTTGACTGAGTTTATTGTGTGTTTCTATGTTTTTACAGATCTGATCTCTGAAATGCTGGGCTCTGAGAAGTACAAGATATCTTGGCAGATGGTTGTGGATTCTTTTCAGAACCCCACTATAAACAGGTGTGTTTGAGCAGTAAACACAGATGAAGATAAAAATCAGCACCACAGCCACCTATGTAACACGTTCCAATATGCACATTTATGAGATTAATAACATTGATGGGAAATTCCAGATTTCTTAGAAATGTCAGAACATGCATATCTAGCATCTTGTGTGTATATATATATATATATATAAAATATGTGTATATATATATATATCTATATCTCATGGCATCTTGTCATCACTGTCAATTTTGTACTGTTTGTAGCTGTAAAAAGCACATATATATATATTTCATGAGGCAAGCAGATATGGCCTAGTGAACATGTTGCTTTAATGGTTAAAATGGTCAGATTTTAATTTACTTGCATCATTCTTGTTATGGCACAGTAAGTAAGCAATGCTGTTAAAAGAATGCAAAAATGTGCTTTCAATAGATAAATCGCTGTGCTGTGTTATCAGGACACCTCGTGACATCTTTGTAGACTGTTACCACAGTGGGGATACATGATTTATTCTCACCAGCTTGGGCTTTGAGAGAGCTGCTCTTTGATTTACTAGAACATGCTGTAGTCTGCTGTAGATGTCCAGATGAAGCAGATGCAGTTACAATCAGTTATACATTGACTCAGTATCCTTTGCTTTATGAGCTGTGTCCTTAGCAGACAGTATAAAGAGGGGGGACGGCAACAAGGCATGTCCGAATCCAGTGTCTGCATGATATCCTGTCTAGGATCTTGAGGTTCTTGAATAATACAGTGTTGTGGGATCTGTGTGCAGGATGTAGCTGTGCTTGTGATCTATGTGACTGTTTTTTTGCAGGCATCTTGTGTACTGCATCTGGGATCTGCTAATCGAGTTTCTTGTCCCTGAGGTGTCTGGCGAGGACTTTCAGAAAACACTTCTGCACAGCCTGTCCAAAAATGCAGAGAAGCTGCCACCATAGGTGTGCTGGGGGGAATGGAGACATAAAAACACTTGCATACATACATACGCATCACATACAAACGTGTGGTCAGTTGCAGTGTTAGGTGGAAATACATGCAGAAACATGCGATCAAGAAAGTGTGGATTTTATTCACTATAGCCTGTGTCTGGCACCAATTTAGGTCTCCCTGTTTCTGGGACACACTACACACGTCCGGGCGAGCTTTGATTAATGGACACCTGTTTTGTGTTTTATCAAACCACAAGTCCAATCTCAAAAGCCCGACATACCGGATCTGAATTAGTCGCCAGTTCTCCAACTTTTATCCACCTTGTTCTCACTTCAGCTTTGGGCAAAGCTCTTACAGATGGACTGCACAGATCATTTCCGCACCGTCCTATTATGTGCTTATGATCTTTCAGTCTTGTTATACCTTGAGTTTACTCACATTCACTCCCAGTTATTCTTAAGACGCTGTCCCAGTTTTATCTTTTCAGCCTTCCGTATGAAGAAAGCCTATTTTTCCTTGAGATTCCTGTTTAAGTAGGAAATTTCGTCACATCTGCTTCTGGTGTTACGGTAGAGTTGTACGTGCTTTGTGTGCTTTCAGCCAACTTATGAAGCCTTTAAACATAATGTCTCTCTTCACCACTTCTAATTAAGTGGTTAGATGCTGACATAAAGCCTCTAAAGAAAAGATCATGCTGATTTATCAAAAACGGCCGGTTTTCAGAACATTTGTCTTAAAATTCTTTTTGAAGTATGTAAGTTATCTTAAAGTGTTAGTTCACCCAAAACTTAAAAAATTCTGTCATTATTTACACACCCTCATGTCAATACAAACCTGTATTACTTACTTCTATCTTCTGTGGAACATATAAAAGATTATCTAAAATGGAAGTCAATGAGCACCAAAATGATTTGGTTACCAAATTTTTTCAAAATGCCTTTGTTTTGCGCAGAAAAGGTTAAGGTTAAATAAGGTTAAATAATGACAATGTTCATTTTTGGGTGAACTATCGCTAATTCCCTTTAAATGTTTAATTTATTTAAATGTTAATTTCTTTAGATGTAAATTATAAATAAGCGAATTAGGTTTAATAACAAATAATTATTTTGTGGTTTATATATTTTCTTATTATTTTAGCACAAAGAGAAGGGTGTCTTGATTGCCTTAATGTGTATAAATAATTTAATTCATTTAAAAAACAGTAACAAATGGATGCATATATGATTCTTTAAAAGTCTGAGAATACAGCCTTGTTCTTTTGTCAAGATAGTGTGCAGTTAACTCCCAAATCTTAAAAGTATTACTGTCATTTTTCATGTTTTATTAGCATCCTTGTGTCATCTAATCATCATTCTGTTTACACAAACTACCCAGTAGTTGCGTAAAATTATCTTGTCCTTTCCGTACGTGATCGTGTGAGCCTTGTCTCAATGCATGCAGATATAGATTCAGGTTTTGCACTGTAAGCCCTGTTGTCCAAGTATGCATTACAGTGGCTTGATGGCTTTGTTACACTGTACCTGTGCTTAATGCGCTGAATGTTGCACTATTTGTAATTTTGTAAGTGATCTGCTGGTGCGTATATATTGTAGGCCTTATGTTGTTTTGATGTATATTGAAAAAAGAGTATAAAGCAGTTGATATTGTCATTGAATTCAGTGGAAATGCATTTTACAGGGAAATTGCCAGTTATTTACAAAGTGCTCAATTTCGGTTAGCATGTTACACTTTTTTGTATCAACTTATTCAAACTTAATTGTGATTCAGTGAACATTTAAAACAGATAAACAGCTGGTACCAAAAAACATACTAAGATTAAATGATGCAAACAAATCTACCAAAAAAAGGTGAACAGAAACTGTTTCTGCTGCTTTTGGTCTCACAGACTCACAGATCACGTTTAGTTCAGATAGAATGGAACCTAATGGAAAATTATGTGTTAAAAGAATGATTAAATGACATCAACCACAATGTAATATAAAACTATTGACTTGTTTTATCAAATATTCTGACAATATGATCCATGGTTGTCAATAATATATGAGCCTCACATGATAAAAATGTACATGTTGTCTTGTGAATAGCTGAAGTTGAGTGAACTATGATTTAAAACAGCACTTCTCAACTAAAATGATGTAATAAAAACCAAAATTATGTAATTATATTGGCTATTAGCACTTAGCAAGGGAACTGTTCTGGTATTAATACCCTAATCCTACTGTTTCTTTACTGACACACTGTCACTTTAATGTACCTCTCAGTGTTTTTATTCCATCCACTTAATATATTTTTTTCCATTACTGAATTGTCACATTGTGTCATCATGCAAATACACGTGGTCAGTCAAAAAGAACAAGGGGAAGCGTTCGCCAAAACACATAACTTGCTACAGTAAATCCTCCTCATGCTAAATAATACTGCACTGCTGTTTCATGATATGAGATTACAAGCACAGACATCTTGGAGCTAAACATCCAGATTTCCTAGAATTTGGTGGAAAACATCTCTAAACCTTTGTTCAAAGTTTTTGCCCTTGGAAAAATAGGTCTATCTCCAAAATCAACAGAAATGGATTAAAAAAGAGACGTTGGATTATTGAAATCAGATCTAGTATCTGGGACTAATTCTGGGGTTGACAAAATGAGTCTGGCAAGTTGGCGAGTCTTCAGAGTGTGTAGTCATGACCCCTTTACCGTAGAGAGCTATCTAGCTGTCTATCTAACTAGTTGTCTGTCCTATCTATCTATCTATCTATCTATCTATCTATCTGTCTGTCAATCTGTCTAACTATCCTATCTATCTGTCTGTCTATCTATCTGTCTAACTGTCCTATCTATCTATCTATCTATCATCTATCTGCCTAACTGTCCTATCTATCTATCTATCTATCTATCTAACTGTCCTATCTTTCTATCTATCTGTCTGTCTGTCTAACTGTCCTATCTATTTATCTGTCTGTCTGTCTGTCTATCTATCTATCTAACTGTCGTATCTATCTATCTGTCTGTCTAACTGTCCTATCTATCTATCTATCTGACTGTCTGTCTGTCTAATTGTCCTATCTATCTATCTTTCTATCTATCTGTCTGTCTAAATGTCCTATCTATCTGTCTGTCTGTCTATCTATCTATCTGTCTGTCTGTCTAACTGTCCTATCTATCTGTCTGTCTAACCGTCCTATCTATCTATGTGACTGTCTGTCTGTCTGTCTAATTGTCCTATCTATCTGTCTGTCTAACTGTCCTATCTATCTATCTATCTATCTATCTGTCTGTCTGTCTATCTGTCTGTCTAACTGTCCTATCTATCTATCTATCTATCTATCTATCTATCTATCTCTGTCTAACTGTCCTATCTATCTATCTGTCTGTCTAACTGTCCTATCTATCTGTCTGTCTAACTGTCCTATCTATCTATCTATCTATCTCTGTCTAACTGTCCTATCTATCTATCTATCTATCTGTCCTATCTATCTATCTATCTATCTGACTGTCTGTCTGTCTAATTGTCCTATCTATCTATCTTTCTATCTATCTGTCTGTCTAAATGTCCTATCTATCTGTCTGTCTGTCTGTCTATCTATCTATCTATCTGTCTGTCTGTCTGTCTAACTGTCTTATCTATCTGTCTGTCTAACTGTCCTATCTATCTATGTGACTGTCTGTCTGTCTGTCTAATTGTCCTATCTATCTGTCTGTCTGTCTAACTGTCCTATCTATCTATCTGTCTGTCTGTCTATCTATCTGTCTGTCTAACTGTCCTATCTATCTGTCTGTCTGTCTAACTGTCCTATCTATCTGTCTTTCTGTCTATCTGTCTGTCTGTCTGCCTGTCTGTCTAACTGTCCTATCTATCTATCTATCTATCTATCTGTCTGTCCTATCTATCTGTCTATCTATCTGTCTGTCTGTCTGTCCTATCTATCTATTTGTCTGTCTGTCCTATCTATCTATCTATCTATCTATCTATCTGTCTGTCTGTCTGTCTGTCCTATCTATCTGTCTGTCTAACTGTCCTATCTATCTATCTGTCTGTCTGTCTAACTGTCCTATCTAATCTATCTGTCTGTCTGTCCTATCTATCTGTCTGTCTAACTGTCCTATCTATCTATCTGTCTGTCTGTCTAACTGTCCTATCTATCTATCTGTCTGTGTCTGTCTGTCCTATCTATCTATCTGTCTGTGTCTGTCTGTCCCATCTATCTATCCATCTATCTATCTATCTATCTATCTGTCTGTCTAACTGTCCTATCTATCTCTCTATCTATCTATCTCTCTATCTATCTATCTATCTATCTATCTGTCTGTCTGTCTACCTGTCCTATCTATCTATCTATCTATCTATCTATCTATCTGTCTGTCTAACTGTCCTATCTATCTATCTATCTATCTATCTATCTGTCTGTCTGTCTGTCTAACTGTCCTATCTATCTATCTACACTACCCGTGAAAAGTTTGGACACACCCTCTCAATTAATGTTTTGTCTTTATTTTCATGACTATTTACATTGTAGATTCTCACTGAAGACATCAAAACTATGAATGGACACATGGAATTATGTAGTAAACAAAAAAGTGTGAAATAACTGAAAACATATTTTAGATTTTAGATTCTTCAAAATAGCCACCCTTTGCTTTGATTACTGCTTTGCACACTCTTGGCATTCTCTCGATGAGCTTCATGAGGTAGTCACCTGAAATGGTTTTCCAACAGTCTTGAAAGAGTTCCCAGAGATGCTGAGCACTTGTTGGTCCTTTTGCCTTCACTCTGCGGTTCATCTCATCCCAAACCATCTCGATTGGGTTTAGGTCAGGTGACTGTGGAGGCCAGGTCATCTGGCGCAGCACTCCATCACTCTCCTCCTTGGTCAAATAGCCCTTACACAGCCTGGAGGTGTGTTTGGGGTCATTGTCCTGTTGAAAAATAAATGATGGTCCAACTAAATGCAAACCGGATGGGATGGCATGTCGTTGCAGGATGCTGTGGTGGCCATGCTGGTTTAGTGTGCCTTCAATTTTGAATAAATCCCCAACAGTGTCACCAGCAAAGCACCCCACACCATCACACTTCCTCCTCCATGCTTCACGGTGGGAACCATGCATGTAGAGACCATCCGTTCACCTTTTCTGCATCGCACAAAGACACGGCGGGTGGAACCAAAGATCTCAAATTTGGACTCATCAGACCAAAGCACAGATTTCCACTGGCCTAATGTCCATTCCTTGTGTTTCTTGGCCCAAACAAATCTCTTCTGCTTGTTGCTTTTCCTTAGTAGTGTTTTTTTAGCAGCTATTTGACCATAAAGGCCTGATTTGTGCAGTCTCCTCTGAACAGTTAATGTAGAGATGTGTCTGCTATTAGAACTCTGTGTGGCATTAATCTGGGCTCTAATCTGAGGTGCTGTTAACTTGCGATTTCTGAGGCTGGTGACTCGGATGAACTTACCCTCAGCAGCAGAGGTGACTCTTGGTCTTCCTTTCCTGGGGCAGTCCTCATGTGAGCCAGTTTCGTCATAGCGCTTGATGGTTTTTGCAACTGCACTTGGGGACACATTCAAAGTTGTTGCAATTTTCCGGACTGACTGAGCTTCAGTTCTTAAAGTAATGATGGACTGTCGTTTCTCTTTACTTAGCTGATTGGTTCTTGCTATAATATGAATTCTAACAGTTGTCAAATAGGGCTGTCATCTGTGTACCAACCTGACTTCTGCACAACACAACTGATGGTCCTAACCCCATTAAGAAGGCAAGAAATTCCACAAATGAACCCTGACAAGGCACACCTGTGAAGTGAAGATCATTTCAGGTGACTACACCATGAAGCTCACTGAGAGAAGGCCAAGGGTTTGCAGCGCTGTCAACAAAGCAGAGGGTGGCTACTTTGAGGAATCTAAAATATGAAACACATCTAGAGTTATTTCACACTTTTTTGTTTACTACATAATTCCATGTGTTCATTCATAGTTTTGATGTCTTCAGTGAGAATCTACAATGTAAATAGTCATAAAAACAAAGAAAAAACATTAAATGAGAGGGTGTGTCCAAACTTTTGACTGGTAGTGTATCTATCTATCTATCTATCTGACTGACTGTCCTATCTATCTGTCTGTCTAACTGTCCTATCTATCTATCTATCTATCTATCTGTCTATCTGTCTGTCTGTCCTATCTATGTATGTATGTATGTATATCTGTCTGTCTATTGTATTATATATTACATCTTTTTTGAATGCAGACTTCTACTTTATTGCATGATATCAAAAGGAAACCCTTTAAGCTGTCAACATGTACAGTATGACATCATTTGGTGTACAAGCACCAAATGTCATTATGCATTAAATAGCCCTTTCTTATACTTGTATGAGTATCCAAAATGTTGTTAACTGTCTAGTAACGCAAACTTCCACTGGCTCGCATAAAGGCAAGCTGGCATGCAAACAGGTCAAGTGCTCTTTAAAGGACATTGGCACTAAACTGAAAATAACTTAGCTGGAAATAACAGAAATAAAACCTGATCTCAGACAAAGTGGAATTTTAAAAGATTAATGATTCTTAAATCTTTCTGTGTTTTTTTTTCAGGAACTAGTGATGTTGCGCTCATGGAAAATATATATAAAAAAACATTAAGACACCTTATGATCAAATACGAGCAAATTGAATGAGCAGCCCCACAGGTCAATGGCTTATTTTTATATTAGTTTTGAATGCATCTGTTTAAAGTAAACACATGTGATGTGACATGTTAATTAGTATCTTAATTGCTTTGCTTACAGAAAGCTTAAACTATGTTCTTTTGACCTGTGCAGTATGTGAAATGTGATTATATGCCAGTAGATCCCCACAAGAAGTTCCTACAAATATTGGGAAACACTCAACAGAATAGTAATACTGTGATGTTAGACCACAGAGCACAGGAATGTTTCCTGAGGTGCTACAGACCTGGAACTGCTCACACTGCTCACAACTGCTTACAGACTTAGTCATCAATGACGTCTATCTCAGGCCTGTCATAAGGACCCTGTCAATAACCAACGTCCACAGCACATTTGACGAATAAAACGGATGCAGATGTTTCATTTTTAATGTTTTGCACTAGTTTCTTAGAAATTTATAGTGGAGAAATATGGCCCAGTGGTTAAAGATTTGGGCTGGTAAGTGAATTAATGTTGGTTCAAACCCAGCAAGGTGTAAAACACAAACTATCACAACTGTGTATAGCTTAATAAGTTGTTCTTTTCCATACAATGAAAGCCAATGATGACTAAAGCTACCAAACAGGATTTGAGGGCTTAAAGGGACTATTTGTAAGAATGTTCATGTGCTGATCACTTTTTTTATTGCCAACGTGTGAACAGCTTGTAACAAAATTTAAAAAAGGAGACTTTTCCTGACTTCATAGATTGTCTATGAAAGCTTGTGGACTGATTTTTATGTGAAGGACTCAGGACGTTTTTGCAGGAAAATCAAAAGGATGTGACATTTACGGGTGCTCCTGAGAGCCTCTCTTCCATTCTATGACGCATGAAACGAATGCATGTGTTCATGATAATGTCGAAAGAGCTATAATTTACTGGCTGCAGTTCACTTACCAGCCACAGGTATCACTAATAACAAGGGTTTCTGAATTCTTTAAAGGGACAAAGAATATATTGAAAAACATCTTTCTTTTTCTTTTTTCATACAAAGAAAGTTGTTGTTTTGGATCCCATTAACTTTGAAAGAAGTCTCTTATGCTCACCAAGGCTGTATTTATTTGATCAATAATTTATTTAATAATTAGATCATTTATTTACAGTAAAAACAGCCATACTGAGAAATATTATTACAATTTAAAATAACTATGTTCTATCTGAAATAGAACTTTTTGTAACAATCTCTCTCTCTCTCTCTCTCTTTTTTTTTTTACTGACCCCAAAATTATGAACAGTGTATCTTGTTTTGTGCTCCACAGAGGAAATAAAATCGTTACAGAATTTTCATTTTTGGGCAAACTATCCTTTTAAATTGGCAAAACTATCATATGACTTAATAAGACTTAGTGCAAAAGTTGCATGGACTACTTTTATACTTTTTAAGGTGCCTTTTGTCCATTTTGGAGCTTGACAGCTACTGATCACGTATGGAAAAGAGCAGCTTGGACAGTCTGCTTAATATCTCCTTTTATTTTCCATAGAAGAAAGAAAGTCATATGGTTTTGGCACGACATAAGGGTGAGTAAAAGATGGCAGAACTTAAATTTCTGAGTGAACAGTCCTTTTAAGACCCAGACCTTAAGGCTTGCTCCATTTCAATGCATGGGAGTAGACAGGATGAGAATGTCAACACCTTAGAACAACAGGTAAAGATGAAGAAAAACCTGATGGTTGTGTCTTTGATTATTTCTGGCTCAGGATTTATATTTTTTTGATTGATTTAAAAATATTTTAGTTTGACTACTTAAGTTACATCGTGCTCAGGCTGGCTAGCGGTAGCATTCACTTCATCCATGTGACGCTTGAGCACTTCAGTAATTTAAACCAATAAACCATCAGCTTTACTGCAAGACAAAAGGACACTGATAAATTGATCCTGCCTTTTTGTATCTTTGGCCATGTTGAGCATTTTGGCCTTGCATATATTTATTCAGTGATAAATGATTTCACAAGGCCTCAGTTTTTTTCCCCTCTTTGTAAGCTTGTTGAATATTTGAAGATTAGCATGAAGTTCAAACCTATCCTCATCTATGTGGAAAACACATGGCTTCACTGAAGTTATGCAATCACTTGCTGGACGTTTATTCTCTAGGACCGTTTGACATGCTTTAGGCAAAAATGAGATATATTTTTTTATATTTCTTTTTTTTCCCTTCCCTATCTTATGCAACAAAATACAAGCATGCATGTGTTCAATTAAGACACTAGTGTTCAGCCAACGAAAGTTTCATTTAGTCTCTGGTTTGTGTTATCCTGCGGCTTTAGTCGTGGCCAACTAGACATGTTTAACACATCAATGGATCTGTCATGTCCTTTTAAATAGTGTCTTTATATACTTGTAATTATGCAGGACAAAATATTGTACCTGTCTTGTATTATGGAAGAATTTTTGTGATGTAGTTCTCTCTCGCAGTGCCTCCTGGTGATCATCCAGTTCTTACATTCAGCATTCGCTCTTGACGCTTTCTGACATGTTTATATAGTTTATAGTCAGCAATGTGAAAACACAACACAATTAATCTTTCAGCTTACAGTTGTTTATTCAGTGTATAATTAGTATTTACTTGCATTTACAGAGTTCATAAGGTATCTGAGTGGAGCTTTTGTTCTTCTTCTGCCAAAAGAAGGAGCCCTAGAGCTGTTGGGATTTTTAGGATTGTTTGGTTTTCAACCACAAGGTGGCACTATAAGCACAGACTAAAACATTTAGTTGTTCGCTGAGGTAAAAAGAGGCCCCCAAAACAGTTTTGGACACTTATATCACACTTAAATGTCTGAATGTCATTCTTTAGATAGCAAAATATCAAACCAAGTGAAAACAAATGATGCTTAGAGGTTTTCTCAGAATTATTATTATTATTATTATTTTTTTTTTTTTTTAGCAATTTTGCTTTTACACTGAAATCAAGGTGATTTTTTTTTTTTTTTTTTTTTTTTACCAATGTTTGACAACCACAGTGTCCAAATACTAATAATATATGCACTACAATTCACAAATTTGAGATTAGTATATATATTTTTTTAAATGTTCTTGAAATATATAAAAATATATTAAAATATAATTTATTCATGTGATGGTAAAGCTGAATTTTCAGCATCATTACTCCAGTCTTCAGTGACACTGAAGACTGGAGTAATGATGCTGAAAATTCTGCTTCAGCTTCATATCCTTCATAAATCATTCTAATATGCTGATTTGCAGCTTAAAAAAATTATTTCTTCTTATTATCAATGTTGAAAACAGTTGTGCTTCTTAATATTGATAAATGCCTTTCCTGCCACTTTTATCAATTTAATGCATCCTTGTTGAATAAAAGTATTATTTTCTTATGAACAAACAAACTTGCTCACACCAAACTTTTGGACGGGAGTATGTGTGAGTGTGTTGTCATTAAAAAAAAAGTAAAATGTTTTACTTATAAAGTGTATGTGCTATCTCTTTTCAAAATGTGATATTTTGTTATCTGTTTGTTAGCCAATTTCTCTCCCCGGTGTCATGTGACTCGTTAGTGTTACAAGGTCTCAGGTGTGAATGGGGAGCAGGTGTGTTAAATTTGGTGTTATCGCTCTCACTCTCTCATACTGGTCACTGGAAGTTCAACATGAAACCTCATGGCAAAGAACTCTCTGAGGATCTGAAAAAAAGAATTGTTGCTCTACATAAAGATGGCATAGGCTATAAGAAGATTGCCAAGACCCTGAAACTGAGCTGCAGCACGGTGGCCAAGACCATACATCGGTTTAACAGGACAGGTTCCTCTCAGAATAGGCCTCGCCATGGTTGACCAAAAAAGTTGAGTGCACATGCTCAGCGTCATATCCAGAGGTTGTGTTTGGGAAATAGACGTATGAATCCTGCCAGCATTGCTGCAGAGGTTGAAGGGGTGGGGGGTCAGCCTGTCAGTGCTCAGACCATACGCCGCACACTGCATCAAATTGGTCTGCATGGCTGTCGTCCCAGAAGGAAGCCTCTTCTAAAGATGATGCACAAGAAAGCCTGCAAACAGTTTGCTGAAGACAAACAGACTAAGGACATGGATTACTGGAACCATGTCCCGTGGTCTGATGAGACCAAGATAAACTTATTTGGTTTAGATGGTGTCAAGCGTGTGTGGCGGCAACCAGGTGAGGAGTACAAAGACAAGTGTGTCTTGCCTACAGTCAAGCATGGTGGTGGGAGTGTCATGGTTTGGGGCTGCATGAGTGCTGCCGGCACTGGGGAGCTACAGTTCATTGAGGGAACCATGAATGAGCAGAGCATGATCCCCTCCCTTCGGAGACCGGGCCTCAGGGCGGTATTCCAACATGATAACGACCCCAAACTTACTGAGGGTAAAGGTGATGGACTTGCCAAGCATGTCTCCAGACCTAAACCCTATTGAGCATCTGTGGGGCGTCCTCAAACGGAAGGTGGAGGAGCGCAAGGTCTCTAACATCCACCAGCTCCGTGATGTCGTTATGGAGGAGTGGAAGAAGACTCCAGTGGCGACCTGTGAAGCTCTGGTGAACTCAGTGTTAAGGCAGTGCTGGAAAATAATGGTGGACACACAAAATATTGACACTTTGGGCCCAATTTAGACATTTTCACTTAGGGGTGTACTCACTTTTGTGGTCAGCGACATTGATGCCTGTGTGTTGAGTTACTTTGAGGGGACAGCAAATTTACACTGTTATACAAGCTGTACACTTACTACTTTACATTGTAGCAAAGTGTCATTTCTTCAGTATTGTCACATGAAAAGACATAATAAAATATTTACAAAAATGTGAGGGGTGTACTCCCTTCTTTGAGATACTAAGACACTGATACTTTTTAAGTGTGGCTAAATTTTCCAAATACTTTTTCTGGTCACTGCTTGTATATATTTTATATTATCACCAGCTGTATTTTGACCTGACCTGACGATCCTTCAGAACCTCTCTTTATCTCGAAACGTTCAGCTGTAGTTATGTGCTCAAGGTGCCACTGATTCATTTAATTAGCATCAGTTAACTCTCCCACTCTCCCATCTGATGTAAACAACATTTAGAGTAGCTTTGAATCCCAACTGATTGCGTTACTTTTAGATTAATTACTTGTTTTGAGTGGTGCTGTGCAGGATCCTCACAAGGGTGCCCAAACACCGACTTGTATGTGCTTGCTTGAAGTCTGCTTTTGGGAACACAGAGAAGCAACATTAGATCATAATCTCTTGCTATTCTTGCAGTTAATATAAATCTTTGTTGTTTTTCTCCTTTCTGCTGTCCTGAGGTCAATTTGCCCTTTCTTTTTTCAACATCTGCACACCTAAATGAAAGCTCAGCTTTCATGATGATGCATTCATTTTTAACCAGAACCACACTGAACTCACGCTGGCTAAGAAATATGAAGGCGTCTAATAGTAGAGGAGTGTTATTAGAGTAGGGAGGTACTCAAGTACCTCATGACATGTCTTGGACAGCGTGTCCCTAAATGACTGCGCTCTTCAGGTCAACTAGTCTCCGTTTAACACAGTTTAAAGGGGCCGTGATCATGCTCGGATAGATTTTTCGGACGGCTGCTGTCTGTACTGTGCTTTACATTGGCGCGTGATCAAAGGCTGAACCTGTTTTGACCTTCCATGTTTCAGGGGACATTTACATAGCAGCATTTACAAGCAGACTGAGAGCAGAATTAGCTATTATCTGCTGTGAGGCTTGTAGGGGCCGTTCCAGGATACAGACACTGTGTTCTGTGCTGATCTTCCTGCTTTGAATTCCAGCAGAGCCTTTGGTGGTCTTTGTGTAATAACAAAAGAACCTTTTTCCATTACATTAAACCGTACAAATGTTATCAGTGTAAACACAGACAGTAACACCTCAGTTTGATATAGAAATTGCGGATGATTTATTACATCATGAAAATATGTTGTGGTGATTTATTTATTACCCAAGCTCAATTCATACCATTTATGTCAAGTTTAGGCTTACAACCTGGATTAGGTGCTTCCACAACAGTTGTATTCAACTATCATTTCCCTCTGATTTTAGAGATAAGTTATGGGTAGGGTTAGGTTTAGGGGTTGGGAAAAGGTTAGGACTAAATTTTTGGATAGGAATGTTGTTACAGGATCAACAAAATATGTTGATCCAGGAACATGTCTTACTTGGCAAAATCACGGTGACCGATCTAAAGCAGTGCTTCTCAACTGGTGGGTCGTGGAGTGTCTCATCAACTTTATTTTGAAAGACAAGCGTGATACGTTGTTGACTCTTCTGTCTGTATATGTGAATAAAAGTCTATTCAGTGATCGTATCTCTTCAGAACATTTAGGCTAAACCGCTCAATTGATGTGGATTAGTTTTACAATCTCTTTTTGAAGCGTCAAAGTGGCAGTTGCATAGCTGTCAATGGAAGGACAGAAATCTCTCAGATTTCATTAAAAGACCTTCATTTGTGTTCCGAATGTTGAGCGAAATTCTTATTAGGGGTTTGGAACGACATGAGGGTGAGTACGTTAAACGATGGCAGAATTTTCATTTTTAGGTAAACTAACCCTTTAGGTAAAGAGTGATTGAGGAAAAAACACGTTCTGAATCAGTATCTGCTGTCAGATGAAATATTGTCAGGCAGTGTCATTATTCTAACTTTATTTCTGTAACTTGGTGAAATATATTGAATATGAAATAAAAAGTCTCTCACCTCAGAAAAACAAAATTTCATGTCCTGTCAGACGCTATGCTACTGTGTTCAGTGTGCTGGTAGCACGCACAATTCAATTCCGCGCAAAAATACGGAGGCCCGCCCTGTATAAAATTGCGAGCAGCATATAACGTCGTTGTCAATTAGTAATTTAGGAAATTACCAAAAATTACCAGTCAATTACGTAACTGATACATCGTGTGTTAGCTGGGAAGGCGCTGCATGAAGGTATGAAATTCATTCTATTCATCAGGATCATGTCCATATGTTTTATTAACAGTTCATGTTAGTGTATTGTGTATTTACTATGGTAACTGTATTTTCTGTAACCTTACCCCAAAATACCACTTTATTTTCACTTTGTGCTCTCTATATATGTATATATACAGTCAAAAGTTTGGACACGGTAAGATTTTTAATGTTTTAAAAAGAAGTTTCGTCTGCTCACCAAGGCTGCATTTATTTAATTAAAAATACAGTAAAAACAGTAATATTGTGAAATATTATTACAATTTAAAATAACTGTTTTCTGTTTGAATATATTTTATAAAGTAATTTATTCCTGTGATCAAAGCTGTATTTTCAGCATCATTACTCCAGTCTTCAGTGTCACATGATCCTTCAGAAATCATTCTAATATCTGCTGCTCAAGAAACATTTATTGTGTACAACTGTACAACATATTTGTGTACAATATTTTTTTTCAGGATTCTTTGATGAATAGAAAGTTCAAAAGAACAGCATTTATTTGAAATATAATCTTTTGTAACATTATAAATGTCTTTACTGTCACTTTTGATCGATTTAATGTATCCTTGCTGAATAAAAGTATTAATTTCTTTAATTTCTTAAAAAAATAAAAATTCTTACTGACCCCAAACTTTTGAACGGTAGTTTATAATGTTACAAAAGCTTTGTGTTTCAGAAAAATGCTGTTCTTTTGAACTTTCTATTCATCAAGGAATCCTGAAAAAAAAAAAAAAGTACACAACTGTTCCAACATTGATAATAATGTTTTGCACATTTAATGTTTCTGAATATCAGCATGACTGCAGATGTGAAATTGCGTTTATAGAATAATTCTATATATTTCTAACAAGAATTGAATAGTGAGTAATTGACATTTCAGATGAATTGTTGCCCCAGTTTTTTTTCCCTCTACCAACAAAAAAAGGCACAAAAAAGCCAGAACTTGTTCAGAACATCAGACAACAAAATGAGTTGCCTATCCGATTTAGATCAGTTTTCAATTTTTGTCTTTGTATTAATTTGATTTCAAAAAGTATCATTAATCAGTGGAATGTTAAAGCTAACCCTCAGTCAGCACATCAAAAAAAAAAGTATGAATGACATATGAATTGTCATGAGAAAACATAAGCATGCTTATAGGCCTACAGTCTTCTTTAAAAGACTAGGCTTTGTACCATTTAAGAAATGACTTTGCTTTCCGGAAGACAGCTGATCAGCTGCGGAAAAAAGCAATTGACAATACCATCTGCTAGAGAGGAAAGTTTCTCAGGAATCTGGTGGAATGTGTTTATTAAATTCCCAGTAAATAGCACACTTTCATTTGCAGCTGCTGTTTGGTTCAATCATTCTTTTTTCAGTTATTCTTCCTTTGTTGCTCATGCATACACAAACAAAAACAAAACAAATCCAAGAACAGTCTGCACTTTTTTTATTTACTTTTTTTTTTTTTTTTTTTAGAAAATGCATGTGTTCATTGTTTGCCATAAATGAATCATTTGCAGCTAGTGTATTTCGTAACAGCTCAAGGAATTTGAAATAGTGTCCTAGAACATCTTAATTCAGCAATAAAACTTTTGTGGCCACACAAAACCACTAAGCCTTGTTTCTTTCCGTCCTCACTAGAGCGTGAAACAGGATTTGTAGAGTTTGCCGTCTGATTAAAAACAAGTGCACTTCTTCCATTAGTACTTCTCAGTTAAAATCCCCCCTAAGTAAGCTGAGGCATATTTAATAGTTTGAACCAGTCAAATGCTTATATTTATTCAGGAAAATGAGGAGATTCTCAAGAGTTCAGCTGCTACAACAAAACTTATAATCATTTCCTGTAATTTTACTGTAATAGTTTCATACAGTCACACTGAATAATGGATGTCAGATTTCACTGAATGTAGTGTTATGGCACTTTGCTATTACAAGAAACATGAGAACACTTAATAACGGTCCACGGAAGAAAGTTCTAACGCTACAGTATGTTACAACATTTGCAGTGACATCATGCTCTTTTCGGGAAGGAAACAAAGGCTGTCATATGTTTCAGTGATTAGCGATCCATCCCTCATCTGGTCTGGCTAGTGTGCAGGGGAAGTTTGATGATTTTGCTTCACTTTTGCATGGATGTGCTGGTTTTTAGATGCGTGAGAGCGCAATGGAGATGTTGTTTCTCTGATTACTGGAGACCGAGAAGCGGAGCTCCTGAGAGAGGAACACACACACAGATGCAGCGCTCCAGCACATTACATTGCTGTGCAGTGAGGCAATGAAAGACAAGATCCCTCACAGCCAGGTTTCAGAGTGTCAATTCACTCATCAGTTTAAAGGCAGGGGGATTTGAGATGCCTTAAGAGGACAAGAAAAGGAGTAATTACGTATTTCTTGTGCAATTTTTTTCAGTACACTGTTGTTATATCATTGTTGTGGTAATTATTGGAGCTTTAAAAGGCTTAAAGGAGATTTACAATTTTTACACAGAAATAAATGAAATAGATAAAAAAAAAGAAAGAAAATATTTTCAAGAATGTTGGGACACAAACATTGGACACCACTGACTTGCATTGTATGGACAAAAAAAAATGTTTTTTGGTTGAACTACCTATTTTACTAAGTTAATATTTTAATAATTTAATACACATAAAATGTAAATAGATAAAATATAACAGATGCAATATATTTTTTTGTGTTTATATATACTCGGCCAAAAATATATTGATTTATTTTGACTCTACTGCTAATGGAAATACTTACTTTTAAGGGTGTTAACACTTCAGTTCAATCTTTACAACAACCAACTAACACTACAAGTTACAAAACTAATATTTATGTCTTAAATTCTTTACTTTCAAACGATCAAACCCTTTTATTTTGACAAAATATTGGTGAAATGCTGTAAACTTCTGTCCATGAAAATGTTAAAAATTATTCCAATGTGAGTAAACAAAGCGATAAAGTTGGAGAGATAGAGTTTGTGAGAAGCAGCATCTCGAAACTGCTCTGAAAACAAGTAAATGAACAGTACCGTGCTACACTAAGAAATGCACAGTGCAACAGGCTATATACTTTATTAAATTGCAACGTTGATTTGATAATCTCTATTCAATAATCTTGATTTGATAAGACATATTTAGTTTGATTTTCGATTAATTGCGCAGCCCCATTTGTTTATATTAATGTTACATTCAATTTATTTAGCTTTTCATCAACTCTTGAACCCCTTGCAGATCCCATAACTGTCCCTTTAAAGGCCCGTTCACACCAAGAACGATAAATATAAAGATAATGATAACTATATTTGCGTCCACACCAACAAACAATAACGGACTGTTTATTCTAAGCTCACCCGCTGTGGTTTCAAAGTGTGTACAACATGTTTTTTCTGTTCTTGTTGCATTTACACAGCTTTAACCGGCAGATGTCCTCAGCATGCTATGTTTCGAGTGAATAGCTAGTGTAATCGATCTAATCTGACAGTGAATTTTGCTGATGAAGTGGAATAAAAACAACGTCTAGTCTTTTCTCTGCAACTTCAAAGGAAGCAAGACAACATGTTGTCGAAACTAGCATTGGATACCTGAGGAAATGTTATTTTACACTGTTTGCTAGCCTGGCATAATGATCTTATCGTTAATACTTCCCACCATTTATTCCGAGGGTATGACAGATTGTTTTCCATATATCCATTTTCTTTAAACTAAGGTTATCCGTGAAAAGAGGGTTTGACTTGTCAAACAATGGTGGCTTTTTCTGGACCTCTGCGATTAACTTCTCCGCAATCTCGTCTGCCATTTTAAATGCATGAGCCCTTAAATTAGAATGGATTCTGATTGGCTGTCAGTGTTTTATCGTTCAACAGTTGGAAAAAAATCGTTCTTAAAGTGATCCCAACGATATAGTTTCTCTATATCTTTATAGCTGTGGTGTGGACACTGCTATTCTTTTATATTTAGAACGATTTTTAGATTATCTTTATTATCTTTACAGTTATCGTTCTTGGTGTGAACGGGCCTTAAGACTGCAGGTATTGGATCAGTTTGGTCTCTGTGTGCACGGCAACTGCTTCCTATTCAAAACCTGCTGTACGTTCAAAACACCTCACTCACTTTTTGTCCTCATTGTATGTTATTTTAATCATGCAGTCATCATGTAACTGTATTGTTCCCACGCCTTCTGACTGCATTTTTCCTGGAGAGCGTCTCTTGCGCTCCTGGAGTCTGTGTCGGTTGAGTAGGCAACAATGGGCACCCTGGATCATCTGGCGCTGTGACCAGATGAGGTGATGAGGAAAATTCTGCACCAAACTCACTTTATCCAACAGGCAGAACAGGGAATGACACACTGCTGACCAAAGCCAAAGGTGTATAATTAGCTGATGCTGTCATTTAGGGTTAAAGGGATAGTTCAGCCAAAAATGAAAATTCTATCATCATTTACTCACTCTCATGTCATTACAAACCTGTATGACTCTTCTGTGGAACACAAAATATGTGTGTGTGTAAATGATGACAGAATTTTCGTTTTGGCTGAACTGTCCCTTTAACAAAAACAAAAAGTTGAAATTAAGTTATTTGCAGCGTTTTTTTTTTAATTTTTTTATGTCTGTTGTAGATTTTATTGTGTGATTCGTGTGCTAGATTTGTCAGCCATTTATAGAAGTCATCTTCTCTCCCGGGAGACTGTTTTGGTATGTCTTGGTGAGGGCTGGTTTCTCTGAGGCTTATTAACCTTCAAAACACAAATCCAAATTACATCATCTGAACTGATCAAATTTGCATAAAATTTGCTTTTAATTGTTTAATTAATTCTTTTAGGTGAGATATTGTTGGATGTGAGCAGAGTATGTTGTAATTGGGTTAATTTTCTATCGTATTTAAAGGTGCAATATTCTCTACAGAAACATTTTTTGTTATACTGGTTAAAAGATAGCAATCACTATGTTAAACGGTCTAAATGTATTTTTATAAATATATATCGTCTGTGGAAGGAGTAGGGCTATAAAATGTTCATCCAATCATTATATTCGGTCCGAATGAAATAATAATACGATGTCCTACCTGCCTGTCGACGTATCATATGTCATCAGTGCGTTTCATAGTAGAGTTTATACAGACAGAGCTCTGTCATGGAGCACCGCAAACAAACAGCAGCCAACTTTTACAGTTCCTACTGAATCAAAACAATGAGCTTATGCTGCATTCACGCCATAACTACCGTAATTAAGAGATGACAACCCGTGACATGACGTTCTAACCTGAGCTGTTCGGTCAGACTCAGAATTATGCACTTCCATGTCAACAGATACAAGCTCTCTAAGTTGTTTACATTCATTATTATTTTAATTGTATGTATTTTGAGACATGAGGTGGTTTAACGGCGTCTCTTGTGACGCTTTGCCGAGAACAGCTCTGTGTGTGCGTTCATGTGTTTGAGGCAGCGTGGCTTTGGATGACGATTTGCAGTGAGGATGGGATCAATGTTAGCAGGCTAACGTTAGCATTTCCTAGATCACCTACTGCACCTTTAATTAGATGGGCAGTTATACAACGTTTAATTTAAGAGCACGGAGAGATTCGCGATTGCACACTACACAGTCTGACAGCGCGCACTCAATAGAGGAGAGGCAGTTCACTTGTATATTTGAGAGCTCGCATCGTTTTCTGCGTGCTACAATAAATGCGCTCTCTACATTTGTAATTAAAATACGCCATAGAAATCTGTGGGTAGTATTAAAATTATGCGCAATACCTGCGATCTCGTGCTGACATTCAGGCTCTGAACTGAAATGTGTGAGTGACAGGAGGAGGCGGGTGTGTGTCGAACTCGCTGTCGGGCAGATGAGAGAATGAGAACGCGCCGCTGGTAAAATATCAGGGTTTTCATTGGTCCGTTTATGATCGGATTTCTTTATTGGCTACCGATATGCCGGTCAAACGTTTGAACATTCAAATTGTTGCCGTACTCAGTAACGGAATGTGATTTTACAAGTAGTGAAGTAGATTAATTAGCTTAATTTGTACTTAAGTACAAGTAAAATTACAGATTTAAAAATGTACTCAAAAAAAGTACAAAACCCCGAAAAAACTACTTAATTACAGTAACGTTAGTAGTTGTAATTCGTTACTTCCACCTCTGATGAAATGTACAAGTTGAGTTTTGTTCATCATAAAACTTTCGTTAATATATACAAAACACTAATGTAGATATTTTTAATTAAACTTGACAAATGTCTGTCCCTCCATTTAAGTTAAAAGAGTAAATTAAATCTGTTCATCATAAAAAGCGATTGTGTCGCTTCAGACTAAACCGCTCAATTCATAAGGATTTCTTAATCTATTTATGAACATTTTGAGTTCTCAAAGTTTTGGTGGAATAGACTTTCAACGGAGGGACAGAAATCTCTCAGGTTTCATTAAAAATATCTTCATTTGTGTTTCGAAGATTAATATGGAGCCCCTAAATTTTGCGTTCACTCGTTTTGCGCTGGTTTAGAACAACATGAGGGTGAGTAAATGATGACAGAATTTTTAGGTGAACTATCCCTTTAAGTAGCGCTTGAGCATGCATATTCTGATAAGGTGTGATTTATTGGTATTGAGGTTGTAAAGAGGCTGTTAAAATGTATCTTGATTATTGAAGTGTGCATCTGTCAGGAATGACTAGATGTGATGTGAGGAGAAAGAGTGAATACTTCAGTGTTTCTGTAGTTCTGTCAACACTGAATTTATTACATAAAATTTGATTAAAAATTCAATTCAGTTTTAATTTTCAACAAGTTAATTAGACACACTCACTGCATTAATATGACAATGTTATAATAAAGTAACATGTGGTATGTTACATGTTTAAATGAAATAACACTGTTTCTGTTTCTAAATCTCAGTCTAATACTATGTACTACATTATGTGTTATTCAATAAATAGTAGGCTTGTTTTCCATTACAAACATAGCCTATATTTCTGACATATTCCTTAACCTTTGAACTATTACTAAAGAATCTTCCACTTTGATGAGGAATGATTAATGATACTCATCTGGCAATTGCTCAAGTCATTAGCAAACACCATTAGGATAATATAAAACCTGTTCCTAGTCGAGTTTTTCCTTCAATCAATTTATTTGTCGACCACACCTGCTCCTTCTTCTCAGCTCTTTGGTGGGAAAATGCTTTTATATTTTGTCATCCTCCTCTGGGAGAGTCTCTGGTAACTGCTGTAGACTTTCATGAGAACCACTTTCTAGCCAAATTTTGCTTGGTTGTTGTAATCACAGAAGGCTGCTAGGAGATATTTACATGATAAATTGTTACCTTAGCGTTTTAAAAGTCACAAATTTCCTGACAGCGTGATTACACTGAACATTTTGTCTGAGTGAGACCAGGTTTTGTGGCACAGACCTAAGAAGCATTAATAAACAATTAAGTGACAGTATTTCCTAATGTTGATATGTATCGCTCTTTATTATTTGAAATGTTCTTGCCATCAAGTCACAGGTCAGTTTGTGAAACAGAAATACAGTGTCTGTCGTCGGCTCACATGCACGGTTAATGAGGTAATGCGGTCTTGCACAACAACAGTGCCCTTCTGACCTGACTTTACAGACTGAGGGATGCTGGGTGTTGATGTGACTCACAGGCACGTATCCTCCGGTGTGTCTCAGGTTTCAGCTGAATGGTACGACTATACCGGGCTCAATCAAACTTCCCACCATGTGCTTTGAATCTTGACAGCAGCTATGCGTATTTTGCCGTGGGAGATTCGTTGGAAATGAAGTGTCCTGTACTGCCAGTTTAATGATATTAGTTGAATCCTGAATGAAATAGGATGGGAGCCGTCTCTCCTCCTCTGTCAGCAGGAAACATGTGAGATATAATTATCATACATGAAAAATGATTCCACTAGTATGACTCGCCTTTCATGGAATTTGCCATAAATTATTCCCATATCAGTGGATCTTAGATACAAGCACCATATAACAAAAACACTGTGTAGAATGCAGCGTTTTTGTATAACTTTTTGCTCATACTTTTTCATCTAACTCGTATGTGCTACACACTTGAACGATACATCAAATCATGCTATTAGTTCTCTAAGCAACCCGACTGGGCTAACAATTTTTACTTTGTGAACAATTTTAACAAAAGATTTGGCATCATGGTGGGCAGTTTTCACATGGGCAATTACATTTAAAAATTAATAAAAAATAAAAAATCTTTGTATTTAATATTTACATATTAATAATGTTTAACACGTATATTTTAAAATGGTTAAATATATTTATTTTCACTAATATTCTTATAGAGTATATTCATATTTGAATGCACATTAAATACTGCATGCATACAATGGATTATATAATATGTTGATGATATATATATATATATATAGATGTATAATAACATTTAAAAAATAATAATAAAATAAATACATTTATACTGAACGTTAATGACTTAATATATTTTAAATATATATATATATATACTTTAATTATAGTAATTAATGACTTAATGTATAATATAAAGTGTGTATATATATATAATAATACATAATATTCGCACATTAAATACTGCGTGCAAACAATGCATTATATAATATGTTGATGATTTAAAGTATATATATGCAATATATATTATATATTATATACTATAATTTATAATTATAGTATTTATAATTAATATATTTTAATTATATATATATACTTTAATTATAGTAATTAATGACAAAATATAATATAAAATAAAGTGTATATATATCATAAATAACAATATATAATATTTGCACATTAAATACTGCATGCATACAATGAATTATATAATATGTTGAAGATTTAAGGTATAGTATGTATATAATATATATATATATATATATATATATACTATAATTATGATATAAATAAATAAAAATAATAATAAAATAAATAAATGTATCGCTTAATGTGAATGACTTAATGCATTTTACTTATAAAATACATTTATTTTATATACACACACAATGTTACTTAATGTTTCTTACTTAAAGTTCAATTAAAATATACATAATATAAATTTGTAACAGTTTACAATAAGTTTCGGATAGTTTACATCAGTAAATGCTATTAGTGAATTGAACCTAAGTGCATAAGTAATTTATGTCTTTTTTTATGTGTATATATGTAAAAATGTCTTTTTTCTTTTGCATTAATTTTAGATAAGGTTGAGGGGTTTATACTTGTATGTGCAATAATATGCATATTCTTTCCATGCGCTGTGGTGTGAGCGGAGCAGGCATGTATTGCTCTTGACAGACATGTTTTCAATTAGCCGCTGTTCTGCAGGATAGAGAGTAGTCTAGTTCCTGCCAGACCCCTGCACCTGTGCTCATACAGAGAGACAGGCAGGATCCCTGCTCCTTCTGGACAACAGTGACCTCATGACATCATGGGAGAGGTTGGAGGGAGATGTGCTTTGCACAACCTCCACACCATAAGGATACAGCAAAAGAAAGAAAAGAGCAGTAGTTTCTAATCTTGTAGTAGTGGTCACATTTAAGTACCAAAAAAATTGAAAGGGCTAATTTAAACAAAAATGTAAGAATAAAAATTACAATCCAGCAGTTGAGAACCACTGGACTCTAGAGCTCCAGCCCACCCGGTCCACTAGACCACCTCTGTTTGTGCAATTACCATAAGACCACCAAATCCTCAAAGCACTGAACTGAGCATTATATGTAATCTCTGCACATGCTTCCAATTTTCATGCGTAAATGAATGCATTAAAAATCCATTCAGAGGGAAACTCTCATGAGATAAGGTCAATTTTATCCAGCCAAGCACAATTAAATGAGAAATTGTTTTCATTGCTAATCTCCATAACCGTATGATGAAAGCATTAGCATGCTCATATTCCCAAATATGAACTTAAAGGACAGGCGATAAAGGACTCTCAGATTTCATTATCGTCCACCACACCTTTTCCCCAGATGCTCGTTTTGTTTTTCGGAACTGCAAATGACCATAATAAGCATTTCTGCTAGCGAGGCAGAGAATCTACAGCCGAGATTGATAATGCATATCAGAGGAAAGGTTATTGTGATCTTAGTTCACATTATGATCTAAAGGCCATTACGGCTGCATCAAGAAGGTTACTTTTCTCAGTCTTTGGCTTTAGAGCTGATATTGGTCCATCTTATTTAGGCACTGAATTAGTCTATCCTGAAGCCTGAGTGTCTATGATTGTGAGAGCAAGTGGTTTAATAGAACTGAAATTGAAATTTTTATTTTGTGAAAAATGAGACACTTTTTTTCTTCATCACACTGCTGGAACTAATAGTCCAGCAAAATACTTTTGAAGGATAGTGCTCCAACCCTATATGGACACATTGAATATCGAGTCGCCATTGGCTGGTAAATTTTTTATCATAAAACGGATAGTTCCGGCTCTTGATTCTGATTGGTTGAGCTGCATTCAAAGCCGTTGTAAAATTACTGAAAACATACAGCTGACCGGATTACATAAGTATCGCTGCGCCATTGAATGTGTATGTTGCTTCGTCTGTCTTAGCAACCACTCTTAGCAACGTAAACATATGTTTGTTCTCTATTAATTTTGTTCATTGAAGCTTATTGCATTATGTAGAAGAGTATTGTGAGAGAGATATCGAGTGACCGAGTGTATTACCTGCATTCAGATTTAGCATTTTCCTTCAGGTCAGTCCTAATGTTCATAATAAAAAATCAGTTTGAATATCCGCTGCAATCTTTTCCTTTTAACATTTAATGGGTTTTCCCGTGTCCTGCTGACACTGACAGCCCTAGTCAAAGCATTTGCCATTTGTGTCTTGTTCCGTGTTCACAACAAGTTCCAATATAAAAGTCTTTGCGACTGAGTGACTCACTCATAAAGACAATATTTGTAATGTAACTTCTGTTGCTTTTCACGGCCAGGGACTATATTTTTTCCAGCGGAAGGAAGCCTTTTAATGATTTTACTTCATGAAAGTTGCATTAACAACACTCCTTAGCTGTTATAAATTCACTGTAAACCACAGCTTCACGGGGCTTTATTTCTTTATTTTATTAGCTAGACTTTTTAACATGGAATGCAATATATAAAATATACATTTCTAACACTATTAAAGTCAAGTAAATGGTCTGTAATAAAATAAGCACAAATAACCAAACTTCAAGCAATAGCAAATATAAACACAACAATAGAACAAAGATGCAAATTAAATAAACAGTGCTTTTCAGGTTTTTCAGGTAGATCTAAAAGGGGTTAGATACCGATTAGGTAGATTACAGAAATTGAATAAAGTAATAAAATGTAAAATAGCACTGCATAGTCTTCTCTTAAATTAAATATAGATGGAATATAAAATTATAAAAGTTATTCAGTCAAGAGCATTGAGTGATTTATTTTTTGTTTTGTTTTTTTTTTTGCAGTGAGTCTGTTGTTCGATTAACATTAAAACACAGGAATTTAGGCTGCTGTCACTTTAAGACTAATGCACTGATCCAATATACTGATACTATTACTTATGCGTTTAATTTCTCAACTGTTTACATTCACTTAAGACATAACCGACTATGTTTACTAGGATACTCACCAAGATGGCATTTTGACATAATTTTGTGTGAAACTATCCGCTCAAGAAGAGCTCAATTCAGTATACACATGTTCGTATCAATGTGTATCAAGCGCTGAGGAAGCCTCTGGAGCTGAAAATCAGATATGGTAATACACTTTTTTTTTTTTTTCCGGAGACTCGCAGTAAGTGGTAGACCAATCACAACAGACTGGGCCATTTGACCAATCAGAGCAAAGCATGTTCTCGGAGAGGGGGGTTTAGAGAGACCGAATCATTTAGTCCTTGATTTACTGTTTTTTTTTTTTTTTTGTTTTTTACCATTGTACCTTTAAAATAGCTTAATAGTTAAAAAAAAAAAGTCTTTTTATTTTATGTAATTTATTTCATTTTATAATTTTTATTGAAAAGAAAATTCTATTTCTCACATTTAGTTATAATGCATACGGAATATAGCACAAAGTAGGATGGGCTACTTTTATTACACTCTTTTTATACTTTTATGATAAAAAGGAGCTAGAAGATGACAGAAATGACATTCAAATGACACAAAAAAAAAACCCTAAAAGTTTAGCATTGGATAAAGTAATGTGATCTTCCAAAGTGAAGTGAATATAGAATCTGAATGTTGTACAAGTGTGATGTTAGTTTGGTTGTGCGGAATATGTGCACAATAGCTGTGACGTTTCTCCATGAGAGTGTTGCCAGAGCACACAGAGTACCTAAACTCTGAAAACCTGCTGGAAAGACTTTAATGATCAAACTGCACTGGCATGTCATATGTGGCAGCTTGTCCCTTTTCGTTTCCATAGAATCGCAGGCAGGAACCTGGACATTCCGTGTGAATGACGTAATGTAGATCACATTAGGTGGGCCTTCATTTGACATAATTAAAAACATGCATGTGAAATACGAGCGCTAGATGTTTAATCGCTGTATTTGTTTAATAACGACTGTAAATGATGGTGCAGTATTACATATGAAATCATCTGTCTGTTTAAACTTCGCAATGACATAATTGGGACCATAACCGGTGGAGAACTAAAACAACACTTGATATACCTTTTTTTGTAAACACACGTAACTGATGTGGTGAGTAATGAGTGAGAAGTTTGGCTGTGTTGTGAGAGAGCTGGAGACAGGTGTTCAGCTGACCTCCAGCATACATCTGCCAGACATTGGCTGCTTCTCTCGTTCTCTTCTGCTATATAAACTCCCTCTCCACCCAGTCTGAGTGCTGAAACACTGGGTTGCCATGGTGTTTTCCCGCTGCAATGGGGAAACAGGCCAGCCCTGTTCAGGCACGAGTCCACCTTCCAGCTCAGAGATTACTGGCTTCTTTCTCCCTGCATTCCTCATGTGCTCTTGCTTTTTATGACATAGTCAAAGAAGAGCCAGTGAGTTAGATCATCTACTGGAGGAGAGCTGCTGGAGCTCTGCTGTGCATTGTGGGTGAATGATATTAGGGGTGAGTCATGTATCAGAAACGGTCACAGAATTCAAATCTATTAGTCATCTGCAAATCAGTCAAATCTGTCACATGAGTGCTGATTTCAATACATCATAAGAAGATAGTATTGAAAACAATCATACTTTTTAATACCCAATATTAAATAGAGAACCACTGCTCATGTCATGAAAAGATTTGATTGCACAAATATCTATTTAGTGCAGGATGAGTCGTCCATTTTTTTATGGTCTATTTTCCTGCCCGACGGGAAAGTCGCTGTTTGGATTTAAAGGGGGGGGGGGGGGGGGTCTAATAGTATTTTATGCATTCTGACTTATTTACACTGTTAAAGAGTTGGATTCTCTTTCTAAACGAGTTGGACGTATGACAGAGTATTTCTGTGCCAAATACACACCTTCAGGGTTCGTACAAGTTTCGGAAAGTTTTTTTCACGTATGGCCCTGTATGACGTAATAAAGGGCGGAATTCCTTGTATGGGCACTTCCCCCGGGACGCATCAACCAGAGCGGGTTACGAAAGTCGTCGGCAGTGCTGCACAGGACTGGCTCGAGAAAGATTTGTCACTTTGTTTTTAGACCATGAAACCAATTATGTCACTAAAGAAGTGTGTTTTTGGTTGTGAGGGAAAGATAAACTTGCTTCCCAAAGAACCCAGCGTTAAGTGAACAGTGGAGCTGAGAGATTTGTGCTCACGCATTACATTGATGCGCTCTCTATATTTGTTATTAAAATAACCATAGAAACCGCCTTAAATTAGCTATCAAAATAAGGATAAAGTCATGTTTGAAAGTTGCAATCAATTTTATATTGGTTAAAATGAATGGAGAATATCTTGTTTTTCCATGGCTGCTTGAGCCCTCAGGATTGGCGCTTATGGTTTTATAAACAAGGCCCAATTTGACGCTGGATTTACAGATCATTTGAAACTGAAGGATGGAGCAGTCACAGCGATAAAAGATCCCGGTCATGAGTCGGAACCGCAGGCGGTAAGTAAAACTGCATCAAATGTCTGCATATAATGTAAACAATACAAACGTATAGTGAAGCAAAAGTTTTCCAGGGATAATGCGATGGTGTATTGTGTGTCTTTAAATACAGTTGTTTAGCTGACCATCAAGAGCTTTCAGACGATTGCTAGGCAAAAGCTGCTTGTGCTCATGACTCTTTAGCTTCGCCCACTGTACGCCTCCAGGAGCTCAGCTGTTTTCAGAAAGAGTCGGTACAGCGTATCTGTCTTATAAATATGAAGAAACTAAAGACTCTTTGGAGATATGAAGGATGTAATACTACTCTGTACTAAAAATTGAGATTGCCATGAGATTGGTAGAAACTGTGTGTGTTATGTACCCTTTAAAGTCTTTGATTCAGTTGGATTGAAAGTCTTTGGGATGTGCTGGAGTAGACTTTACAGAGTGCTTGATGCACCTCTTGATAGAAATAACATCACAATATTTATTTCCATCAAGAGGTCCATCAATTTTTGGTCAAGATCTTGTATTGACAATGCAAGAGTCAAGCACTCTGTAAAGTCTACTCCAGCACATCCCAAAGACTTTCATTGAATTTAAGGTCTGGATTCAGAGGCGCCAATTCATGTGTGAAAATGATTCTTCATGCTCCCTCCCAACCATTCTTTCACAGTATGAGCCTGATTGACATTGTCATCCTGGAAAATGGCCGTGATGTGTCTTCCTACATGGTTGTTTAAGAAATGAAAAGCTACACACTCCATCAATTAGGGTAAAAGAACTTTTTGATTTCTTTGGGTCTTTAAAAATGACATTCATTGGTGTAACATACTGTAGTCAGGATTATTCAGTCGCATTAAATAATTCTTTTTGACGTTAATAAATCTGTTCATTAAGATGTTACCACATAAAGTCCATGTTAGGGTTTTGACAGTAAATGAGATGGAAAATGAAGTGGTGTAATCCAATTTGCAGTTATCACTGATAAATGATGTAGAAATATACTGATGCATGTTGATTAAGATTAAGCATGTTTAAATGTCTACAATGAACACTCATTTGTTACGCCATTAGCAGCAATGTTTGGTTTTACTCAAGGGCTCTCAGCATAATTGAGTGACACTAATGGCCCATATGACCTCTCATTCCCAAAGGCCTGTGATGTTTAACAATTGCCTTTAAATGGTCTTATCAGCTTACATGATCAAAACAAGAACTGAGTGCTCAAGCTTTTGTATGTTCTCTTAAAGTAAAGTGGATTGAGTAGAGGAAAAAAAGCCAGAATGTTACTTTTAAGCAAGTGTTTGGAACCAAAAACAAATAGTTGAAGCACATTTTCATATATTTTTAAAGTCAACTATACTTGAATTGTTCACAAGAGACATGTAAGTCACGAGAGGGCCTATTGTAGGATCCACAGCAGCAGACATTAATCAGTGCACATGATGATAAACCAAGTTTTTTGTTTACTCACTGGACATACTTCATACTTCTCCTCATTTCCTGATAGCAATCACTATGTTAAACAGTCTAAATATAATTTTTATTAATATATATATCATCTGTGGAAGGTTTAGGACCATAAAATGTTCATCCAATGATTATATTCGGTCCGAATGAAATAATGCAATATCCTACCTGCCTGTCGACATATGTTTTTACATAACCTCGCACACCCTGTTTGTGCAGACATCATATGTCATCAGTGCATTTCATGCTATGCAGAGTTTATGTAGGAAGATCAGTCACGGAGCACCGCAAACAAATGGAAGCCAACTTTTGCAGTTCCTACCGAATCAAAACAACAAGCTTATGCTGCATTCACGCCATAACTGCCGTAATTAAGAGATGACAATCCGTGACATTCTAACCAGAGTTGTTCATGCGTTTCCATGTCAACAGTATCAACACCAAAATGAATCAGCAGCAGTCAGGTACAAGCTCTCTAAGTTGTTTACGTTCATTATTATTGTAATGTTATGTGCTTTGAGACATGAGGTAGTTTTAATGCTGTCTCTTGTGACGCTTCAAGCTCACACATCAAAATAATTTCATGTGTTTTGGAGGATGCATGGCTTTGGACGGGGATTTGCAGGGAGGGTGGGATTGTTTGCTTTCAATTCTAGCAGGCTAACGTTAGCATTTTCCAGATCACCTATTGCACCTTTAATTTAATAATTAACAAATCTGTGTTGGCTGTGATTTTGTTTACATTGACAAGGTGGTCTGAAACCTCAAAATAATGTTTGGCTTTAACACATCATTCCTGCGAGAGGCCGTCAGTCTCCATTTACTCACTTTGCTGTATGCTGAAAAAAATTACACTCAGAAAATGCTAGTAAATTTGACAATTATTTACAAAGAAACAATGAATTAAATGTAACATTTTGAAGTTGAAAGACTGAAATAGTATGTTCTTGTAAAATGTACTTCAAAAATCTATTTTATTTACAACTTTTTTTTAGTTTCATTTAGGAAGACTTTGTCTTGAAACCATCTCGCACTCTATCATAAACATTTCTGTCTCCAATCCCTCGTTTATGGTTCACTAAGCAAAGCAATTCCCCTTGGCTGTTCCTTTTTTTATGGTGTAACTGTCAAGAACACTATAGCATTTGGTTAGATACCCCCCTTTTTGTATGCAATCTGTTACTTTCAAAGGCTCAGTATACACAAACAGATTTGATATTGTGTATTTTGACAGAACATTTTTTAATATTTCCAGAAGTATGCCCTCAAAGGCTGATATGATGCATATTCTTCATCAGAAGACAATTCAGTTTCAATAAATATGAAGTACTAAGCCTTTATGAGTTTAAGCTGTGCCCTTTATTGTACAGAACAACGTATTGCAGGTATTCAGCCGTTACACATGTCTGCATTTATGTGAATCTGTTTTCAATTTTTTCCAAGGGCAGAATATGTATTTTCCCTAAACACATGTTCTCATGCAAATGAAGCTAATGTTCTGTATGAATGATCCAGAACAGTGGCTCTCTACTATGAACGACCTTACATTCTGTATAAAATGCCTTTTCCACTCTAGCTATTGAAATTTTGAGGCTGTAATGCATGCGTTTTCACACTTTTCAGCGAATTAGCCTGTCTAAATCGAGGTGTTGACATTTAAATGAGAAACGCTGGTGACATGTGAGAAAGGTCAAGGGAAAATTGCGAGCGGACCTGCATGTTGTCACCTTTGAGAATGTTGGTGTTCCACCATCTAAAGGCTTTATATAATTAGTGACCTCGGGGAGGCACATGGTTGTATTAGCATAGTTGTTTTGACAGCTTTTAAAACATCTGTGGCCACAGCTTTTTTTTTTTTTTTTTTTCATGTGTGAGCCATGCTTACATTTCAGAAAAGGAAATTCTCTTTGTACTGGTGCTAAACCTCTTACAGATGTTGAGGAGATATAATCGTCTTTGAATCGCTTGTGGACAATTACTATTTATGAGAACTTTACAGTTGAAAAGGCAAATTATGTTAGCCTTTGAAATTAAGCACTAATACTGGTTGAAAAACATCAAAGACTAACATAATTTACCTGTCAAAGACAACAACATGTGCATAAGCAATGCTTTTATTGCTTGTTTCTGCTTCTTCTTCACCTGTGTTTTGATCCAGATATGCTGAACTCTTTCAGAAGCACCCACTACCATATAACAGTGAAAACATGGATTGCCGAAAAATTCGAGAAGGGTATAACTGCAGCCTTGAGATCTCCAAATGAAGGTGGAAACGCCAAAACGGGGTGGGAGCTCCAAAACAGGGCTTGGCCTCCTCCCATTGGCACATGACACGCATGCACAATCTTTCCCCCCAATCCAGTTCAGCGCAAACTCCCCCCCAAAGTTGAAGTTCACGAGATAAGCAGATAAACAGGGGATTCCCGCTTTTATCATTGAACAGAGGTTCAAACTCCAGTCTAAGCACTACTGGCCATGAGCTCTGTGACAACTGACCCTTCGCAAAGACCCGCCCCCCCCCCCCCCCTTAGTTACTGTTGCTTTGTCCGACAAGCCATGGCGCTGTCACGCCACACAGAGTGAAAAATACATTGCGGAGCAAAGAGGACACTGACAACATTTCGACAGACAAGGTTACTTATGATATTAAACAAAGTCCCATCTTTCAAGCTGTCATTTTTTTAAGAAATTCGAACAATAAAAAACGTTTTTGTGGCTCTTTAATGTGTCGTGACAGCTTGCTGTAGCGCCTCAACTCAAGCGGCTCGTTAACTGATCATCTCTTCCTACTAGTTAATTTATAGCATCAAATAAACATGAACAAACATGAGAAGGAATGTTGTTTCAAACGTGGAAAGACATCAGTACACACCATTTTTCAAGTTCAAGTCCACTGAGGTTAATCTTCTAACTCCTGACTGCATTGTCGGACAAAATGGCGGATTCGGCATTATGATTGGTTAGATCGCTTGTCAATCAAACTCCTGGCGAAGGGTCAATTGGCTGAAGCCAGAGCCAATGGTGACAGTATGTGTGTGGATACCCCACCCCATTTTGGAGGTTCTGTCCACTTTTGGAGTCCGCGCCCCATTTTGGAGATCTCCGGTTTGCAGTTATACCCACTTAGAGAATTCCGTCAATGGTGGGGAAGCGTTGTGTCATAAATTACGAAAAATTCTGTCTGTGGTGGGGAAAGAGTTAATAACAGCAATCATAGGCTACAATGCTTCCATGGATGGACTACCCTAGGATATCATACACTTAAACAACTATAGTTTATAATAAATAAACTATATTAACTCTTAGCTAAATAGCTAAATATGTTTGTTCTTTTTCTTTAGCTCTTGTTTTCACTAGTGATTAAAATTTCATTACAGTATGTAGCCTAAAACCAGATAATTTATAATAAACCTCTACATGACAAGCAGTACTTGTACTTATATTACACTTTAAAATAATCAGGGTTACTTTTTTATTGATTACATGTTATTCTCACAATGGTAGTAAAATGATTCTCCCTACTTCTGTTTGATCTTTTATATTTTCCTTTCTAAAAAAGCCTACTGCTTAAATACATTCAGAAGGTCTTCCAGGTTTGTGGAATTGCACACACAGACCATCCACTAGTCATGTGCCTATCACTGAGAACTACACAGATTTGATCATTTCACTTGTGTTTTCCATTTCAGAGGCAGCCAAAATTACAATTTAATTTTGTAATAGTTCCCCCCACATATAGTTTTGATGTCCATCAAGCCTTCTTTAGTAATTTTTTCAATAAACCTGAACTGCAAGCAATGATCCTATAAACCAATTAAAGTCTGAAAACACATTCACAAGTGACTTTATTCTATGGAAAATTAAAAGATGACCATATACACAGTGGCTTTTGAAAACTGTCTTCAAAGAAGACCTTTTCTCGGGCAGTTCCTAAAGAGCTACATGTTAAATACTGCTGAATGCAGCAAAGAAGTGTAGTACCGAAATGCCATGAATGCCCTAACAACACTTCATTATGTCAAGTCTGAAAGGACATTGTGAGCAGTGAATGAATAAGTGCTCTAGCTCCAAGAGAGTCCAAAACACAGTTTAAGGATCTTGCAGAATCACTCCCTTGAGCGGCCAATTAGAATATGATGGATGAAAGAGTTAAATGAAAACAGCAAGCCTATTATTTTCAGCATAGCACAGATTGGAATGTCAGTGGTCTTAAAGGCTCTTATAGAAACTTCAGTGTAGTTCAGCTCTTGATTAATGACTCAGTCCTGTCATGTAGCGAAAGGTTTTGAAATACCACTTCAATATACGTGTATGTGAAAAACAGTGATCCGAGCTCTCCCAGGAATCAGTGGGAAACACCTGAGCACATTTCCAACTGCAGCCAGCTGCTGCGGAAGTGCTACAATAGTAATTGTTTATTAGTTATTCTAATAAAACATAATGTGTGTGTGTGTGTGTGTGGGGTGGGGGGTTTAAACTTTTCCTCCCTGGTTGTTATTGGAAGACTTTGCTCATAAAACAAATACAGACACTTGCATGTATCCATGCATGCATTAAATGTGAAGGAAATGTTCAATGCATTAGTAAGGAAAATAATGGGAATCCTTCCATGGAAGAGGATAACTTTAGTTACTTGTGTTTATTGTGTTAATGTTCAAACGTGCCTGAACAGGTCCAGTATTAGAAAACTGATGTCAGTGATATGTTGTTCTGTGTGGACTCGACAGACTTTGAAGTTTTGTTCCACTTCACTAATGTTGTGCAATTTGACATTATATAGAAGGCAATGATGACAGTCTAATGCACGATTATTCTTCATTGATGGTCGTCAATGCTGTCATGACTTCAAGGGACAGTTCATTAAAAATGAAAATCCTGTCTTTTTTCATATAATGAAAGTCAGTGGGGTGTAGTGTTGTTTTGGACACCATTGACTTTCACTGTATGAAAAAACATTCTTCAAAATATGTTATTTTGTGCTCCACAAGTAAAGCCCTGGGTATAGGGTATATATATATATATATATATATATATATATATATATATATATATGTATGATTTTTTTTTTCTTTGTGTGTGTGTGTGTATGTGTATACAATATATTTATGTGCATCCCCATAAACTATCCATAGGCTTTTCACTCAAAGTCTAACACTGAAGACCAATTATTACACACTGTACACATGCATATACTAAGTGATATTGCAAAAAAGCTGACATTTCCTTATAAACAGTGAATAATCATTTACAATGCATTGCACTTGCAAAAAAAATGTAATGTGATAATTTTCTGTTACCTTTGTTCTTCAATGACAGACAACATTGGTTGCTGTCACTTTAAGATCTGCCTCGCGGATCTCACGCGCGTCCCACTTTCTCACAACTATTTACTTTCGTTTAAGACTTTAAGTCATTCAAGGCTGCTCTAATGAGGATACTAGACAAAACGGACATTTTTGGCATTATTAGGTGTGTTATTGTTCGTTCAAGCGTGACATTCTGGCGCGCGTCTTTCTGTGCGTCGTGTGTGACAGCAGGACATTTACAGACAGCGCGTTCTCTTTTGGCGAGCTTAAATGGTTTAAAAGCATTTGCATAAATAAGAGCGTGATCATAGCACTAATTTTAACCCAATTTTCTGTTTAATGAACACAAAACCAATTCAAAGTCAACTCTTAACATCTCCAAAACTTTTTGCTTAATTATTCTTGGCGTAGCGCCTTCCATGTTCAGTCACGACTGTCCATGCTGTCCATGAGAGAGCTCACCATAGGTCTCTGCTTGCCTTCTGCGTCACGTGGTTAGGTTGCGGCGCGTTCAAAAACAGATATTTATTTAACAAAAGACAAGTTATTTCGAGTCATTTAATTCAAGTCCGAGTCAAGTCTCAAGTCATGAATGTCAAGTCAAGTCTTTTATTAATATTTGTCAAGCAAGTCTCAAGTCCTTAAATGTGCGACTTAAGTCTGACTCGAGTCAAGTCATGTGACTCGAGTCCCCCACCTCTGTGATAAATAGACATCCGTCATCCACTCTTGCATTCATTGTTCGTGCATTTTGGGGGCAGAGCAAAATGCTGTTCTGTTGAACTTTCTATTGCTCAAAGTAACCTGAAAAATATATTATGTGTTATGTTTCCACAAAAATATTGAGCAGCAGTAATAAGAAGAAATTATCCAAAATTAAACCAAATCAGCATATTAGAATGATTTCTGAAGGATCATGTGACACTGAAGACTGGAGTAATCATGCTGAAAATTCAGCTTTGCCATCAGTAATAAATTACATTTTAAAATAGAAAATAGTTATTTTAAATTGTAATAATATATCACAATATTATTTTGATTAAATAAATGCACCCTTTATGACTTCTTTCAAAAATAATAACAATCTTACCAAACGATAATAAAAGTAAACGATCATTATATAAATTCTTGGTAACATTGATACATTGGTAACATTTGTGGTTGACACTTCTCAATAACTATGGCCTGATGATGCAGAAAATCACATTTATATGCACACAGGGAGGAATGACAGCATGACTGTGATTTAATTCACATACAGCATGATATGTGATTCACTTTCACAGGCTGATTATGCAGTGGATGTTCCATTGACTCATTCTGTTGGCAGTCCAATGCATTTGTGATTTCTGGAATGGAAATCCCCATTTCAGCCCAGTAGAAAATATATGAATGTATTCTGCTTACCCATATAGTCACAATTACAGGTCTATAATTCTGTAACTTTTTGTGGCTGTTAATTAAACATTTTATACTCCTACTTAGCTCTAACCTTTAAATTGAATTTTGTCACTCTAAATTATCTACTGCAATTAAAAACAAGGGAGTAAGAGGGCATTTCAGGAACCTTGTTTTAGATTCATAATTAATGTGCATATGTTTGGTTCATTTAACAATGTCAAAAGCTTGAAAAAAACATTCGGCTACAATCTAGACTTAAAAAGACCACTTTACCTGAACAAACCGTAAGTGGAAAACACATTTGTGATAACATCATTGCTGGAGCGCTTGAAAATTGGCTTGATCTCTGTTAAAAATGAAACTCGTGTAGAGCGCCTGAACCACTGCTATAAAATCTAACCGCACGTCCCCAACTACCTTCACTGTGAGCTTGATCTGAGCCAACACAAGACTACATGTGCAAAAGTAGTACTATGTCCATCCTTATAGACCAAGGAAAAGAGAAGGAATAGGAATATGACCATGCAAATCAGCTAATAAGACAGCTGAGTAGCAGAAGTAGTGTAAATGAGAACTTGTCTTATGTAATGCAATATGATTTCGTTTCTGCTTAACATCCCAATTTGTGTTGTCTCACATCATGCTGCTACAAGTATGTCACCAGGATGGATTACAAGCAGTCATGCATGAATATGTCATGTATGGCGTTTCATTCCAGGATTTGTGAAAATCATACGGTCAGAGAACTGGAATTTCCATAAGCCAGTGAAAATCAGATCAAACAGAAATCAAAGAAACCTTTTGGCAATGCAGCTTACGTAGCAATCAAGCCTGACCAGGAACAGTCATTTGTTGGTGCAGAACTGAATCAGTTAATTTCATTGCATTTCTTTCCATAAATGTTAGACTAATGTTTTGCACATGAAAATGCATGTATATGTAAGAAGATAAATATTCATTTTACATATTTCATACCTTCAAGAGAATGGGTTACATATATATATATATATATATTTAAAATATCAGCAGATACAGTATGATTGATTATTTTTATATCCAGTTTTAATGGTGAACATGTAATTATAAAAAACAATTTATTGTTATTTAGCCTAGATGTTCATCTTGATAGAGGTAAAGCCATAGCTAACTGCTATAACTCATGTGCTGCTATAACTCATTCTGACTAGAAACATAATTTATTCTAATGAATTATTCTGAAATGAACTCATTCCGATTGAAGAATCCGCACGTAGTGTTTACATGAATGCTAAATAAAGTGACTGGGTTGATGCGTGAGTTTATATATCACAAGCTTCAAATCTGAATAGATTTTTTGACATGCACACACTGCACGAATATACAGAATTTCCCGCTGTTTGTGCATTCTCATACCATAGCTTCTTTTCTTTGTTTTAAAAAAGCAGTCTTAATATTTATCTATTTCAGGTCCTAATTAGGAGACGACGAGCACATGAAGCTTTGTGCCGTGCTGCTTATTTATCAAGCAGTAAAAATGCCCCTTTCAATCCGAATGAAATTTTAATCGGATATGGCCAATTCTTTCCGACTGACATGGTTACATGCGACTTTTATATTCCGACTGTGCTACTAGTCCGATTACAAATGGATTATTAGGGTCCATGTAAATGCAGCTAATGTTTGGTCCTGGCAGAATAGATCTGCTACTATTGCTGCTGCAGAGCAAGTACGGGACTTGCTATGGCCAATAGGGCTGCAACAAACGATTATTTTGATAATCGATTAATCTACCGATTATTGGAACGATTAATCGACTAATCATTGATTATTACACTGATTAATCAGTATGCTTCATTCGATTATTCCACTAGCAATTAGTTAAAATACTGAGTTGTACTTTAACTAATAATTAAAACAAGGAAATCACTTCAGATTTTGAAAGTGTGTTTTTAATGAATTTGTTAAAAAATACTGTTAAAATGACTGGTACTGTGTTTTTATTAAGTCTGGGAATTTTAATAACTTTTTAATAAGAGTAAAAATATGAATATGTAACATTGTGCAAACATTTTTGAAAAATGGTCCTCCCTAGATTTCTTCTTTTTGTTCTTTTTACTAACTATCGAGTTAATGGTCATTTAATGGTCTTATTGACGTCTTTCTGCGGTTGAAACTCCGATCAAGTGATTACATTAGAGATGGATTAATTTCAGTAAGTTTCACTGTATCTTTCAACATACTTTTTAATGTTCATTCATGTTTATTTTGTGTTGTAACAGCAGAAAAGAGGAAGAGATAATAGGTTCACCTGCCGCTTGACCTGAGGCGCTACAACAATCTGTCATGCCATATTAAACAGCGTCAAAACCACATGCATTGCTTGAATCCCGTAGTAAAATTGACAGAATTTAAAAGCTGAGACTTTGTTTTATATGAAAAGTAACCTGATCTGTCTTATCTGTTGGCGCGCTGTCTGTGTCCTCTTTGCTCTGCAATGCATCTTTCACTCCGTGAGAAAATGGACGTGTGGCGTGAGAACAGTGAGTTTGAATGAGAGTTGGTGGCCCTGCATGACAGCATTTTTTGTAGTTATGCTAAACGTTATGTTTTATGCTATGTTAAACTCCTACATTTTACGGTTCGAGTTCGTTTGCACTATGCACTCCGAAGCACCGTGTCTTCTTCTATTGGATTCGATCCGGGAGGGCTGCATTACAGTATTGCACTACAGCGCCCCACTGGTCAAACCGCGTTATTGCAGGCCCTTCAAATAGGTCATATAAGATCAAAAGACTATTCGACATTTTTTTATTGTCGACGTTGTCGATAATGTCGACTAATAATTTCAGCCCTAATGGCCAATACATACACAACATGCTGCTGTGAGCATGTAAGACATACTTAGCATACATGAATTACCCATAGCAGATCTATGCAGGTGGAGCTGGGGAAGGTGGAGGGTTTCTGAAGGTGCGCTGCAAACTGCTACAGCAAACACTGACCAAGTATTTGAAAGTGGAGCAGCGAGCTCACTGGCTGCTGATACAGCTGTGCCCTATAGAAAATGATGTGATTGCAAGCAGATTGAGTTGTGATCAGCCTGTGCCATCTAGAGTTTCATGACAGAACTTTGTATGTATCAGGGTTTCCACAAAAATATTAAGCAGCACAACTGTTTTCAACATTGATAATAATAAGAATGATTCTTAAGCACCAGATCAGCATATTAGAATGATTTCTGAAGGATCATGTGAAAATTCAGCTTTGCCATTACAAGAATAAATTATTTTTAAAATACATTCAAATAGAAAACCACTGAGACCGAAGCAGAATTATACTGAACATACACTTTAAAAAATGGTGTTGTTTTTTGATGTTGTAAATAAGACAAAGATTGTTGGAGTATGTTTACAAGAAAATTATTTCAGTCTTTCTACATCAAAATTTCAGTGTTTTACTTGCCTTTCTTTTTAATTATTTACACCAAATTTGTTTCAGTGTATGCATGGTCTAGTAGCATTTTTTTATTTATTTATTTATTTTTTTTAGATTTAGCATTTTAGATTTTCTAAAGATTTTCTTACCTTACAGAGTTACACAAAATTATGATTTTTGATTGCCGGAATACAATTATTACAGGATAAATATATTTTATTTAGTGGACGTAAAAGGAGTTTCTTTGAATGAAACATCATTAGATATTTTTATGTCAGTTTATTCACATCTGCCTAACTCTAACATGAGATGAAATTTTATTATAATTTACATGAATTAATATTAAAGTTTAAAGGGATAGTTCACCCAAAAATTTGTAATCATTTACTCACCCTCATGTTTTTTTTAAACCCCCCCCCCATATACATACAAATTATACAAAGATGCATACTGTACCTGAGGGCAGTCAGATAATACCTTAGTAAATATTTCCTGCGTCTTAAAGGATTATGGTCTGAAAGGGATGTCAGTCATAGAGACAAGCCATCCTCAGGTCTCATGGTGGACAGATCAGAACATTTTCACTCTCTCAGGCTTTCAGAGTTCAGCTGTTTTTCAAAGTTTGGCCTTCTCAGCCTGTTGGGCCTTGTTTGAGTTGAGTTCAGGGGCCTTTGTGTTTACTGAACACAGAGGTATTCTGAGCATGAGCTGGCAGAAGAATCCATCTCTCATTCCTGGAGTCTGCAGCTCAATGACTGTTTAGAATTACTTGAGCGTTGAAAAAATGCTTTCTCCCTTTCCTTATCTATAAATATCATCAGAAAATGGCAGATACAGTGTAAGAGCTGACAAATTGATTGGTTAATTATATAAATGCAGGTCTCAAGAGTCATTTTGTATCATAAAAAAACAACACTCATCCCAGTCAAAAATTTTTCATCTCAGAACGTTCTGAGAATGTCAGTTTATGTTTATACTGTACCTAACCTAGAAAGAATGTTCCTAGAATTCCTAGAAAAAAATAAATAAAATAACCAATGCCATCCTAGCAAACACAGAATATCCCCCTAACATTATTGTATGGTTCATACAATAATGTTAGGGGAATATTCTGTGTTTGCTGGGATGGTAAACAAAAAACTATGCTTAGATGATGTTAAAGATGTCCGCTAGATACAACTCTTCTGATAAGGTTTTGCTGCAAATATAAATACATTTGAATTTTGTTTTTTATAAACTAGTTGACCTCAATAACTTGTGGAACAAAGAAACAAACACCACCAGGCTGCTGTGTAGAAGTCAGTCATGAATGAGGCTCAGTTTGCTGGAATGAAGAACAGTGGGTTGTACCATAAAATTAGCTCAAATGAACAGTAAAGTTGTCACAATCAGACTTGCATTCTGCAGGTTGGTGTAATTTGTAAATGGCAGCTGTTTACCATAAAAGTTAATACTTTTTCTCTCCCATGTGGGTCATGATCTTAACAGCTAGTATTTGGTAGTGAGGTAATTGAGGATCAATGCTTTGGCTTTCACAGTGTAATCAGCTCCATGTGCTTTTATGGATATGTGCTATGTTGGATTAAATCCAAATACAAAGGCACACGTTCCTGTTCTTTCAGTCATGGTCATGTGTAATGTATGCAAGAGAGTAAATGTGAAGTGTGCATTTATGATGAGGGATGAGCAGTGAACCCTCTTGGTAAATTTAAATAAAATTTTTGCAAGAAAACCAACTGCATTATTATAAAAATGTTGAAGCTGCTATTGAAGCTGCTGAAATTCCACATTTCAAGACTCTCTCATTTCAAAATAAACAAAACACAGGTACATCTTCTCCCATTAGAAGATGAGGTCATGATGATATTATTTCCACAATGAGCACTTTGTTTTTGGTGTCTCTTGTTTAGGAGTTGTTGTGCACTGAGGGTCTCTGATATGTCACTCTTCACACTGAAGCGTAACCAAACCACTGAAGTCGACACAGTGATTGAAAAGAGAAGACATCCCAGAATCAGTATTTACAATAACTGTGTGCAAGCACTACGGTTACAGACTAGGAGAAAGGACTTATTGTTTTGGCTCTGAGCAGGTGTGTTTCGCAGCAAATGGTTTGTACGACGTGTCTTGCATTCAATTACTGGTGGGTTGCGGATTAACCATGTTATCGACATCCACATCTACACCAAAAAATCTATCTATCTACCTGTATGGTTCTGTTGTTCTACACTGTAAAAAAGAATTGTTGGTTTAACTTAAAAAAGTAAGTTACCCGGTAACCTTAAAATTCTGAGTTCATTGAAATGAAAAATTTTAGTTAACACAAAGAAAGCTATTAGTTTAATCAACAGTAACTCAAAATATTATGTTATTTGAACCAAATTAATTATCTAAGTTGATTTGACAAAAGAAAAAATGTTGTGATAAATCATGAAAATAATTGTCTATTATATCGGTGGTTCTATTTGTATCATTCTATCTCTGTTTCTATAGTTCTATTTATCATTCCATCTGTGGTTCTATAGTTCTATTTATCGTTCTATCCATAAGGCCTATTTACCTTATTCCTACGCCTCATGACACTTTACGTGAATAAACAATCAGTGAAAGGCTCACTCTATGAACGCAATAATATTTTTTTTTTTTTTAACTGGGTACACTGAGATGAAATTATTCTCCTCACCATTCAAACATCGAACATTAAAAGGACATTTAAAAATGTAAAAGCATCAACAAGGTACTTTCAACAGACCATGAATAACCCCAAAAGCACGATCCTGTCCACAGAAATAATGTACGGGTTAAACACAACTGTAGTGATATATATCTGTTATGTAACATACGTTGCCTTAATCAAAAATGTTCATTAATTTCAGCATTGCGTGATGCTATTTCAAAGTGATTTCCGTCATTTTGACAGATAATAAATTGTATTTACCTGTGAAAATCCATGAGGATTTGAGGAGAAAAACGAGAGATTCTTCCTGCGTTCCAGTGAATGATTAATGGGATATATTGTAAATTAAATTGGGAGAACAGACCACAAATGTGCAGTATATGTTGTTCTTTTTCATACTATTACAGCGGAATGCAAAGGGAAAAAAGAAAATAATCATGAGGAAAAGAATGCAGTGACTGAAAAGAGCTCTTGCCATAGATATTCTAGTTATAACATGTTATGTTAAAATACCAAGCGTTACGTTATTCTCATGATGTCTGAAAATAAAACATGAAGGAAAATTGACAGCTCATTCAGTCAAACTGACGGATAAGCTTTATTTGTAGGGCAACCTTATGATTTGAAATGATTTGTTTTAGTCTTTTTGAATAGAAGTTCACCAAACCGGAAGTGCCACCCATTCAAAACGCAGTGGGCTCATCAGGAATAAGGTGGATAAAACGTATGGATACAGCAAGTCTACATACTGAATCAGGCACAGGCAACATCTTTATGACTTGTTCCAAGCAATTTATCAAGTGCTGGTGCATGATTGATCACAAAAACTGTCTTTTGGAAATAGCTACAGTTCTAAATAGACTTTAGCAAGTAGAAACAGTTTCTTGAGTGGTTGAAAGTGAGTGATTCCAGTTCATCTTAGGCATGTAGTGGCCAGGTAAAACCCAGCAGTGCTAACAGATAGATGACAAGCTTAATGACCGCTTTACATCCAGCATCTGTCAGGTTTTATGTCTTACATACAATATTCATATTCTTTGATATTATTACCAAGTTTTGAACTAGAAACCCCTGCGTGTTGCGTATATTATGTATAGGCCTACTGTGTATTCCCATTGGCATCTCCACAATGCACATGCACTGTATATATTTAGCACAAATAAGAATCAGAATAACCAAAAACAGACAGTGATTTCGGACGTAATGCCCTGAAAAACAGTTTGAATACATGCCAAAGTTTGCAGCGAGTGTAAACACTGTGTGTATGGAGGAATGAGAAACAGGTGATTGTAATTAACTGCTGGGTTTGGAGGTCCAGTGAGAAAGTCCTTTGGTGGGGAACTGAGTGAGTAGTAGGTCAGAATGTGAGTGGTTCCTGGCGCTGAAATCTTGTATCTCCTGGGTCTTCCTCTGGGTTTAGTAGTTGTAGTAGATTGTTGAATGGCTCTGGAACAAATAGGATTACCATCAACAGCTGTGACATGAGCAGGCTGAAGCAAAGAAGTTGTTGAAATGTGTAGTTGTTGAAACCTGGTCAGTGTCAATGGAATTTCTGGCTGCTCTTGAGTTTCTTAGTGCTGCAGTGGTAAACTTTTGTGATACTCAGTAAATCTTACCTGCTTGCAGATAAGTTTTGTGAGTTGATGATGAAAAAAGTACTCATCAAAGTTTTTTCTTTGGAATAGAATCAAGACACATAGTGCAGTTTCCACGTAAATTGCTTGAAGGATGATGTTTAAATGACCAGTCTGACATCATATACAAACTTCTTTGGGTAATTTTAGATCAAATTGAGTACTTGGAGAACCATTGTCTCATATAGTATTCCTTACTTGTCGTTCAATCAGATTGGGAGAAATCTGAGACCTTTTGTTGCCCATGTTCATAGGTCCAGATATTAGTCCAACTATAAAAGATAACATTTAAATTTATGCCTCCAGTTAATGGAAACATAGCTGAGAATGATTGACTGCTGTTTTGTTGACAGTGTTTCTAGAAGACATTGCTCTGAGACAATTGCTGTATTTTCTTTGAACTGTTGCTTGATCCATTTTTGGGAAAAGTTTTACTTCAGATCTCACTCAGATGAAAACCGAGGATCCACAACCAGAGATTTATTTACAATTAAGCTAAACAAAACCCAGAATCCAGCACACATTAGTAGAATAAACCACACATGAATCAGAATAAACAAAACAGACATTAACCATGTAATGACATGCTCACAATTACAGTTACAGTGCTTAGACTTCACAATTTAGGTATTCCTGAAATGGTACTTTTAATAGTAGATAGATAGTAGATTAATTCCATTGAGAAGCAGCTTGTATTTAATTGTTTCTCAGGTTTCCAAAAGTCTTTGGAAAAAAAGTTCTTGGAAAATCTGATTCTCAAATTATCCTACAATCTCAAAAAACCAAGCCAAGTTTCCACATACAGTCCATGTGACAATTCCTGGTATCTTCAAATGAAAACATCTTGATAATGTTAAATGTCAAATTGTCAAATTTATGGGATAATATTTAAACTATTATTGACTCATAATTATAATATATTTTATTATTACTCATAATAAAAATGCACTTGCATTAGATTGTCTTTTGTTGTGAGCTCCTTTACAGTTTGTTCACGGTGTTGGTTGTGTTTGCATTAAACTGTTTACTCCAAAACATACATCAAGCCAAATCCAGAGGAATGTTAGCAGAATGCCATCATGAAGGTCTGTGTGTTTCCTCTGAGCACCTGACTTAAAATGAAAAGTGCGGTAAGGAGCACAGATGGATATCCTGCAGACATATTTGTGTTTCTCTTGAAATGATTAGCCTTTTATCCCTGTTGATGCATTGGGAGCAGCTGAACTTTGTAGTTTCATAATAGTAATGTAAGCTGAAGGGTTGCAGGCTGTAATCAAATTGCAACAGTGAGACTCAGAGTGAGCCATTTACCTCAGTCTGTCTCAAAAAGTGTTTAAACTGACGTTGAATAACTGTTATTTCAATGCCTAAAGTGAAACACATACATTTAGTTTTAACTATGTGAGATTGTTTGTTTTGTCATAGATACTGTGGTATGAAAAGCAGTATTAAACAGAGGGTCAGAAGGACATGGGGATGCTTGCAGAGGAAAACCTTAAAGTTCACCCAAAAATAAAAATTCTAATTCATGTCCTTCCAAGTTTGTTTGACTTTAAAAAAGAGAAACTTTGAAGAATGTGTTGGCTGCTCTTCTCCATGCAGTTATAATCAATGTGAACTGGGGCTGGATTCATTTAAAAACTATAATAACTAGCTTCCGGCAGATGGCTGTACGCATTTACGCCAAAAGAATAACCTCTGCGAATCGTGTAGCTGCAATCTAATAAAAGCACAGATGGGAGTGGAAAGTACTGTGAGTGATCTATTGAAAACAATCAAATTCGATGTCATGTCAGGCGCAAAATCGGTTAAGACATGCTTTTTTGGGGGGCGGTAAATAATGGTGCTAATACCACTAAATTGACCGATGCAAACCTTAGTAAATCATGTTGTATGATTCATTTAAATACTCTCCACCCATAAATGTAATGGTCTGACAGAGAAACTCCTACGAATGAATATGCAATAGGGTCAGCTGGAAAAATAACTGTGTCCATGCCTTTTCATTGCTAATTTCTTACTGTGCATCTTTAGTAAATCAGTGACAGTAATTTTTATTGCCAAAAGAGGGTTTGTGCTGGCACTAGCTGTTTGTCTTCTGAAGCAACACAATAGTTTAGTGTGATGAAAAGGCTGAAATTAAGTATTTATTTTCTGAAAATCTTAGGGTAATTAAACTTAAATGTTCTTTTGCACTCAAGTAGGCCATCAAAATAGAAATTTACTGCATCTGTTTTTCACAAACATGACAATAGAAGTTTATCCTGTGTTTGTATATTCAAACAGATACTGTTTGTTAGATGTTCCCTCAAATACTTGGTCCATAAGTGCTTTGGACTGATGAGTTGAGACAGCTGAGATATGTGTGGTGTTAGATGCTGATTTCCCTTGGCTATAATCCGTAAAGGAGAATATGGGATTTCAGACAGTGCAAATGCTGGAAAACAAGAATCCATCATTTAGACATCAAAAATCCTCTTGGCTTCAAAAGATATTGGCTCGGCCTGGTGGTGTTGAAAACACATCTATACAGCTGAAAATAAAGGGTATAGCTGTGGCTTTTATGTTTAGTGTTAAAGTGACTCATGAATGATATGGACCACTGGGGTGACTAATTATCCTATTACTAAGCACAACCATCCAGGTCTCAAGAGTGCTCTTTACTCTTCTGTAACCAATACATGCAGGAAATTAAAGAACTGATGTAGTGACTTCTCTGAACTATTGCATGTTTTGATCTAAATGCCTTTTAAATTTGTTTAGCTCTGCATAATCCTTTAACCACCATTATAATGACAGAATTTAAAGTGTTTACGTTATATTAGCTGATCTGTCTCAGTGAAAACACACAGCTGGTAAGCCAATGAGGGGGAGAAGTTGTGACTTACGATCTGAGAATGTCAGCCCTTGTGAAAAATTAAGTGTGCTTAATTGTATTGAACGTGCACTTGTAGTGTGCTTCAAATCTTACAAGTATATTTTTAAAAAAAAAATGTACTTGAAGCTTTTTTATTGGCAAAATTTGAAGAGCTTGTTACGGAACTAAAAAAACGAGACTTTCCCCGACTTCCTAGGTTGTCCATAAAAGCCTTTTTTTATATGAAGGACTCGGGACTTTTTGCCGGGAAAATCGAAAGGATGTGATGTTTACTGTACACGCGCTCCCAAGAGCATCTCTTCCGTTCTATGACGCTTGAAACGAATGCTTATGTTCATGGATTATGTCGAAAGAGCTATTCTGTATTGTAATGTCAATGTGTCATGCAAAGAGAAGGGATTCATTCAAACTATTGTCTCAAATATACTTTATATTCAAAGTATCATAACAGTGTAAACTGTAAACCCAAATAAGTTGGGCTAACTTATGATGTTTCCAATTTTAAGTAAGCAGAACTATCAAGTTTTGAGTTTGTAGTACTCCTGCATGATAATTGCTCCTAACTTGAAGTACTGAGTTAGCTAACTCATACATTTTAATAGCAATTAACATAAAAGATTTAGTTAATTCACATTTTTTATTTTGAGTTCGTGCAAATCAAATGAGTTATTTACTTCCCTGTAAACCCTAAGAAAAGTTAGTCTAAATGAAAAGAAATGAGTGCATACAACTCAAAACACTGAAACAGTTCAATTTACTTGAAATATGTCAGTGCTGTGAACTCAAAAGGAAAACTATTTTGTTTAATTTAAGTTTGCCCTACTCAAAACAATTAAGTATTTTGAGTGTTAGGGTTTACAATGTAATTTTAATTACCTCATCTCCCGGCATGATGCCAGTGAATTGCAGAGTTTGTGCAAAGATATCCACATCGCTATCATCAGATGCTTTCTTAACTGCTGTTTTCTCAGTTCTGTCATTTTTGTTTTGTGTTTATTTTATTATCGTGAGGAAAGTGCGCAGAACATATTTACATATTCATCTAAACATCATTCTCAGCAGCATGGACGGCACCTGGATGTTTGTTAACAGTATATCGCTGTAAATGTATTTCCAGCTTCTTTTTACTTCTAAGCAAAGAACGAAAAAAAACTTTATCATGTTATTTGGGGTCGCTTCAACCCGTGGACATGAAAAACAACGCTCGGCAACAGTATAACAGTAGCCCAATTCCACGGGAAAACCACGGACTTGGCAACACTGCTTTGCCATGAGTAAATTGGGGCCTTGAATCAAGTTCAGTCTCTTGTATGTTACATTCAATTGCGAGCATGTGCAATAAGTTGCTGGGTGCAGTTCACTTAACAGCCACCGGTGTCGCTAATAACAAGGTTTTCTGAATTTTACATTTAGCCTCTTTAAGAGTACTTAAAAGTGTACACTTTAATGACTTTGTTAAGTACACTTTTTAAGTGCACTTTGTAATAATGTCAAATTAGAAGTTTTACTTTAAAGTACATTTTAAATCATTGTTTAAAAAATCGTTTGTCAAGCTTTAAAGAAGTGCACTTATTTTGATGTGCTGACTAATATACTAAAGTGCAAGCAAAGTTCTTGATTATTATTTTAAGTGTAGTGTGGTATTTGATATAAATTTTAAAAGTTAATATATTTTAGATATACTAAACTGCAACATCATTACAAATGTGTCTTTATGACACAAATTTCAATAGAAATTACATATTTTAGTTTGCTATAAATGCTTATCAATACATTCGACATTCAAAGGCAATAGAAGTAATTATGAATATAACAATGTACTTAAGTCCTTCTTAGTGTGTCAAGAAAAACACAAGTTCAACTAATTGCATTTAATATAAATTTAAAAAATAGTGTGTTTTCATTTAATTGTAAATAACTTGCATTTAATTCCAAAAAGTCCAAAAACATTACATTATTCAGTTCACACTCAAGTATATTATTTCCTCATTTTTTAAATTTTTTTTTTAAGTATGTAGTGTACTTCTTTGTCACAAGGGAGAAGAACAAATTTTAACTATAGATAAATGAACTTCATTGTTGATCGTAAATGGAAACCACAGCGTTTACACAAGTTTTGAAGGTCAGCATGGGAAAAGATTGCTGGGAAGTGTTCTGGGATTGTTATAGGTGCATACTGGATCCATGCCGGCACTCATCTCACAGGGATTGTATTAATATACTTGGGCATATGTGAACTGTACCATGAATGTGGTGGGAGTACAGTGTAAGTCAATAAAAAAAATTTGAAACAAATGTTCATTTCTACCAAACTAAAAGCGTTGAAGTTACAACTAAATATTACTGTATGTTAGGTTGTTGCTTAATAGTTTTTTTTATTAGGAATGCTTTGAAAAGCTACAGGTTAAGCAAGTGAGATGTTGTCATGCTAGCATAACAATCTGGTTTTTGTCTGACATGTAACTAACGTCTTGTAGTTTTTGTGCTAACATTGATGCATAGCCCAAAACATTGCCTTGATTAAGTCTTCCCTGAAACCACACACACCTACTTGAACACATGCAATATTGGTTTCTTTGGTGCGGATGGCCTCTTAAATTTTACTACTCCCGTGGGGTACTGAATAATACCGGTCACCTACATCAGAGAAACCCGCTGCAGCAAAGACAAATACAACTCTGTGGAGCCGATGAAGCTGTTGTGCAAGAGCTATGATTTGAGCAGGAAACTGTCTCAATGCCTCAGGACATGCATTACCTCATGCACTGACAAACCATTGATTGAGAACACTGACAAAACACAAGGCGTACCTGACACAGGTGTATGAATTCTAACTTTCAGAAACTGCGGATAAACCCACTGAAAGATGTCAATGAGTTATGTGAAAGTTTTTTTTCTTTCTTTGTTTGTTAAATATTTATTTCAGAATACCATTTATAATAAAACTCTGTTGTGAATATATATCTTTTATTAAGTAACCATTCCCAAATAATTTAGAATTAGACATAACCAAAAATTGATTTGTGGTTTGCTGAAGGAGTCTGTCAGTAATGGTTCTGAATAATTCAAACCACAAGCAAGATCGAGATTGTTTCATAAATCTTTGTGATTGACTCATTAAAAAGAACTGGTTCATTTGTTTGTGAAACAGACATATTGTGCTGTGTTCATTGCTGCATACAGGAAACTTTGCAGTGCATTCTAAAGATGTAATCAATCAATGATCTCATTAGTCTATGTATTTTTACATAAAGTGTGGTTCATTTATTTGCGTTTCCATAGACACTGAAACGTACAATATTGATGTATTGACAGCACTAAAACGTAAAATATTTACAAATGAACAACTTGACAGACGTGCTAATGTGTATGAATCCTTATTTTTAAATATTAAGCGCATATGGACAGGATTTGAGTTGAAATCCATGGTGCAATTTTGGCATTTAAAGCAAATTTTGTGGAATAATGACACCTTACTCTTGTTATCTGCTTTGGGAAACATTACACCAGACAGATATGCAAGGACTACAAGGAATCTAGCTACATTTTATAAATGTAGTGAATGGTATGTTATATGGTATGGTATATTATAATTAGGGGTTCAAGTCATAGAGTCATAGTCGTAGAGACTTGAAACTTTGAGGGCTGGTAGGACTCATTCCGTCTACAATGTCAGCAAGGCTTGCACCAATCGACCTGACGGGGCGCTACAGCAGTCAAAAGTGCGAAATGGCTCGTAACTCCTGAACCATTAGGCGTAGGCTTAAGTGTCGTTGGAATCCTTTGCTCAAGACGGACAAAATGCATGCATCTGCTGAAATTTTCGGGTATTTTAGATTTATTGAAAAACCTACTTTTGCGAACTAGTCCTAGGTTTTTGCCCTGATCAGAACCACACCAGTGAGATTCTCCAGAGTCTGATGGTCAATAATTATCCCAAAAAGACTTGAAATTTCCATTCACGGTCCCTAAGGGGTGCAAAAACGTTCAAAGTGGCCGGAACCACTTTTACTAAAATGGCTATAACTCTTGAACGGAACGAGATATTTTCACCAAACTCAGCGGACCTATGTAAGAGCTCATTCTGTGGTTGCGTGAAAAAAGGATGCAGCGACTGACCACTTGGTGGCGCTATAACAGCAAAAAAACAAAAATGGCTATAACTACTTCACCGTTAGCCCGATCGACTTTTGGCATGCAGTGTCTTTGTCCAAGGTGCCATGATTGTCTATGAGGACATTGATGTATCTCAAAAAACATGTCGGCCATCGGCCAATGAATTTTGAGCAGCTATCAGACAAAGTTAACGGAGGCCACTCTGAACGAAATTCGCTGGGCCTGTTTGACTCACTGCCCTAGAGGCCTGTGAGAAATTCGAAATAAATCGGCCACTTTACGTGCGTAAAGGATTGTGTATCGCGTGATTTTTCGCAAATGCCCACGACATTTGTACAGTATGGTAGAACTCCTCATTCTGAACAATTTTGCCTCTAGGAATGCCGCTGTCCATTGAATTGTTCGTTAAGTATTTGAGATTATTTCAAAAACCAACTTTGGAGAATTAGTCCTAGGTTTTTGGCTTAACCTTGTTAATTGTTAAAAAGCTTTAAAAACCATATATTTCCTATGGTAAATTTCCTGTATTGGCTGTAAATGGTCTTTTCCATCTATGATCGAGATGGTTACAGGCTTGCTAAATAAAACAATACCATTTTACGAACCCCGATAATTGCTGCTCGCAGCTATATTTATTATTATTATTAAAAAGCAGAAAAGAACTTTTAAAGAAAACTAGATAACACACTCATGTAAGTTCTTTTTTTAAAGCATCTGCATGTTCAGCATATGTGTTTTCACATATGAAGTGCTTTAAATTTGCATCACGGAATTGTTCTTTGGGTTGAAGATGTAAAGATGACCATGTGCTGTCTATGATTTAACACATCACTAATTAAGTATATTTTCCCATACTCTGCAGAGCCATCTGGCTTCATTCACAGAACAAGGGCACTATGGGAAGGGAGTGTTATCAAACAGCAGGAGAGATCAGTTCGCTGGATTCCTTCTTAATAAGGCGTCTCTTGACCATATTGTTAAAATCAGTTGAAGGGTGAAAGCCACATGATTTCATTACTCCCATCCAGTCATGGCAGAGCAAGTGTCTGGTAAATTGCCTCCTCTGCCAACACAGATCTTGGTTCACTACCTCTCTTCACACTGCACTCTTATCAGAGCCTGTGTCTGCACAGCATGTGAGGAGAGGGGGGTAATCGGCCACTTGTCAACTTGCCATGCAAACACAGCAAATTAAGATTTAACCCTTGCTGTTCTCTCTTGCGTGATTAATTCAAGCACATAAACAAGCAGGCCTGACAATTGAGGAACTGTGCCTTTGTTTTGATGCAGTTGTTCCCCTGATTATCCACTGTGGAGGCCATTCATTATGTAATTGTGCGTATAATTTAATGCACATGTGAGTTAATGTCTTATTTTGATGAAGAACTTTAGCTGTCAGTTTGAAAAAGGCCAAGCATCAGTGGAGACAATCCAAGGGATCAAAGCTTTGGCATTGATTGTGGATTCCTGGCATCCACTGGTTCCATCTTCTTAAGATAACAAAAGGCAGTTTTGTTGTGTAAGGGCAAGAAAGACCGGCTGGCCAGAGAAGCAGCCATGGTTCACATCTTCAGATCATTGCTGGAAGAGAAGCACAGGATCCACTGTGGATGATCCCTCCTGACATTTAAAAATATATTTGAAACCTCCCTCAGTTCAGGCTAATCAAAATATTGTATTTCTTGCTCACTAAAACATTTTGAAATAAAAAAGAAAAGTAAAAGTCTGTTATACAGACTTTACAGAGGTTTTCAAACAACATTCTAAATATTTTAGTTTTTGGAGCACCCCTTGTAAAAAAAAAAAAAAAAGTACACTTAAGCATACTTTTAAGAAGAGTACTTATTAGGGAAATAATATACTTTAAAAGAATACACTTAAAGGGATAGCTCACCCCAAAAATGAAAATTCTGTCGTTAATGTCATGACATGTCGTTTATCTTCAGAACACAAATGAAGATCTTTTTAATAAAATCTGAGAGCTTTCTGTCCCTCCATTGACAGCTATATAACTACCACTCTGACTCTTCAAAAAGTTCATAAAGAGATCGTAAAACACGAATCCATATGAATTGAGCGGTTTTGTCCAAATTTTTTAAAGAGACTTGATCGCTTTATATGATGAACAGTTTGAAATTAGGATTTTATTCACATATAAACATTAGTTGCTTTTCCACCATTGGACCGAACGGTTCTTATTGCGTAACCGTTCCATTCCATGCTGATCCGGACCAGCTGGTACGGTTACAGTTTCGTTTTCCACTGTGGGGCTGATAACGGCCGCTCTTTGGAATGTAATATAAAAGCGGCAGTCGTTGCCTTGGTAACGCAATGGTTTACTTATGATATGAGATGTAATAATGACCGCATTATGGCGGATTATTAGATATTTCTTTTAATTTTATTATTAATTTGTGTTTACGTCGCTCAAATAGAGCGCTTAGCCAGCTACGGAGAAACTGGTAGCCAGGCAACAGACAAGTGTGTTGACATCACTTCACGGATTCTACCAGTACGATTCGGCACGGTTGTCTAAGAATTCCGGGCTGAGAATGGTTTGTAATCGTGCCGTACCGTACCAGGCTCCAGTGGAAACACAACTGGAACCGTTCCTTATCATTCTAAGAACCGTTCAGCCTGACGGTGGAAAAGCAGCTATTGATTAGCGGACATAAACAGAAACACAACTGAACATGTTTGACGCACGAGAACAAACCTCTTGCAGAAGCTCAAATGTGCTGCGTAGGAGAATGAACTACATTGGTTCTCACATGTCAAGCAAACATGCTTGAGCTTCTGTTTACCACAACTAATGTTTGAGTTGATGAATGTTTATATGTGAATAAAAGCCTAAATTCAATATGTTCATCATATAAAGTGATCGAGTCTCTTCAGAAAATTTGGACTAAACCATTCAATTCTTATGAATTAGTTTTACGATCTCTTTATGAACTTTTTTAAGCCTAAAAGTGGTAGTTGCGTAGCTGTCAATGGAGGGACAGAAAGCTCTCAGATTTCATCAAAAAAATCTTCATTTGTGTTCCGAAGATGAACGAAAGTCTTACGGGTTTGGAACGACATGAGGGAAATATATTTTTAAGATACAACAAGAGCACACTGAAAACAATTAAGCACACTTTTTCACATAGGAGCCCATAAAAACATGGATAAACATTCGTTTTTGCTTTAGTTTTAGTTTCAGTTAACTATAATAATCCTGCATCTCTGTTCACAGAAGAGAATGTCAGAAGATTATATGTAAAGGTTCCGTCAGTATTTTACATCAGAAACCTCTTTCATCCTAGGGCTCACTATTTCCACTTACACGTACAATATATCAACTATTATTTCCTTCTCCACCGCAACAGTAAATTTTGTTGTCAACAACAGGTGCCATTTGCTTCAAATTCAGCCTGGGCAAATGATGCAACGTCACAATTTGAGGGTATTTCTGTGTTGATGATCAGGGAGTGCCTGTGATCTCACCAGTTGCAGTTCTCTGTACCTTGCTCTGATGTCTCTAAGGTTTCACACACATTAGGCACAACCCTTATTTTGATGTGCGTTATACCTTTTCACCATAGCAACTTAAATCTGCAGTAACCCTGGAAAATCCCTAGTTATGCCCACTAACTAATGCAGAGGGGGAGGTCGATGTGGTGTTTTTGCCATTTTTTACTTTCCAAATAAGTATTTGCAATTGCTAGTGATGGAATATTGAAGAATTTTGTAGAATACCTACAACATTGGACCCCATTTACTGTCATTGTATGGAAGACAAATAAATAAATAAATGGACACATTTATGTTCCACAGAAGAAAAGATTTCATACAGGTTTGGAACAACTTGAGGATGAGTAAATGATGACTCATTTTTGGGTGTACTGTCCCTTTAAGATACAGCTTAATGGATTGTTTACATATATGAAAATTTAAAAGTTAACTTAAAAGAAAAAAAAAATAAGAGACTTCCAATAAATGAGCTTATCTGAAACAAATTTTGGGGCTTCCCTCACACAGCACTGGCCTCATTGGCAGCTTTATATAATCTCTAGAATTAGCATTTGAGCTTTGGATCATTTTAAACTTTCGGTTTGATGTAGTGGAGATTTCTTGCCATTTTTTTACAGTCCAACAGCTCATTATGTGGGACCCCCGTAACCCCCGTCCTGTTCATTTTCTAAGCTTGAACTCTCAAATGACCTTGTAAAAGCAGTGTCTCGAATGACGTGGATTTAAAGCAGCTCTCTGAAACAGGCAAGTGAAGGCAAAGAAAGAAAAGTGGCCTCTTGGTTCACGGAGCTTTTTTTCTTCTGCTTAACTGTTGCTGGCTGCCTTCACGCTTGGCTTTTGATTTGTATGGTGGTCCGAACAAAGAATTAACGGGTAACAATAGGTTAAAAGCTTACAATAAGGATACGTCATCCACTAACATTCACAGAATGTGTGAAAGTAGACAGTGAGTTCATTTTAAAATCACAATTTTTCAGTTCAAGGATTTATGAGACTGAATGCACAACAGATACAGATACTGACTCGTTTGACAAAAATTTGTTTGAAATTCTTTCTAATATTTGCCACATAATCACGTATTATTTGACTTTAAAATGGGTCCAGACTTCCTTGTGCCATCTTGAAGCATTAACTTCAGCAACGCTGATCATATAGATTTTCATGGGTGTTCTCAAGGTTCAAGAGCAGTCGAGGTCAATCCTGTGGAACAATAGATCCAAAGCAGCTGAGAGTTTTAATATCGTGAAGAGAGTTACAATTTTTATTGCAATTCAGTCAAACATGGATAAACCTTGAAGTTTATTTCAATGCATTAATGTTTTCCAGATTCATCAAGCTAAAAAAAAGTTGCATGGGGAGTTTTCTGGATTAGTTAAGTATTAAATAAATGCTTTAAATCTTGTCGTCATGCACATGACTATTAAATGGATTGTGTGTACTGCTGAAAAACGTTTACTATTTTTTTTCTCTGTAGGTGTTGAACGTAATCCTCATTATTTGACCTGAAATGCGAAGCCGTTTCATAGCCAAAGACTCTTTTATTGCAGCTATGCAGTGTGCATGTGTGTGTGTGTCTGCATCATGAAGTAAGAATAATATTTATTAGTAGTTCATATGACCACATGGAAACCCATTTCCTCCCTTGCATCCAATATCTTCAGCTGTAAAAATGTTGTTTTTGCCGTCAGTGGAAAAATACTTTGTTTTCACTAATGACACCACATTCGCATCATTTACAAAATTATTCAGGCTGAAATAATCACTGTTGGAAAAGTTTAGAATATTTTTATTTTAACTAAGAATGTATTTAGTTGTTGTTTTGATTATATTTTATGTATAATGTAAATTATATATATTTAAATTACAATGTAAAGAACATCATTTCATTATAAAAATTATGTTTAAGGCTGGAAGCTTACGCTGCTATTTTAACCAATAATCGGAACAAAATACAACTGAAGGATGACATGAATAATTCAGTTATTTATCTGACTCTAATAAAGTTGTTGTTATTCTTTAACCTCTTTAACGGTAAAGGAAAACATAGGATTTAACCTGAACATTTAGATAACGAAAGTTATCTTAAATTAGCTTTCAACTTTATTAAAAGGAAAGATTCGCAAAGCCTTGAAAGCAGGCTATGGCAAAGTTATTAATAACTTATTTAGCTGTCAGATGAGACCAACCATGACATAGTTACATGTTAAAACACACAAGCAGATAAATAGTATGTATTATGAAAGCATGTGTATCCCTGGCAAGCAACTCTGCCTCCCCAGACAGAACCGTCCTGTATCTGGATTGTCCCAGCAGTCCTCAATCTGCATACTGATTGCACCAGATATAGGCATTAGCATACTGTGATGATGAGGGGCATTGTGCCATGTTTAATTCATAAGTGTACCTTTAAAGGGACTATTGATATACTAGGGCAGTAAAGAGTTGCACAGATATTTGCTGCAGGCCTACAAAGGTGTGCATTTAGTTGTTTTAATTTGTAAAAACTATATTTTATTTATAATATAAATAATATTTAAATTAGGATATGTTGTAGTATATAATTTCATTTAACCTTGGTTTAAGAAGGTAGTGCTTTTGACTTTTTAATACTGTGATTTCAATGCCAAGTTAGTGCTTGCTGCGACTAATGTTATAATCCTGGCAGGGGGGAATTTCATTTGTTATGAAATCACTGAGTTGGAAATAGTTGAATTGACCACCACTGGTTTTAATTGACAGGGGATGTGCAGGGCTGACAAAGAGAAATAGTCTCATTTAATGTGACTGCTTAAGAATGCAGATATTTTATGGTTTCCATAGATCTGTAGGTTATACCTGAAAAAGCATCCATCATTTCCAATGCACTGCATCCATCCATCCATCCATTAAATGCTAAGAATATAAAAGTAGGAAGTAACCTGTAGCTCAGCCTGACATGTTTAACATTGTAGATGGTTGAGCTCTGTCACACAGTTGTAGAGGATTATCAGGCCTGAGGTACTCTGTTTTCTTTCAGTCCTGGAAAAGACTGAACAGTCGTTTCAGCAGAATTCCAGTGTCACTGAATGCTATGGGATTGTCCTTGATGCTTCATCCAGCCTTTGGTGAAGAGATTACCTATAGTGTGGTGTGACCAAACGACTTTTCAGCACAGTTTGAGGCTTTTCGGGACACTTTTTTGCCATTGGGATGAATTGGAAAAAGTGTCCCAATCAACCTGAATTCACCCTGTACATGATTCATACACATTTACCCAGAACCCAACAGAGAGAGAAGAACCCTTTAAACGTTTCATGTAATTCTGTATTTATTTGTGCACAGTTGATGGATGTATACATAGTATACAATGAATTCCAATAGAAAAACATAAGTGCCTTTTGCTGTTTTAACATCAAAAGATGAGAGAAAGAAATTTTAAATGAATGAGATGCTCTCAGCAACAACATCTGGTTTACAGGGGTTGTATGCACAAATGACAAAGTATCTTCATAAATCCAGCAGAGAATACATCTAATTCATTTACAATAAAACACTTGATTTTCCATCCAAGAAACATGGTGACTTTACTAAAATCACAGTGGCCATAGCAGCTGCATGTGTAGTGTGAATACAGTTAAGATAAGACACTTATATTTTTGTGTTTATTATTTCTTCTTTGTTTGCCTCTGTATACTGTTGACAGTTTAGCTATTTAAAATGGAATAAGAGGTTCAGCCATTTGGCATCATATTTTAGAAAGTGTCCCACTTCATCTGTATTAACCCCTAATCAAAACTAAAAAACTGGATTTAGTACCTTGTAGGGCAGCCTTACAATATTTGCATCAGTGTCTTTTAGCAGTTTTACAAGACCCAAAGACTTTCTTATGGTATACATTATTTATTTTATTAATGTGAATATTAGTTCAGGATCTGCCTAAAATGACAGGGTGCGATACTGATTACTTTTAATAAACCCAAAATAAAAGCCTAATTTTGGCACCATTGTTTTGTCTTCTCTAAACTTGTATGTAATCCTAAATTCTGCTTGTTGAAACTTTAATGATTAGGAACGCTTTAAACTACTGACTAGCTCATCTTAATATACGAATACAAATGATCAATAGTGCATGGACCAAGATGCCCTATTTTTGCATACAATATGCTTCACATTTAGATCAAGTTATTCACATGTATATAAAGTCTGAATACAAACTCAAACATTTTCGCCACAAATCTGATATCTTCACTTTATCGACAAACCACATGCAGAGGAGATGCTGTAAAAGTCTGTTTTTGTGACAGTTAATGCCATGACATAACATTTTACAACTGCAAGTGGTCTGTGTTATTTGGTTGCTTTAAAACACCCTGTCCTTTTCGAGGTAGGTGATATCTAACTATACCTAAAAATGTAACATGGTAAAATTTCTCATCGTCTTGGTAAAAGACATCATTTGTCTTTATTTCATGACGATATTCCCATTACAAAAAGTGAGGCACCACAGAATGCACAAGTAAAAAGTTCACTGCTTTTGCTTTGAAAATGGGTCCCAGAACATACAGAAAGGGTCACTAGCAGGGCCGAACAGTGCAAAAGTCCAGCTCCTGTGGCTTTTTTTTGCTTGAGCAGTGGTCTCTAGGTAAAAGCAGCCCAGTCTGAGTGATGCATCGTAGTGGGCGTCTCTTATAGCCTTTCCCGCAGGTTTTAGAGCATGAGGACCAATTGCCGATGCTCCATGTTGGGCAAGGGTCACCACACACCCTCATGGTACTGGGCCTTTGGGTGCTGTCACAGCGTGTGGCTGTTTCCCCATCCGAGTCCAAACACTGTATCAATCTAGTTTGGACCCCGTTCCCACAGGTAACTGAGCACTTATTCCAATCCGCCGCTACCCATTTATAAGACGGCATCTGATAGGCCGGCTTCTTCAGTTCCACTTTATTGCTGTCTTCCAGCACGCTGTTATGCATAGGGTTCCTCTCCTCCTTCTTTAAGACCTTGCCGTCCTTATTTCCCACAGTCAGGTAGTAGGAGTAACGCACGCGAGGCGGTGTCATTTTACCCACCGACAACAGTTCCACGGTGAGAGACTCTTTGAGAGGTCTAGTGGCCTGCAGCATCTCCACCGATGTGGTGGTACCACTGTAGCGCAGCAAACTTCCCTTTACGATAATGTCTTTTTCTACCGCTGAAACCACAAAGTTTCCATTCAGCAGATATTTGCCTTGGGCATTCTTTACTGCTAAATAGTTGTCATCGTTTATCAAACCACGGTAACCGCGCTGCCTTACGTCCACGTTTGCAGCTCCGACCGGTAGAGTCACCACAAAGTTATATCCATGCCTGTAAAATGAGATCACAGGATTGGACAATATTCAGAAAAGGGTTGTCAAAAGTACCGACTTCGGTACCAAGTCAGTACTAAAATTTTAAAAAACGTGACGATACCAGCACTTCCCTCTAGCATTTTGAGCGCTGTTGAGCGGATTCTTAAACACCTCTGATTGGCCATTGTGTTCACGTGCTCAACAGATTAACGCTTCAAAAACATGTTGTAAACAGACATCTTGTTGTAAACAAACAGTATTAATTGACGGGAGCGTAAAATTTCAGTACCGACTTGTTACTTTGAAATCTGTCCTTTTGATTCATGAATGTGAATTTTTGATGCCGCTCAGAAATTTGAATTACAAGTTAAATTGGGAGTTGAACTGGAATGACAGGCAAAATAAGAAAGTTGAAGTGTAGTTTACAATTCAAAGAAATTCAACGGGTCATAGCATTATGGGAAATGATGTGTTGTTCCACCTTATAGACTATAAAATTTCAATGATTAAATTGAAATATTAAAATAAAATAAATTATTACATTTAATATTTTTTTTTAATTTTTTTTTTTTTACTTTAGTTAATAACACTTATAGCAGTTATATGAGTTTCACCAGCATATTAAGTAATATTAATTAACTATATGTAATTACTATAGGGTTAAAGTTATGGTTTGGGTAAGTTACTTGTAATTATGCATAATTTACAATTACTATAGTAAGTACATGTAACATGTAACTACGTCACCAAAATAGTCTTACTGTTTTAATTCTGCTTCCTTAAATTCAAATTCAAATTTAAAATCAAATTAACACCAATTCAATTCAATTTAAATTCCAGTAAAAATCAGGAACACAAATAGAATTTAAAAGCATTTGCAATTCAATTTTGAATTGAACTGAAGTCTACCGAAACTGGATGCGTCAAAGTGAGCGTTTTTTCCATTTGTCCTGTTTTCGACAGACTCACGTGCGTGGATTATGTCAGAAACTGAACAGGCATCTGTAAACTCTATCCAGTGTAGACAGCGTCAGTGATTATAATGGGTTCTATTTGCTTTTGATGCGATGCTCACATCCAGTGTAGGAAAATGTCAGCCATTAAGTGACTGAACAACAGTGGGCGGGGCCTATGGTGTGATGTTGTATAACTATTCGTCGATGTCTTGCGCTGGAGGCAGTCATATGCAAATGTATTTGCTCATGTGACGTCACAAATCCCGCAATGTCAAAACGAGCTGTATTTGGAGCTTGATTAAATAAATGTGTTGTTTATAATGAGGAGGATGTTTTAAGCTATATGAAACCTGCAGGATGTTTTAATGGTACAAAGATCTTTTGACCCTTATATGTCAAAAGATCAAGGCAAATTTGACTTCATGTCAGACCCCTTTATACTCCGAGATAAAGCACTTACATGGGTTTTGTGAACATTCCAGAGACTTTCTTGCAGCTTTGGTTGTCACCACCACACACACCACACTTGTCAAACTTCATGTTGGAGCTCAGTTTGCCATCACAGCCAGCTTTGATGCACTTTCCTTGAACACAGACCGCTGAGGTATCAGGAGAACAAGGGGTTCCGTCCACTACCTGTCACACAGATAACATTCACCATCGGCCTTTTTTTAAGTATGGTAATTTAAAGGTGTTGAGTTACACAAGAGTAATTCTCAGTAAAACCTATGAACTTGGTGTTGCTAGTGGCATGTTCTGCCAGATGAGCAACAGGAACACTTCTAGCTCTCCTTGTCAATGTTTCATCAAGCCTCATCCTCCTCCACTGGTTGTTTTAAAGTATTTAAATATAAAAAAAATATAAAAATGAGAATTAAATATATTTATTATAACGCAAAGCTGAATTTTCAGCATCATTACTCCAGTCTTCAGTGTCACATGGGCCTTCAGAAATCATTCTAATATGCTAAAGAATTATCAATGTTGAAAACAGTTGTACTGCTTAATATTTTTGTCTGTCGAAAACATGATACTTTTTTAGTATACTTTCATGAATAGAAAGTTCAAAACAAACAGAATTTAATTAAAATAGAAATGTTTTATAAATGTATTTGCTGTCACTTTTGGTCAATTTAATCTATCCTTGCTGAATAAAAGTTTTTTTTTTTTCAAAAAAACTTATCAACAGCCTATGTGAAGATATAGAAAGAAAGATTTAAGTAGAAAGTATTAGAAATGTAAGTATAAGTAAAAGTATTATATAAAGAATTTAAAATACATATATAAAAAAGTAAAGTTAGTGTTACAAGGTCTCAGGTGTGAATGGGGAGCAGGTGTGTTAAATTTGGTGTTATTGCTCTCACTCTCTCATACTGGTCACTGGAAGTTCAACATGACACCTCATGGCAAAGAACTCTCTGAGGATCTGAAAAAAAGAATTGTTGCTCTACATAAAGATGGCGTAGGCTATAAGATTGCCAAGACCCTGAAACTGAGCTGCAGCACGGTGGCCAAGACCATACATCGGTTTAACAGGACAGGTTCCACTCAGAACAGGCCTCGCCATGGTTGACCAAAAAAGTTGAGTGCACATGCTCAGCGTCATATCCAGAGGTTGTGTTTGGGAAATAGACGTATGAGTCCTGCCAGCATTGCTGCAGAGGTTGAAGGGGTGGGGGGTCAGCCTGTCAGTGCTCAGACCATACGCCGCACACTGCATCAAATTGATCTGCATGGCTGTCGTCCCAGAAGGAAGCCTCTTCTAAAGATGATGCACAAGAAAGCCTGCAAACAGTTTGCTGAAGACAAGCAGACTAAGGACATGGATTACTGGAACCATGTTCTGTGGTCTGATGAGACCAAGATAAACTTATTTGGTTCAGATGGTGTCAAGAGTGTGTGGCGGCAACCAAGTGAGGAGTACAAAGACAAGTGTGTCTTGCCTATAGTCAAGCATGGTGGTGGGAGTGTCATGGTTTGGGGCTGCATGAGTGCTGCCGGCACTGGGGAGCTACAGTTCATTGAGGGAACCATGAATGCCAACATGTACTGTGACATACTGAAGCAGAGCATGATCCTCTCCCTTCAGAGACTGGGCCGCAGGGCAGTATTCCAACATGATAACGACCCCAAACACACCTCCAAGATGACCACTGCCTTGCTAAAGAAGCTGAGGGTAAAGGTGATGGACTAAACCCTATTGAGCATCTGTGGGGCATCCCTAAATGGAAGGTGGAGGAGCGCAAGGTCTCTAACATCCACCAGCTCCTTGATGTCGTCATGGAGGAGTGGAAGAAGACTCCAGTGGCAACCTGTGAAGCTCTGGTGAACTCCATGCCCAAGAGGGTTAAAGCAGTGCTGGAAAATAATGGTGGCCACACAAAATATTGACACTTTGGGCCCAATTTGGACATTTTCACTTAGGGGTGTACTCACTTTTGTGGCCAGCGATTTAGACATTAATGGCTGTGTGTTGAGTTATTTTGAGGGGACAGCAAATTTACACTGTTATACAAGCTGTACGCTCACTACATTGTAGCAAAGTGTAATTTCTTCAGTATTGTCACATGAAAAGATATAATAAAATGTTTACAAAAATGTGAGGGGTGTACTCCCTTCTGTGAGATACAGTACCCTACATGAGAAGCAGGATTTTGGTCCAGTGGGATGTTATGTGGGCATGGCTAGCTCAGCAATAGAATCCAAGCGACTAACAGAATGTAGTATCACTCGTCTCTTTGTTGCAGCTGGTTAGGACATGGTTTTCGTTGTGTAACTATTGTAAGCTGATAGCTGTATAGGTTGCTGATACCGTGGCTGATTCTCTCTTCCCATCTACAGCATGAGTGATTGTGACAAGCAGCCCTGCACAGTGTCACTCCACACAGCCATATCTGAGAGATAAGCTCCCACCATTACTTTTTAAAAGTATCTTGTTCACTTTGAAAAAGGGATGTTATTCTTTCCCTGAGATAAGAACTGGCTCAGAACCCCTTCTGCATATAAACCACTAATGTCAAACAACTTTGAAGTATTTAAGTGGAAATATCAATTTATTTACCTTCGGCGCAAGGACATAGAAGTATCCGGTGCCATTGGCTCGACAGATGAGCTTGCATCTGTCCTTAACAGAGACTCCAGAGTATTTCGGGACCCAGACTACAGACGGACTCAGTCTGTTAGTGTTCAGACTGATGCCATTGAACGACTCACATTGCTCCTCTCGAAAGCTCTTTCCTGTCACAAATAATCATCGTCAGACACCAATATTGACTCATTCATGTTTTTTAACATGAGACTGAAAGATATTTCGTTTACCTGAATCTTTACAAGGCTCTAAGTTGCATGAGCGATACTTCACTCTCAGTCCTTGGCAGTACTTGCCCCCGTTTTCAGGGACGGGGTTGTTACAGTCCCTTTTGGCGAGCTGCACCCCTCCCCCACACATACGGGAACACGGACCATACAGACCCCATCGACCCCAATTGCCGTCTACCTGCGGAAAGAGTCCACACGGTTTAGAAATGATTACATCTAAGGTTGTCAAAATTTAAAAAATACCAGCATTTCTCCCTAGCAATTTAAGCGCTGTTGAGTGGATTCTTAAACACCTCTGATTGGCCATTGTGTTCACGCGCTCAACAGATACGTCTGTGATTGGCTACAATGATCAACGCTTCAAAAACATGTCATAAACAGACATCTTTGACGCTCTTTACCGAGCGCTTACACAGATACACACACGATCGTTTGAAAGCTCGTGAAAGCACGACCGTCTGTCAGCGGATCCCTAATATATCCCTGATATGCCTGCTTTCAAACGCTCCCTGTGTATCTGTGTAAGTGCTTGATGGAGAGCGTTAAAGATGTCTATTTGCCATCGCAGGAATAAATTACATTTTAAAATATATTATGATAAAAAGCAGTCATTTTAAATTGTAATAATATTTCACAATATTGCTGTTTTAACTGTATTTTTGATCAAAATGAATGCAGCTGTGGTGAGAATAATAGTATTCTTATTATCCATGGATGACTGACATATCCAAAAATACAAATCAAGTGCATTTGTCTGCAGTCAGATATACTTAAGTTAACACATCACTCACCTTGTCTTTGGTAGTATTTTGTTTATCAGTACAAATTCCCCGGTAGCACAGCTTGTTGCTTCCACAGGTAGTACCGTCAGCCCAGGGAAAGTGGCGAGTCTGGCACACCAGCTGTCCTTTAGCTTTCCCCGTGCACCACAGTTTGGAGCAGGCCTGCATATACGGGCAAGGCTTAGATCCTGAGCCGAAGGCAAGCTCGCACTGACGGCTGAGCGAGTAGCTGACACCCGGAGGGTCCTCTGGAAGAGCCAGTAGCTTTTGGGGCTGATCAAGCAGACAGTCACCTAGAGAGCAAAGAGTGCATTTAGTACTGTATGTTGGTGATTTGTATAGCTGAGCATATCCTTGATGTATTTGTTCAATGTTACTGAGATACACATGTCAGAGTTGATTACAACAGAGCAGAACTAACCATGGCCAGAATCCAGGAAGTCTGTGATGATGGCAGCACTGCAGACAGACCATGGCATGTTGTGGTCAATCTGGATCAATGTGGGAGACATCATATGGTTGTCCCTCAACTTTCCAAACACCTCCTCACAAGCCTTCACATTGTCATGTGGCATACTGAAGACATGACCTGGATAAGAGACAAAGAAATAATCAAGCCATGTCAGTCTTTTTCTGTTTTAATTTTGATGAAGGAAATTGGGTGATCTATCTATCTATCTGTCTATCAAGCCATCTGTCTGTCTATCTATCTATCTATCGAGCTATCTGTCTGTCTGTCTATCTATCTATCTATTAAGCTGTCTATCTATCTATCTATCGAGCTATCTGTCTATCTATCTATCTATTAAGCTGTCTATCTATCTATCTATCTAACAAGCGGTCTCTGTCTATCTATCTATCGAGCTATCTATCTATCTATCTATCTATCTATCTATCTATCTATCTATCTATCGAGCTATCTATATCAATCTATCTATCGAGCTATCTATCTATCAGTCTATCGAGCTATCTATCTATTGAGCTATCTATCGAGCTCTCTATCAATCTATCTATCTATCTATTGAGCTATCTATCTAGCTATCTATTGAGCTATCTATCTATCTATCTATCTATCTATCGAGCTATCTATCTATCTATCTATCTATCTATCGAGCTATCTATCTATCTATCTATCTATCGAGCTATCTATCTATCTATCTAGCTATCGATCTATCAAGCTATCTATCTATCTATCGAGCTATCTATCTATCAATCTATCTATCTATCTATCTATCTATCTATCTATCTATCTGTCGAGCTATCTATCTATCTAGCTATCTATCTATCGAGCTATCTATCAATCTATCTATCTGTCGAGCTATCTATCTATCTATCGAGCTATTGAGCTATCTATCTATCTATCAATCTATCTATCGAGCTATCTATCTATCTATCTATCTATCGAGCTATATATCTATCTATCAAGCTTTCTATCTATCTATCTATCAAGCTATCTATCGAGCTATCTATCTAGCTATCTATCGATCTATCTAGCTATCTATCTATCGAGCTATCGATCTATCTATCAATCTATCTATCTATATATCTATCTATCTATCAAGCTATCTATCTATCTATCTATCTATCGAGTTATCTATCTAGCTATCTATCGAGCTATCTATCTATCGAGTTATCTATCTAGCTATCTATCGAGCTATCTATCTATCAAGCTATCTATCTATCTATCAATCTATCTAGCTAGCTATCTATCTATCGAGCTATCAATCTATCTAGCTATCGATCTATCGAGCTATCTATCAATCTATCTATCTAGCTATCTATCTATCGAGCTATCTACCTATCTATCTAGCTATCTACCTATCAATCTATCTATCGAGCTATTGAGCTATCTATCTATTGAGCTATCTATCAATCTATCTATCGAGCTATCTATCTATCGAGCTATTGAGCTATCTATCTACCTATCTATCTATCTATCAAGCTATCTATCTATCGAGCTATCTATCAATCTATCTATCTATCTATCTAGCTATCGAGCTATCTATCTATCTACCTGTCATTTCTGTCAATCTGTCTGTCAATCAGTCTGTCTATTAGTGAGTATGTCTATCATCAAGGTGTACAATGACTTACACATTCAAATATGTTCAAAGAGTTTCATAAGTCTGTACAAACCATATAAGGATGGCACTCATGGACCAGCCCCAGTGAATGTGGTTCTTTCAGCATCTGCTAATGTTGTCCCATCTGTCTTTTATTAAACCTTTGTTTTCACAGGGATCAGGAGATGTGGAAAACTCTTGAATGCTGTTGTCATTGTTCTACTAAATTAATAATAAAGTATGACACGGCTTTTTGTCTTGAAACAGCTTGCACAACATTCATGTTTCAAGTTTAAGGAATCAGAGCTAGAATTTCAAGAGTGAGAAGCCTCATCAGTATCCCATCACCCTAAAGGATTCAACTTAATTACACCACAAACAGTCTCAGGGTGGGCACTGGACAGAGAACTCAGACAGGGACCATCAGTTCACCTTTTTTTGCACACAGAAGTCTTACTTTGAAACCAAACATAGCTCTCACCTAGTTCATGTGCAGTGGTGAAGGCAGAGGGGAGACCATCATCTTCAATAACTGAGCAGCTCCTCTTAGGATCACACATGGTGCCTACATCAGCCATTCCCAGAGTGTCACACGTGGTGGCCCCACAAAGGTCCTGTGAAATCAGTGATTGTAATGTGACATAACAACCATCAAGTGTTTCAGGAGCAGTATGAGGACAACAGCTACTTAATTAATCTCTGAAATCATTTAAATCTCCAGGCTTCCTCATTGATTAGGTCTGGTACAAAGCATATGAGTTTGAACTGTCTATTTTCAATTTGTCAGATCAGAATACAAGCTTATTGGCTTTTGACATAATGAGAAGCACAGGACCAGCAAAGGTGGCCAAGAATGCCTGTAAACAGCTGTTGTTACGACATTGTTAAGAGGACAGATGGAACCATATGAGAACATCAGCCACCTGGAGTCTTCAGGCATAACATTTGGGAACATTGAATACAATCCAATGGTGTCTTGACATAAATGGTTCAACTTTCTCATGCTGTCAAACATAAGGAGCGGTGCAGTTTGAAAGAAATGGCCATGAGAAGATACATCTGTTCAACTTTAAGTTGTGCAGCTATGTATGCTTTTTAATACTTAAAATAATAGCATTTTTACAAAATATTTAGCAGCAAACAAGTAATATAAAGGCATGGAGTTAATTTTGCTGAAATAACAGGTGCAGCGCTGACAGGTATCTTTGCATAGCAAACCGCAGTAGTGACAGCCGACTTAGATCACTCCTCTGCTTGAGTCAGTATTATATTTTGTGTTTTTTTTTAACTCCTGATGTGTGCTTTCAGCTTTCTGATGATGTAATGGTGCTTTTAAGTTTATATTGGAATCAAATGGTAGAAAATTAAATTTTCTTTTAGGAGCACTCCCTAGCTTTGACATGTTTCCAGAAATGTTTCTATCCAGACGGCATGTCATGTTCGTTTAGAAAGGGTTTCTGCTGTAGCAAAACCACTGAAGGATGTAATGTGCAACAAACTCAGCTAAGGAGGAACTAAGGAAAAGTTATGTAAGATATAGGTCAGCCAATAATCAGGATATCAGAGGTGATAAAAAGAAGAAAATAAAAATCTAGCTTAAAGCGTGAGTTCTTTAGTTAGAAATGTAATATTTGTGTTCATGTTGGTTTCATACAATTTTGAAAACATTTAGAATATTCTCTGCAAATATTTTGAGTACAAGAAAAAGTACTAAAATACTTTCCTTGAGCAAATGTCAGTGAACTTAATCATATATAATATATATATATATATATATATATATACAATATTCCTTGATCTTCGAATTCAAAAAGTTTTCACCCCCTGGCTCTTAATGCATCATGTTTCCTTTTGGAGCATCAGTGAATGTTTGAACCTTTTTTTTAATAGTTGTTTTGAGTCCTTCAGTTGTCCTCAGTGTGAAAAGATGGATCTGAGAATCATACAGTCAATGCTGGAAATGGTTCAAATATGCAAAAGATGCTGGAAATCTGAAGAATTTTCGGGACCTGGAGGATTTTTTGGAAGAATATTGGGCAGTTTAACTGCTCAGGACAAACAAGCGACTCATGAACAAGCATCACAAAGCATAAAAACAGTCGTGGATCATCCAGGTAACCACACACAGTATTAAGAATCAAGGGTTCATAAACTTTTGAATGGGGTCATATTTATAAATTCATTTATTTATTTTTTTTGTCTTGTGGACTTTATGTAAACATTGTTTATGTAAAATATCTTACTCAGGACAGTACTAAATAAAAAATGACATGCATTTTTATGAGTGTCTCAAGGGTCTCAAAATGGCTTCCTGAATTATGTTCATCAGAAGGGATGTATTAAAGTAATTTTGTATAAATGACTTTTTTTGGGTATTTTAAATGACTTAATATAGCATTGACCCGTGAGTATTTCTTACCTGCTTTGTAAACAAAATAGCTGTGTCCCAATACTCTGGGTGTTTGTCGTTGATCTTATTCAGCTTCTTCTGCCAGGTGCAGAAATTGCGCAGGGTTAGTGCCGCGTTACTGGATACTTTGGGTCCTTTTTCTGCCTCATTAATCACCATAAGCTTTACAACCACTATACTGATGGCGTTCAAGATACTGGGGTGTTTGTACAGCTTTGCAGTGACAGACATGAGAGTCAAAAGGTAATGTTTCAGGTCGTCACCGTGGAATTTTGCCATAGACTCATCAGCAACAACCAGGACCTCTACGTATCTCGGTATAGAGGCGAATCTTTTCGATCTGCTCATGCTTTTCAACACAGTTTCTGTGAAGTTCCTCGTATGTCCCTTCACATGCTTGTACTTTTCTAACGACCCCACAGCGCCCGGGTTTAAACCAGATGTAACTCCGCACCGAGATGTTGAGTTTGGAGCGTGCAGATGTCTTCTCCTGCGGATGATGTGCGTTTTTTCAGCATCATCTGAGATCAGTCCTGGTGCTGTGTTGGTCGACCTCCGCTCTATGAGGTACTCCATCCCGTTATAAGAAAACGCTCCTCGGACACCTCCACAGAGACTGAGAGCTGCGTATGAATTCCTGTCTGCGTTAACATCACCGGAGTAAAAGCATCTTCTAAACGCAGGTCCTACAAAAGCACTTGAAGATGAAGTGTCATATTGAAATGTGCCGTCAGGCGCCAGAAAACTTGAGTCAGGCAGAAGATTAAGATACAATTCCTGATTAAAAGCGTTTATTCTGTAAACAACTAGTTCTTTGTTCAGTTTGTCATGACTTGTGAAATTTTCACGGTCAAGTCGAACAGGTTCACAAAAATCAGTTTCCATACATAGGTATATTTTCGTTAAAAAAAGCATATGCAAGTGACAAAACAAAACAACGGGGAAACTCGACATCGTTGTTGTTGGTGATTTATATATCCCTCAAAGTGTAAATCACACCGTGATGCTCTCGGTCATGGTTCTGTACATCCGTAATATGAATTAAGCATTGCCACAATCTCCATCCATCGCCAAGGTGTTTCTCTCTGTGAAACCGGCTCTCTCTCTTTTATTCTTTTGCGTCATATGTAAACATTGCAGGTTGTAATATAAGTTTTTGGGAGGTTCAGATGAGAGCTCATGCTTCATGTTGAACACCGCAGACACTTCTGGCTCTCTAAATATGAGCATCAAGCCAGGCGCGCTTCAGAGGTTACCTCCCACTCCATAGAAATGCCTGTCATTTGTAGAGGTGTGGAATACTTGGCAGATAACTTTGAGGGAGTTGTGTCAACGGGCTTGTTTTTGATAAATAAATAGTTTTTTAATTAGCTATTCGTTATTTTTTTAAAAACTTTTTTATTGAAAAACAATACTAAACATACAATAAAATTTTAATAATTTTTTTCATAAAATATCTTAGAAAATAAAATGCATAGACTATGTTTGTCTTTATACAATAATTTCTAATAGCCTACTATATGAGAGCATGCTTAATAATTAACGAAGGTAATGAAAGATTCGAACGAGACTCCAATTGAACCGAATCCCCTAAACAACTGTAGGGTAAACGCTATGAGGGACTGAAGTGTCTGTTCAATATCCGTTTAATTTTAATGCGTGTATTCAAGTGTTTTTTAAGAGTTTTTTTTTTTTTTTTTTTTTTGAAAGAAGTATTTTATGATTTAGAACTGCTCATTATGCTGCTGTAGGCTAGTTGACTTAAGGTAACAAGAACAGGCTTCATACATGGACCTTCTTTTCTGTGTTTACGGACATGACGTTAACACAACGACATAAGACTACAATTTCCCGCGCAATCCGACCCGACTTCTCAAAATTTAAATTAACATTTTAGGTCTTCCCTAGTGCAATAAGGTAAGAACACAGCTTGACAACAATTTTTAATGTGCTTGCTCAATGGCATTTTGATTTTTACCTACAATATTTAACGTATAGTGCTGCTTTAATGGATCTAATATTGCAAAAAATTTAAATAAATTAGCCAGCATTTTTGAATGGATAAAGTTGAAGCTATTTTTATTGCCATTTGACAATAAGAAAGAAATGAAAGTCCTCAACAATGTTGATCATAAACAATATTGTTGCAACTCTTAAAAAATGCAACGAATTGAATAATTAGCTATGCAAATAGGGTATTTAAACATTTTTGCAGTGTTAACACCTGAGCATGTAGCCTACAGTCTTTCCTCATTTTAGCCATCATGGATTCCCTTAAGTGGTGCTCCCTTTGTATCATTTGTTACTAGAATCCATATAAACCAATCACATCCGTTGATTGAATCCAAAATTTGCATATTTTTATATTTGTAATTTCAGGCTGTGCTGCTGGATGCTCAAAGTCCTTCAAATTTCACTCAACCTTCTCTTATCAGTTGATCTCCACACATGGTCATGACAGGGCTTTGAAAGCTCTTCATGGAAGCAGCACAAACAGTAGATGACTGTCCATTCTGACACCTACTGTGAACTTGGCATGAACTACCAAGTGATCCACATTGCAGCTTCTTTGCCCTTGCCCACGGTGGAATAAGTCACATTCGATATAGTGATTCTATGCACTAGCCTGTCTGGTTATTGGAAAAGCTCCATTGGTTTGCTGCTTTAAGAATGCACATCAGGACCTTTCCTGACGTTTGTGACTCTCAGTGATTGCTGACCTAAATGCCATACAGATTCTGTGTAATCTTCCTTGGGGCTTGTAGAGAATGGACTTCTCTTTATGCTATAAACCAATGAATATCTTGTTTTTGTGGCGTATTGTGTATTTTTATTTTTTAAATTTCCACTCTCGATTGGTATGCATAAAGAATTGTGAATCAGATTAGTTAACATAAAATGCTCATAAAAAGGTTGTTTATTGTAACCCATTTGGTGGAGTCCAATGCCAATAAATGAATTATAATGCAAATGTTGTTGTTTTTTTTTGTAATCTTAGACAATACAGATAATGGAACAAAAATGGTTTACAAAATATTAATCTTAATAGGTACATTAGGTACACTGGTGCAAAGAGGAACAGTTGAAGGACTACAATGATACAGATCATCTTTAAAATATTTTAATAGGCTTACATTTTAACGTAATCATAGTTCAACTGTCATGAATGTAGTCTTTCAACTTATTTCTACCTCATTTAAATCATCGTCGCCCTCTGGTGTCTGAGTCAGAGAATATCTATAAACTGTTTCAGACTGGTACGAATCACGAATGAAGCGAATGTGCGTGTGTTCACATCCAAGTACAATGTCTTACTGCCACCTTGTGGAGACTGAACATTATGTCCCCTTTCTACATAGTCTACTAGTTAACTACAATGACGAACATTTTTTAGAGCACTGTAAAATAGTAAATAGTGATGTAGATGATGATTTTAAACAATTTGGATACAACCTACTACGTTTTATAACTCCTCTTGAGCAGATTTCCAGATTGCTACTCAGCACAACGGTGATAATTTATCAGTCAGCACTTGTGGAGTAATTAAGCATTTAGTCTTTTTAACATAACTAAAACTGCTGTTATTATTTATCACTTTGTTAAGCATTAAGCATGTTAAGCAAATATATAATTAAAAAAATATTAACAAATGTTTAAAACTTTTATATCATGAAATATTTTACTTTTGTCAGGAACATATTAGGCTACTAGCACATCAAAACTAGAAATACACTAATATTAACTATACAGTTGACAAACTGGTGCTATTTAGGAAGGGGTGTGCTTCTCAGTTTTCATTGGGCAAACCCGATCCAGAGGTTTTTCATGAGGGCACAGTGGGAGGAGAGACTACAGCAGCGCTGGATATCAAAAATAAACCTCTCATTTCTCAGAAAGTATAAATACCAGCGCCTCAATCCGTGAGACAGTCCTGGACTTTACAGCTCACGAACTTGGCTCCTATTTAACTTAAATTCAATTTGTGTACCTAGTGATAGCCTATTTGCATTAAATAATTACTTGTTCAGTTTCAAAACAGATTTAAACTAATGAATGCATGTTCTGGATAGTAATTTTAAAAGTTTATGATATTAACATTTTTCAGACAAGGAATGGACCATTGATTCAACCCAGTTTCTGAAAGTTTATCATTAGCCTATAGTAATCAATTCGTTATATTAATTATTTTCTATTTGGAATAGCAGCATTTTAATAAAATGTGGTGGTGTTTAGTCATAATTGTTTGCCTCTTCGCTGAAACATCTGCTCACTCATTTGAGACTGAGGAGATTATACCTGTACGGCTGACTGGAAGAACCGGTGGACGAGTGGCAAAGAGGAGTGAAGAACAACTCAGCTTCAGACTCACGGCTTTCGGCAGGAATTTCACACTTAACTTGACACCGGACAGCACCTTTATATCGCCAGCACTGAAGGTATATCGCATCAAAGTCAATCCACAAGAAAGACTCGAGTCAACCAGCAACCTTACAGATATTTATAAGTCCTTGAATCAAACTGAAGAGGCTGGAGCAGAATTATTAAAAGGCTGTTTTTACACCGGCGCTGTTGACTCCAATGAGGACTCTATTGTTTCTGTCAGCTTATGTCGTGGGATTTTAGGATCATTCATTACAGATGGTAAAGAATATACAGTCGAACCTAAACTTTTCGGCTTGGGAACATATGGAAAGTCAACCGAGCAGCTGCATGTCATTAAAAGAAGACGTTTTACAAAGTCCCCGCAGGTTTCTAAACAGCTGTCAGATATCAGGGATGATAGTAGAAATTCGATGATCCAGATGCCGTCTAGGCGCAGGCGCTTTGTCTCTACGCCCAGGTTTATTGAGACTTTGGTGGTCGGTGACGCATCCCTGACACATTTCTATGGAGACGAGATCAAGGTAAGGGCTCACATGTGTAAATAAAGATATGTTTAGTTTTAGCAATTTTGACAGCTGAAAAATCTAGATGAAGTAGCTGGTCTAAGATGTTTAATAGCTGGTGCAAGATGATCCAAGCTGGTCATTTGCTGGTTGACCAGCTATCATCTTACAAAAAACACTTTCAGATGGCATGCCCAACTAGTAGCTGGGGTTTGCTAGTCTAATAGCTATGTCTTTTTAATAAAATCTTGCTAGAAACAGCTTACGTTTTGACTTAAGATTCTTTGCTGGTCTTATCTGTTTTAAGGTGGTCTTATCTAGTTTAAGATGGTCTCCCAGCTTAGCCAAGCTGGTGTTTAGCAGGTCAGAAAGCTGGTCTTCCACTCTAGCTAACTGAAATTTGCCTAAAACCCTGCTAAAACCAGTCAACAGACAAGACAGACTATTCTGGGAGTCCATCTTTGGTTTACGAATACTAATTCATATTATAGGCTACCCCACCCTATTAAGTCAAATACTTATTCTAATATCGAAAGAAGGATAACAGAAGAAGGACACCGTGAATGAGTCACGGTTCATATGAACTGTACTTTACTGATCTTCACACCCACTTATGATCCACCACCCCCTGAAATTCTCCTTCTTCGAGTCATCGAAAACAAATGATTGGAAAAGACTAGAGTGTGAAAAAATGCACTGTCCGGGTCAGGATCATGAGGCAGATAGCAATCCAGATGTTGATATTGGGATCCAAATTTGCAGATGGAAACACAATGCCTCGTAAAGAAATCCATGGACAACCAGCTGTTTTCCTGCTGACGTCAGGGCTTTTCAAAAAACAAACAAACCACATATTAATGAAAAAAAATCTCCAGAACAATCTCTAGTGTTTGGCTCTATCAGATAATAATCCCCCCCATTTAAAGAATATTGAATTAAGTATTATATACTGTAAATGGGCAATCAGTACAGGTACACATTTTGACATACCTGCTAACAGTAATCAATAACCCTGTCTCCATGATCAAACTATTAACTTTCTTTTCACTATGCATTGTCTATTGCAGTGTACTGCATTTAAAAAAGCTGGAGATATTATTGTCCACAATAACATGGAAAAATATGCAGAGTAAAAGCGTTCCATTCCAGCAGTTCTGGACTGTCCTGCCAATGATGTCATGCTTTTACAGTTAAAGGTGCAGTAAGCAATTCCTGAGAATCTTTGTTGAACACTGTTGATATTTGAAATCAACCCAAACAAACACACCACTCCCTTCATTGCTCCGCCCCCAAAATGCATGAACACGCAATGCAAGAGTGGACGTCTCTTTATCATAGCGAAGCGAAGCAAATTGCGAAGATGACGAATGAACGACAAGAAAACACAAAAAATGAATATACAGTATACAAATATATACAAGCAAGAGTTCATTGTTAGTCGCCAGCAGCACACACTCAAAAACCAAAGTTACTCACGTATGGAGCAGAAATAACGCAACATCGGCATTCGTTTTCAGGCCTTCCCGCTTAGGTCTCTCCAGCGCTGGAAAGCTTTTCTAATATTAACACAGGTCCTAAAGCTCTTGCCTGATCATAACCCTTCTTTTTCCAGTGATGTTCCTTGTTTGTAATGTCTCTCAGCCATTTCTCTTTCTACAGTCTTTCTTCAAATCTCCCTCTTGATCACTCTCTCTCCTCCCCCATCATGAGTGTATACTGCCGATTTATACAAGTTTGTTGTGGTGCTCGGTCCAATCGCCTTTCAACAGCGTTTCTCAGAAATCTTTAACATTCTGCTACACAGTTGGCGAATAGCAAGCTGTTGGTTTTCTCTCTTTAGCACTACATGCTGACCTTGATATCAGTGGCTGCTCAGATTTACAAACATCCCAGCATTAAGAACTCCATCAACATAGTGGTTGTGAAGATGCTGATCGTGGAGGACGAAGAGGTTGGACCGTCAGTCTCCAGCAATGGAGGCGTTGCTCTCCGCAACTTCTGTGCCTGGCAACAGCTCTTCAACCCGCCCAGCCACAGGCATCCGGAGCACTATGATACTGCCATACTTTTTACTAGAGAGGTGAGCAGTGATTTATTATGTATTTTATGGGATCATGATGAAGTGAGATTCTTGACAGTAGCTGAATTTAGAATAGCCGTCCCTTGTGAAAAAGAAGTACACTTAAGCATAATTTTTTAATGGTGAAGTTGCAATTTAGTACAATTAATCATACAACTACAGTTAAAATTATAACTTTACATGTGCTTTAGCATGTTAGTCAAAACATCAAAATAAATAAGTTTATTAAAACATAATGATTTAAAGGGTTAGTTCACCCAAAAATTCTGTCATTAATTACTCACCCTCATGTAATTCCACACCCGTAAGACTTTCGTTCATCATCAGAACACAAATTAAGATCTTTTTGGTGAAATCTGAGAGCTTTCTGTCCCTCCATTGACAGCCTATGCAACTACCACTTTCAAGCCCCAGAAAGGTTGTAAAGACATCATAAAAGTACTCCATGTGACTCAGTGGTTTAACCTCAATTTTATGAAGTGATGCGTGTGCTTTGTTTGCGCAAAAAAATTATAATTTACTATTTTATTTACAAAATATAAACAAAGCACTCACGTCGCTTCATAAAATTGAGGTTAAACCACTGGAGTCACATGGATTACTTTAATGATGTCTTTAATACCTTTCTGGCCTTGAATATGGTAATAGTGTAAGCTGTCAATGGAGGGACAGAAAGATCTCAGATTTCATTAAAAAGATCATCATTTGTGTTCCGAAGATGAACGAAAGTCTTACGGGTTTGGAACAACATGAGGGTGAGTAATTAATGACAGAACTTTCATTTTTGTGTGAACTAACCCTTTAAAAAGTACTTCAATACAATTTTTTTTTCATTTGGCTTTATCACAAATTGCACTTTTTAAAAGTCTGTTAAGAAACAGACTCGCTTTAAGTACAATATACTTAAGTGGCATTTATTTCATCAATAAAATATACTTTTAAGATTTGAAATACACTACAAGTGCACATTCAATACAATTAAGCACAGTTCTTTTTTTTACAAGGGGTTGCTTTTATTATACCACTAAAAATTGTGCATATGACCGGGTTCAAGTATGAACTTGACCTGTCAAAAAAGTGTGTTGAAAAGTGTGTCAAAAAGTTTATGGTGCATTACTCATTACTAGAGCAGACGTTATGGCGTATTGAAACTGAAAACGAGACTGAAAAGACCGACTACAGACAGCAGCTCCTCTGAAAGGTGAACACATGTGAGACCGGCTCTCGGACTGTGCCAAGGCCAGATGTGCCTTGAATCATGTGTGTTTTGTGGTCTTTTGCTTTGGAAACATTTGTCTCTGTCTCAGATCACTGGGCAAAGGATGGAAAAGACTCCAGTCATGTTTTTGAGATACATTTTCAGACGCCACATAGTTACATTTTCTCACTTCATAGGTCTGCTGTCTGCCAAAACTATTTATTTGCTCGGTTTTATGACGGAAACACTGGCAAATATGTTTTTTGCTCTTACTATTAAACAGAACCCTGGAACAGCAATAAGAATTCTGTTTTTTTTAAATCCTAAACTGCCTTTCAGGACATCTGTGGACATCAGAGTTGTGACACATTGGGTGTAGCTGATGTCGGAACCATGTGTGACACCAAAAGGAGCTGTTCTGTTATTGAAGACAACGGCCTTCAGGCCGCTTACACGACTGCCCATGAGCTAGGTGTGGATGTCCTCTGGTAAACACTAAGCAATTGTTAAGTTGATTTGACATTTCATAATGTGATTTTGTTCTTCTTTCAGGCCATGTTTTGAGTATGCCGCATGATGACACTAAGAACTGTGAGCAGCTTTTTGGACATCTAGGCGAGCACCATATCATGGCCCCTGTTTTCACTCAGCTCAATAATACCTCGCCTTGGTCTCCCTGCAGTGCTTTGTACGTCACAGATTTTTTCGACAATGGACATGGTATGTGCACACAATTTTAGCTGGGTCAATGACATGACACACTTTTTTTGTTCAGATCCATTAATGGTAACAATTTATTTTAGGGTTCAATTCTCACTTTTAACTAGTTGCATATTCGCTTGCATATTACTAGGATATTGGCTGTTTATTAGTACTTATAAAGCACATATTAATATTCTGCATGACCATATTCTACACCCCTTAATCCTACCTAATACCTAAATTTTAAAGTCCAGTGTGTAAATTTTAGCGGCAACTCGCCGTGAGGTTGCGAACTGCAACCAACGGCAAGCCACCCCTCCCTTCCGAAGCAAAATAGAGAAGCTATGGTGGCCGTCTGGCCGACACAAGTCAAAGATTTCGTCGTCTGAGACAGCAGAGAGTACGTTAGCCAGTCAAGCAATGAGGTTTCTTCTTACTTCTAACAAAGAATGGTCGCTGCTTCTAATAAACCAGACGACTACTACTTCTTCTTTGTGCATATTCAATGTAGTGACGATACAAGCTGCCTCATGTAAATGTAAATGTAAATGTAAATGCCTCTAAAAACACAAACGATTTAGAAGAAGAAGAACAACATAGTGATGAAACACGCTCTGTAGAGTGTTTGTCTGTTTAGGCCATTCTAAGGTAATAAAAACATAACGGTTCATTATGTACACCACTGAAAACATAGTTATGTATATTATATTGCATTTCTGTCAATAGATCCTCCCAAATTTTACACATTGCACCTTTACACCTTACTAACTATTATTAAGCAGTAAATTAGAAGTTTATTGAGGCAAAATTTGTAGTTAATAATATGTGTTCCCCATACTGAAGTGTTACCCTACAGTCAATAGCATATATACTTGAATACATTTATTCTATGATGAACATGTTTTTAATTTATGAATTAAAATTAATTTGAATATTTCGTGGGTTATTAAGACAGAAATGTCTGATATTGTAATGAAGGAAAAATAATTAAAAGAATGATGTTTATGAAAATAAGTAATAAACTTGGCATCATTTTATTATTATTTATTAGAAAATGTATTTATTTATGATTATTATATATTATACAATATTTATTATTTATTACAAAATTAATATTTAATAAAACAAAACAAATTATATCATAGAGATATTACTGATGTTATATTAATGCAGACCCTCAAGATTGTGTGTCAGGATCAATACATTTTCTATAGTATTATTTGATTATCATAAAATAACTAGGTTAGTACGATGTCATGTGGTGCGACTCTAAAGTGTAATGATATTTATGAATTAATAACACTAAAAAATAGTATTTGTCTTGAAAAGTACATATAAAAACCTGTTTGAAAATAATCATTTAGATGTCTACATGTGTTAAAGGTGTAAGTAAAATATATATATATGGTTACACCACATTACATTTTTAGAGTCATTAAATTGAAACGTTTCTTGATAATTGCAGCAATGTTTTTTTTTTTTTTTTTTAAACCAGCAAGGAGTACATTTGTAAGAATTTCGATCCCAATCCCGATTTTTCCTCTTCTTCATCATGGATACTCTTATTAGTTAGTGCCCCAGTTTCAATAAGTGCAAATTTGCAACAGCGCAGGAAACAGATTCTTGTAAATGTCATTAAAAAGTCAGCCTAACTTATGCAGTGAGCTTCGGGGTTCCCCTCGTTTATAGTCAAACACTTTTACATCATCTTTTGCTTGTTATAATGTAGATTCATAATTTTCAGTTCCTTTCCATTGAGTAAGAACGAACACATTCCTGTCACTTCACTCCAACTCATAAAAAGGGAATGTAACAAATGTTTTCTTTCCACCGGGCCACGTCTCTTTAGTATTGGTCTCGCACATTTCCTTTATAACTGCTGTATCATTTGAAGTGGGCAGTGGCCCATGTTCCCCACGTGCATTTCTGCTCACTTGTGTTCCTCCTCGCGGCTCACTCCCCCAGATGTGCATTCCTGCAAGTCTCCCTAAATGTCAGCTCCAGGAGCCTAATGTTCCTACTGTTACACAATCCTTTGATTTCAGGATTTACTACCCTCTAACTCTTCCTCTGGATAATAACAGGAGACTGTTTACTGGACACCCCTGAGACGATAGTGGCCTTACCCACTGAGCTGCCAGGCATAACTTACAGCCTGGACCGCCAGTGCCAACAGATATTTGGAGAGGAGTTTTCGCATTGTCCCAACACTTCAGCCAGTGAGGTGTGCGGACAGCTCTGGTGCCAGCAAGAAGGGCAGTCTCTGTGCACAACCAGGAACGGGAGCCTTCCCTGGGCGGACGGCACAAGCTGCGGCCCCAACAGGACCTGCCTGAACAGTGTATGCATGTCCTCTGAGGAAGTCATGAGGCCTAAGGTATTTGAAGCTACTCTTGCGTAACATAAATAAAGGATATTTTGTCTTTCATTTAATTATTTAAAACAACTGTTTTCTATTAGAATATATCTTCAGTGTCACATGATCATAAATATTTTTGTGGAAACCAACATTTTTCCAGGATTCTTTTCTTTATCGTGAATGTCAGTGGTCATTATTTTTGTTGTTTGGTTGGGTGACACTAAAATCACACGCTCAGGAGTCTAGGAGTTTCATTTAGTTGTGTGGTTCTTCTGGTTCAGCCGGCTGTGGATGGAGGCTGGGGCGAGTGGGGACCATGGCAACCGTGTTCCAGATCATGCGGAGGCGGAGTGATGTTCTCCTACCGAGAGTGTAGCCGGCCATCTCCTGAAAACGGTGGAAAATACTGTGAGGGGCAGAGAGTGAAATACCAGTCCTGCAACAAACAGGCCTGTGAGAATAACCAAGGTGGGTTGTTCTCTTCAGTGTCAGTCATTTCATATTGTGTTATTATACTAGGTAACAATTCTTTACAATTGCAGGAAAAAGTTTCAGAGAGGAACAATGTGAGAAGTACAACAATCCCAATCACTTTGATGTGCATGGAAATGTGAAGCAGTGGATACCAAAATACGATGGAGTGTCGCTACGGGATAGATGTAAACTCTTTTGCAGAGCACGAGGCAGCAATGAATTCACAGTATTTGCAACTAAAGTAAGTTGCACATTATTTTCGAAATCTATAATGTGAGCACACTTAAAGTTGCATTTATACATTTGGCAGATGCTTTTATCCAAGGCAACTTACATTGCATTCACAGCAGGGCTTGACATTAACTTTTTTGCTCACCAGCCACTGTGGCGAGTGGTTTTCCAAAGTGAAGCATTTTCACTGGCCACAATTTTGACAGTGATACCATGGGAAAAAACTGCCATATAGATATTTTTAATATCTCATAATTTGGCAGCAGATATATTAGGCTGCTGTCACTTTAAGACCTGATGCACAGATCCATTATGCTATTATACATGTGTTTTCTTTCTCAACTGTTTGCGTTCACTTAAAACATAACTGATTATATTTATGTGAATACTCGCCAAGGCCAGCATTTTAATATTATTTTGTGTGTATTTGACTTTTTAACCGCAATAAACAGTGAAAAAGAACTTAATTTAGTACTGAGAGATGGCTTTATGTGCACACGTTTTGGGTGTGAGCACAAAATCTGCGGGAATGAGTAAAATTATGTGCAATACGCGCAATCCCATGCTGAAATATAAGCCCTGTAACACCAAGAATATTCATCCGGAGCAAATGAGATAAGTGAGTGAGGGGAAGCGGGTTTGTGTGTCAACTCGCTGTCTGAGAGATTAGAGAGTGAGAAAACGCAGCTGGTATCGCTTATCTATTCTGCGGAAAATAAGTATTGGAAGTTTAAGAATCGATTTGTATTGAAAAATCTATACTACATTGCACCTAGTTTATTATTCCAGATGCCTTTGGAAAAAAAACTACAATTGTAAAATATGTATATTATACCGTATATAAAATTCAACCCACCAAACTGCGTTACACGCCACTGCTGAAATCAGTTTTTTTTAATTTTACACACAAATACAAAACACCATCATAGTAACACACAACATTAAAATCATGCAATAAACATTAATTTATCAACATAATATGTAACACAAAACCCTAATGTACACAACAGATTAGAAAAAACTAAATAAACAGTTATTTCAGTTAAAAAAACATCACATGTCAGCTGTTACACAGAATTCTAGGAATGTCAATTTATGTTTTTTCAGTGTAAATTATGAGATGAGTTGTTCTTTTTCACTTCCAAAAACTGTACATTTAACAGAATTTAACTATAAAATTACTTTAAATGTCCCATTAGATTAATTACAGTTTTTCAGCATGTAGAGTAAGGGAACTTACCACTAACCAGCTAACAGGTCTTTTACTGTTAAAATGATACATTTTTTACATTATTTCAATCTCAGGTAATTGATGGAACCCCGTGCGGTCCAGATACCACTTCATTCTGTGTGCAAGGCCAATGTATCAAAGCTGGTTGCGACCTGGAGATCGATTCGAATAAGAAGCTCGACAAATGTGGCGTGTGTGGCGGGAACGGTCAGAGCTGCAGGATGATATCTGGCTCGTTCAATAAAGTTGTGTAAGAACATCTTACTGCTATTTTTAATGAAAAATGTTTGTTCATTTTGGCCACAGTAATTTAAATCTCTTCTGGGTTTTTTTTCTAGCCATGGATATAAGGACATTGTGACGATTCCAAGTGGAGCCACTAACATAAACATCAAACAGCAGAGCCATGGAAGTATACCACATGATGGCCATTACTTGGCTGTACGGAGAGAAAATGGTGATTATATCTTGAATGGCAACTTCTCGATCTCCACAGTGGAGCAGTATATTCCAGTGCTCGGGGCTGTGCTGAAGTACAGTGGCTCGTCCACCACAATGGAGAGACTTCAGAGCTTCCGCCAGCTACAGGAACCAATCACAATACAGCTGCTCTCCACCGCTGGGGAATCCATCCCACCGAAGGTCAAATACACCTTCTACATTCCTAAAACCATGTCTTTCAGCAAACCTAAAGACAAAAAGATTGCTGGCAAACTGATCCATCCCTTTGGAGTTCCACAGTGGGTCTCGGGCGAGTGGTCTGAATGCTCCAAAACGTGTGGTTCAGGATGGTCCAGGAGAAATGTGGAATGTAAAGACAATGCTGGCTTCTATTCAAACCACTGCAATAAAGATCTCAGACCTTCTGATATCAGGCCCTGCGCAGACCTGCCATGTCCCATGTGGCAAATAGGACCTTGGTCTTCATGCTCACAAACTTGTGGCCACGGTGAACGCCAGCGTAGGATGCTCTGCATTGATTACACTGGGAAGATTGTGGAACTGGAGAATTGTGACCCTGCCAAGATGCCTCAATCAGTATCTGAAAAGTGTTTCAACCGAGAGTGTTGAGGACATCATGCAGGCTTTCAAATTATTCAGAGGTGATAAGACGTTCCTGTGAAACAATATACAGATTATCATTTGACCGTGCTTCAAGTTGGAGCAGGAAATATTCAGCCTTAGATGGAAAAATGGTTGAGCTGTGTCGAGTGATCTTGGTCATGAATGTTGCACGGACTGATCACTTGGGTTTTGGTTTTCCAAATATATATTAATAACCACTATTGAAGTTTTATCCAATAGATATCTACCTCAGCAAGCAATGCTGTTTCCCTAATTTCTGTCTCCTATTTGCTTTTTCAGACCATTCCATATCAATTATTTTTCATAATACACCAATCAGCTAAGACTTTCACATTCATCTCAGGCTGAATTTTTTAAAATAAGGACAAAAATAATTTAGTTCCAAACATTCAAAGCTTCTAAAAATTCAAATTTGGAATTACAAAATGGAATTATTTTAACTTGTAATGGGAAAATGTCACTAGGAACTGTCACTCGCTAAGCCATTATGAAGGTGCTATCATTTTTTATTGATTTACTTCGTGATTTAGTCAATAATTATTGATTTTTACTTCTTTTATTTATGGCTTGCATGTATCAGAGGTTATTTTCACTTTCAGAGTTGAAGTGTAGCAAGAACACTTGATTAAAGCATGATTATATAAATCTATTAGTTCATGTATATTGAAAACTGTATCAGAGGTACACAGTGGTTGAGCCTAATTTATTTTCTAGAACATTAATAATAACAATTCAATGTTAGACCTAGTTTAGAAACTACTTTTGAAAATTCCTCAACAAACATAATGTTTGTGTCCATTCAGAGGGTTATACAATGGTTATGTAATTTACCATTTACTATCGCTGTTCTTTGTATTAAACACTGTTTTATTTCAAAAGTGCACATAGCAAATTGTTGTGAATTGCTACGTGAATGAAAACATGGAGGTTTGGAAAGATCAGACCTTCCAGTGTTTTCATGCTTCTTGAGTAGATATGTCTGCTGAAGTTTTGAAAGAACTGTGTAGTTGAACGTTATTGAGAAGAAAAAAACAGTACAGCATAAAACTAAACTGACAAATAGGTTATGCTCCTTTATAATGATTGTATATGAATGTTAATATGGTTTTGGCAATTCCAGTTGTGTATATTTCATATATTAGTCATATTAAAATGCCTTCAGTGCAGGATTGCACTTTGTTACTTCTTCATTGTAAAGCTATTTATTTTTGTAAATTTTTATTGTATAAAATAGATAAAAAATAATGCAATGTTTTCCAGATGCTGCTTTCTTTTTGTTTTGTAACTTATCAATGAAATGTCTGAAAATAAAAATGCCTAAACGTTACAAAATCTTCTTTATGGATGAATGTATTTAATTAAGGCTACCAGAAGGGTAAGTGCAAAACATAAACCATCAGTTATTTAAATTTATTATGAATGGCTACAGAAGTGCATGGACCAGCATGACACGAAGGCTCTAATTTTCTTGATATTACAGAGCACGGATCTGCATGCTAAGATGTGGTTTGTAAAGTTCAGCTGGATGTCAAATACGATAACAAGATTCCTGGCTAGCTGTAGTGTTGTTGACCTCAGTAAGGTTGAGCTAGAGGTGGCGTTCCTTCATCCAGTACAAAATGTCAAAAATTTCCTGAGATTGTGAGGTTGTTGGACCGGAATAACTGTGTATCATCTGCACAGCAGTAATAGGAAAAAACTTTATAACAGGGCGCAAAAATGTTACAGGGCGAGAAAAAGAGAGGTCTAAGCACCGAACCCTGAGGTTCGCCAGTGGTTAGCTAGAGTGATTCAGACACCTCTCCACTCTACAAAGCCTTGAAGGGTAGGTCTAACAGACAGATACTTAAGGCATCTGTTTGTGGCAAACTCCTTCAGCATTCAACAGGCTATAGTGTCTCGTTTAAATGAAAAATTTAAATCATGACTGCTAAAAGTGCCTCTGAAACCCATCACTGCCAAAGAAACCTGATGGTCTACTAACACTAACACTGTGGCCCTAATGTGCGACTTGGAGTTGTAAAAAACACATTTTGGCACGGCATTCAACTAGTAACAACAACTCCAAACTTCGGTCTCTAATCAGATTGGATTTTATTGGGCCAACATAGCCTCAGAGTTTTTTCCCTAATTTTGAAGAGGTACTCTTTCCTAAAAGAGGGCCCCTTCGAGAGAATGTTTGTTTGATGGAAAATCCTATTCCTCAGAGAAAGCACATGTCTGAGAGGCAGCTGCTCTCTATCTCTTAGAAAGGGTTTTGCATGAGTTTGGCTCAGAATGAGATGCATCTGCTACAACTGTTACATAAATTCGCACTATATCTTCTGTCTAGCTCTTCCTTTCCACTGATAAAATGAACAGAACTGCACTTTTAGAACAAAGCGTCATAATAGTTTCGCATATTGTCAAACTTGACTGTTAACATTGTAAAGCGCTGTTGTACTGTCTGTTTAATTTGTAATTATTCATAGAAGTATATACTTTTATATGGGCTGAACACTTTTATACCAACATGATAGTGTAAACGATTTCAAATGTTTTGTGAACTGTTAATTGTTTCTCAAGACATCATGTTCTCATAAACTGCTGCATAAGAACAGGCTGCATATTAGAATGTTGTGCAAATCTACCTTAAGGATGTGGAACAGAACTTTAAACCACAACTCCGCCCAAAAACAAAAAAATGTTTGAGCTAAACACACACATTGTTCTAATATGTGGGTGTTATTTACAGGTTACTATTTAGCCAGCACTTTTTATCTAAATTGAATTATCCAGATTATGTGCCTGACTTAGTAAAACTCGCACAGTTCAGAAAATGAACCAGTGGAAATTTTCAGAAAACAGGCCAATACAAATCTATTGTGTCTCGCTGTGAGCCAGTAGAAATAGCCATTAATAAAAGAAAATTAATTTATTTTCACCTGTTGTTATCCTGCAGACATCATTCTCTAGGGTGCACGTCTTCGAAAAATGTTCCTTTTTAATTACATTAGTCGTTACAAGCTGTTCTAACATGCTTATGTGATTACTGGCTGTTGTTTTTCAAGCTTTTAGTCAAAAGTGAATTATAATGCTCTGCTTATGTGCCTTGCTCAAAGTCTCAATGGTGACAGATGTGTGTTGTGGGCTAAGAAAAACTCAGATTCTCACATCATCTCACAAGCTAATTGCTTTTCATGTAGACCCTTGAGCGTAAAGACTCCAAACACAGCCTTATTTGTTTCTAAACAAGGCCACACAGTGAACTAATGCAAAATGCAGACAAAAATATATAAATCTGGCCATTTTTAAGTGCTAGGCAAACAGCATGAGAAAAGTTTATTTTTGCTATCCAGTGAGGTTTAGAAAGCTGTTTGCACTCCCATTCATCTCAGTGGCACTTTCTGAAGTAGTAGTTTATTTAGCGGTCAGTTCTGTTGCCAGGAGCCAATCACCTGAACCTAAATGCCATGTGATTAATGACTCCAGGGCTGCAGGAAAATGACATCATGACAATGCTGATTGCCTGATGGCAACCCTTCACCTCGACTATGCTGGGCTGTGATGTCATTTGAAAAATATGTTATTTGTTTTTAAGAGTCCTCCAAAAATATTTTTACATTTTCTATTTATATACAGTATTATTTAAATGCTGCTTCCCAAGAACGATATTTTTGAATGGCTGTCAATGAAGAAAGATGCTCTATGCAGCCAGATAGTGGGCTAATGACAGCTCTGGGCTGTCTGAAATGAAATAACAACAATGCAAAAGAAAGGTCAGCGCAGGTCTTGTTGTGCCAGAGGAAATTACATAACATCTATCTATACACAGGGGTTGGGCAATGAAACTGAAACACCTGGTTTTAAACCACAATAATATATTAGTATGGTATAAGGCCTCCTTTTGCAGCCAATACAGCATCAATTCGTCCTGGAAATGGCAGATACAAGTCCTGCACAGAGGGATTTTGATCCATTCCTCTTTCAGAACAATGTCCAGGTCACCGATGCTGGTGGAGTAAAACGTTTTTTTTGACTTGTTCCTCAAAAATACCCCCAAGTGGCTCTAAAATATTTAGATCTGGTGGCTGTGCAGGCCATGGGAGATGTTCAACTAAACATTCATGTTCATCAAACCATTCTGTCACAAGTCTTGCTTTGTGTATTGGTGCATTATCATGCTGATACATGACACCCCCTTCAGGGTACAATGTTTGAACCATTAGGTGCACATGGTCGTCCAGAATGGTTCGGTAGACCCATCAAGCGCAGTAGGGAATGCCATGATATTGCAGCCCAAACCATCACTGATCCACCCTGTGCTTCACTCTGGGCAGCAACAGTCCAGGTGTTAAGCCTCTTTGGTTCTTCTCCACACTGTAAATCCCACGAATGTGGGAAAGACAGTGAAGGTGGACTCATCAGAGAACAATACATGTTTCACATTGTCCACAGCCCAAGATTAGCACTGTTGGCACCAATGAAACCGACATTTGGCACTGGCACGAGTGACCAAAGGTTTGGCTATAGTAGCCCGACCATGAATATTGACTCTGTGGAGCAAACTCAGTATATTACACAAACCTGGGTAACACTTTATTTTACAGTGTCATTGTTACACGTTACATGTAGTTACTGTAGTAATAACTATAAATTATGCATAATCACATTCAATTAACCCTAAACCAAACCCTCGTCCTAAACCTAACCATATAATAAGTACATGTAGTTAATTATTATTACTCAGTACTTAAATGTTTAATTACACTGTAACAAGGACACCTTAAAATAAAGTGTAACCCAAACCTGCAATAGGCTAATTAAATATGTTAAATAACACAAATATTTAATCTCACTTTATTAACCAATGTCTTTGCTGCTGACCTTCGATGATCCAATTCAACCATACTAATAAGCAACATTTTTTTTTTTTTTTTTTTTTTATTGCTTAAGTAAGTGTTAAACATTATTCTCCCGTGTCCTTTTCTTCTGCAATCCAAAATGGCAGTACTGCTGAAAGGTTTGAGCTGCGCCCTCTACTGTACAGGCGTGAATTTGCATTTCCTTCAGCCTGAGGCTTATTCATTTCACTTTCCCCTGGATTCACAGACAAGGCTTAAGCTAGTCCTAGACTAAAATGCATGTTTGAGCTATTTTAACTGAAAGTAATTTGCACTGACTAAAATATGTTAGAGCCATGCTGTAAAAAAAAATCCTAATTTTACAGAAAATAATTGTGATTTTTTTTAACAGTCATTTTCTTTTATTTTAAATTATACTCAAAACTCTAAAATTATAAACAATATATGTAAATTAACAACTTGGCTGTTATTTTAAGTATTAGCGGCTTAAATATTAAGTATTAGCGGCTGCCAAACAAAGACCATTATATTAAAGTAAAATATCCTAATTTAAATAAAGTGCAAAAAACTTTAACATAAATTTTCTTTAAATGTTAAAAAATACTGTTATTTTACAGGTATTTCCTGATTTTATTCAAATGACTGGCAACGACAGAACATTAAACACTAACAGATCTCTCAAGATCTCAGCACTTATTACAGTCCAGACTTTGTTTCTTTTATACAAAGGTTCTTATTGAGAATTAACAGATTTAGATGTTGATGTTTTATTGAAAAAAAAAAGTTTGATGTCACCATTATGGAGGTAAGCACTTGCTTTATTTGGGCTCTTGACCCTTGACTTTTCACGCTAGTTTTTCTCTGATTGCTTTAACTGTGTTTCTAATGCATGTTTGCAAAAAATGCAATGGAATCTCTGATCAGATGTTTTTGGCTGCTTGTTGATATAATTATCATGAAGTAGCCTGATTCACTGATATCACAGTGTCAAATTTCTAAGTATTTTAAGTGTTAGTTTCATGTGACTTATTGTAATCTTGTGGAATCATATTACGATAACCTGGTGTTTTGATTTTTAAGTCATTTTGCAGAAAATGTTTTCAATCTGTTTTTTTGTTTTTGTTTGGGAGCACAGAGACATCAATAATCAACATATGAATCTCAACAATGGTGACAATCAACAAAGCTTTTTTGTGACTTTAGTAGCTTGTTTTGTGACATTCAGAGTTGATCTGAATTTTTTTTTATTGTCACCACTGTTCAGATTCATACGCTGATTCTTGATGTCTGTGTGAGTCTGCATGACCTTGACAAAACATTTTCTGCATAATGATTTAATAAAACTATTTATAGTATCACAGCAGTGCAATAGTATTGGTATGTGAAATTACAACTAATGTTAAACAATTTAATCAAGGACCAGACTCTGGTATCAGTAAACCAGACCATTTTATGATGTTTATATCATCTGATCAAAGTTTTTCTTGTCTTTTCTGGCTATAACAAACAGGTATCAGAAAGACACTGCTAAAACAGGCAGAAAAATACTAATGTTTAAGAGTCGTGGGTCAAGAGCCTAACTAAAGCAAGCACAGACCACAAGAATGATGACTTCAAACTTTATTATTTTATTCAATAAAACATCAACATCTAAACCTCTGTTAATTCTCAGTAAGAACTTTAGTATGAAATAAATAAAGTCTGGATTTTAATAAGTGAAAATGCTGAGATCTTGAGAGATATGTTAGTGTTTAATGTTTTGTTGGGATTTAAAGGGTTTCTGTATCATCTGTTTTGTGGGTCACCATTGTGCTGGAGAGTAGAGCCTGTGCTTCAGTCCAGATTTAGCCAAAAAACATTGGTGTTGTGCTGTATGTTGCTTTATTTCAGAGGCGGTAACATAAAGTTACATTAGTTCATTCATGTGTGCTTTTTCTGGCTGAATAGGAGAGATTCACATTTTACAGTGAATGTGTTTAGTTAGTAAAAATGTAGGATATACTTGTAAAACAACAGTTTTGCACTTTATTTAAATTAGAATATTTTACATTTATTTTACCGATTTTGTTTGGCAGCTGTTGCTGAAAGTCATTTGACCATTTTTTAAGATTATGTTTTGTAGTGAAGGTGTTTTATTGTAATAATTCAGGGAGTACCTGTAAAATAACAGTGTTTTTCTATAGAAAAAAGTTTAGTGAAAATTTCTGTTAAAGTTTTTTGTACTTTTTTAAATTTAAAGTTTTAATATCTTAAAACAATTTAAATACTTTAATTTTAAGGTTTTTGTTTGGCAGCCGTAGCTGACAGTCATTGACCTTTTTTTTTACAATTTATTTTTTTACAGTGCACTGTTTAGTCTTAAGATGCACAAAAGTAATGTTTTTTTCTAGGCTACGTTTATAAAAGCTACATAAATACCCTAATTGAACTAAGGCCTAATCCTGGCTTAGTCTAAGCTCTGTCTGTGAAACCGGGCCTTTTAGTGTTAAAGGGCCTTTACGTTTTCCAAAAATAGACCTTTTTTAATTCCAAAACATACAAGCAAGCCCAGCCCAGGTGAGAAAATGTAACACAAAAGTAATTTAACACATTACTTTTACATAAAAAGTGACGAAATTAGTTACTTTTTAGGGAATAACGCAATATCGTAATGCATTACTTTTAAAACTAACCCCAACACTGAATATAATCACACAGACGTCATCCTCAAGGATGTGCATCTTCTTAAAACCACACAGAAGTGCACATGAAATGATAACTTGAACAACTGAAGTATGATGTTAATTGTGGAAATATTGCATAGCATCAGTTCAGAAGGGAGGCAGTGAAGATGGCTTACCATCAGCAAATGCTGTCAGGCAGACCAATGCTGATGAAAGGTAAGATAGGCCATTGAGTTTCCCATTATAACTCCTGGGATAATCCCAGGAAAATGGAGTATGGAAAATCAATTGAATCAGAGCACCTCTCTACAAGTTCAATATCAAAGGAGCATGTTAATATGCACCATTTGAAATGTTCTAGCTAATCTGTACAACAAAAATTCCAGGTAAAATAAAATGTACAATACTATTTCTTCTACCCAATCTGTTGTGGGCAAATTACAAAATAAATTTGCTTTCATAGAACAAATGAAGCACATAAAAAGCTGCAGTGTTTTGTAGAATACAGTGGACTGCATCATGCATGTAATATTAACAGATTATAAATCAACCATTGTTTATATCCTGTTTATACTTGTGCAAATGATATGACTCTTTAAAGATGTGCTGGCCTCAGTAAAGTTAACAACTGTCTCTGTGGCCAGATTTGACTTTTGGTGGAAAAACAGCTTAGATTTCCTTTTTCTGCAAACCTTGCAGCAATAACTTTAACAGCTCAATCAGTTTAATTAACTTTCAAGCTGTTGTTATCTGAAAGTGTGGCTTTCTCATTGACCAACAGCCTTTATGATTTACAACACCATCTATGTGTCTTAAAGAGACGGTGCTAAATTTGCATTAAAAATTCTGTACAATTCACATCATCATAAGTTAATGCACGCATTTATTTTTGATTTTTTTTCACCTAATTTTTGTCTATGTCATTTTTTCACGGCTCAGAACCTAAAACCTTACAGACATTATGCTATATATGCTATTCTAAATCTGCCAGAAGGAAAGATTTACTTACAAACACTTCAGCTTTGCAAAAATCCTATTAAATAAATATCTTTGCACAGACTTCTGGAAAATCCTGATGATGATTTTGGCTTTACTTTCTCTTTTATGATCACACAATAAAAATGGTTTATAAGCTCAGCTCTTGCCTGTGTTGAAAAAGTCATTCATTTATTAAATTCCATTAATGAGAATTATTCTTTTAAAGCCCATATTGGAATTGTACTCTTTTTTTTTTTTTTATGGTCACATATATATGTGCATGTTACCAGGCAAGATGCTTTTAAACTTTACAGTTTAGAGTTTAAATGCTGCTTTATTGTAGTCATTAAAATGTGTTTATATATTCACTTACATTTTATACAGCAAATTGCAGAAATTAGCATGGTGATTTCCATTAGCTAGAATGCTAGCTAATCTTTTTTTTAGTCAGAATTAGAGCCTGAGACAGAAGTGAAAGGTCAGGCTTTGATCAGGTTTTAATTCTTTTCTCTTGTCCTGGTATTTCTTTTCCTTGAGTAGTTACAGATTTTGTGTGTTTGTGTGTTGATGCACAAAGTTTTTTTCTTTTAACCCGCATCTCATTTTGACAACTGTGTCCTATTTAAACAACTAATACCACAAGGTTACCTCGGGCTTAGTTCCACTCCTTGACTATGCACAAAACATTCAAATATCCTGGTCAGTGCTCATCATTATGAAACATAAGAGATGAAACAAAGACATTAAAAATGCATTTAATCAGTTTTTTACCTATTTAATGGTGTGTAGCAAGAATATGTTCTACTTTTGCTTCAGTCTGTCAAATAAAAGAAGTGTGTTTGCTCAGTGCCAAGGGAACAACACACTAATGAAACAAAGGCATAAAACAGCAGGAACCCCTTTTATTTAGCAGCTCTAATTGAAAACGTGTGTATTAACTAGAGTAATTTGATATTAATAAGGATTTTTTTTCCTAATAAAGACATGTTCTTTCTTACTTTATACAGTTTAAAACACTCATAGTACTTTTGTTTTTTGTTTTGCTAAAATTCCATTTGTAATTAATTTCACAACTTTTTATTTTTTTTTTATTAAGATCATGGAAATGTTGCACGTTCATGCTTTATGCAGTAAACTTTGTAGTGAAGTAATCCTGTATATTCTGAAATATTCTAAAATCTATCTACAAATATATTGGATATGGATAGATGATATGATACAGTGCAGATATTTAGAAAGTTTGGGATTCCAAAGATGGTTTTAATCACATTAACACCCACCAACCTGCCAAATGTGGGTGGATTTCAGCAGTGGCGTGTAACGCAGTCACTCCTACTAGCCACTTTAGCAGGTTGAATTGTATATATAATATATACGTTTTTTATTTTATTTTATTGTAGTCATTTAAAAAGGCACACAAGAACTACAACTTTAACAGAACTGACTGACTACAACAGTCACAGCCTTAGATGAACTCAATTGAAGATAAAAATCATTAATATCTCTGAAGATCTGATTAAACAACTCCACAAACAGCATTACCAGCTTCAATTATTACTAACCACATTGACATCTACAGAATTGAGAATTAACAGAGGTAAATAGACCAGGTTTATAGGAAAAGAAAAGAAAAGAGACACCACCATCATGGAGATCAGTGTTTGCTTAAGCTGGGCTCTTGACCCTTGACTTCCTATGTTAGATTTTTCTCTGCAACAGTGCATTTGTTGTTGTAAAGCAGTGACGTCAGTGCTTATATGCTGATATAATCATTGTGAGATGGCCTGATTGCATCCAAAGCAATTGATCATATGTTTTGTCGTTTGTACATTTCGGTTTTGCATTATCAACCCTGTGAAACTCAGCATTAGAAGAAAGTGCTGCAGCAAAAAAATATATTGAGTAATTTTAAAATCTTGCAGTGCATAAAAAATTTGAACTACTGTGTCACTTAGACACACAGACATCAAGAATCAGCATATGAATCTCAACAATGGTGATAAAAAAATGCTTCACACTGCAATGCATGCTGGGTATCACCAAAGGACAAAACTCCCATCATGCACTGCAGTATGAATAATTAGTGTCACCACTGTTGAAGGTTGTATGCTATATTTTCATGTATAAGCCTGAGCGATAATAGTTGTTCATTTTTAGCACTGAAGCATTACGGTGGCATTTGTTTAATCGAACTTTTTTGTTTTTGTTGCAATTTTGTAATAGCTGAAACTCAGTCAAGAAACCAAAGAGAAAGAAACCTCTTTGTGAGGCTTATTTGAAAAGGCTCTCAAGCAGCAAATTCAAGCTGATCTGCTCCTTTAGTCTTTTGATTCAGCAATGTACAAGTGTTTGCTGTGAAAGACTTTTGCATTTGCTCAAACGCAAATTACCTTAAAAACATAAAAGGGTCAAGAGCCCAACTAAAACAAACCCTGACCACCACGATGGTGGCATAATTTTTTGACCAATAAAACACCAACATCTAAACCTCTGTTAATTCTCAATAAGAAATTCTTTAGACGTGTGACAGAAATAAAGTCAATCTGGTTAGTAATAAGTAAATCAGATCTTTTTATCAGATCTTGAGAGATTTAATGTCTTTTACCTTCAGTTGATTTCAATTAAATGGTTTTGGCTGAAGTCAATTGTAGTTCTTGTGTTTCTCTTTTCTTCAGTGATTCTGCTTGTCATTAATGTTCAATCATCACTTAATTAATAGCTTAATTATCTCATTAATTTTAACTCTGCTTCAGTGTTATTTTAACACTATTCAGAGAGGGGCCAAATGTACTCTGAGCAGAGTTGATTTAACTCTGGGGATTTTACTGTGTGCATGAGAAAAGAAACACGTGTAACAGTATAATGGGTCTGTATGTTAGGTCTTAAAGTGACAGCAGCCTAACATACCTACGGCCAAATTATATTATAATATTAAAAATATCTATATGGCAGTTTTTTTTTCAATGTCAAAATTGTGGCCAGTAAAAATACGTGGCTAACTTTGGAAAACTATTAGCCACAGTGGCTTATGAGCAAAAAAGTTAATGTCAAGCCCTGAGTAAAAGTTAAGATAAAAGCAAAATTTATATTCCAAATGGTCGCCTGTGACAGTTCAATATTTAAATGTTTAAAAAATACTGAAAACTTCATTAACATTCATACAACAGTAATTCTTGAGATATAATGGACAGGTAGTTTCCATCATGCAAAGACTTATAGGAAATTCATTTTCATCTTTCAAATTTCATTCTGGATTAAAATGTCGTATTTGATCAGCCGCAATAAGTTCACCTCTTATGGTAAATGCACACTGAATTCACCAACAAAAATGCAATGATGAAATGACCAAAAGTGTTTGCACTTTCAAGCAAATTCATTCCACTGCAGTGATGAGAAGCAATGGAAAACCCAACCTGACACGACACCAGTAAAAAACCCTGTGACACCTGTGACATTTTCCAGTAGCCATTATTTAATCCAACACGTGCAGCACATATGCAGCACATCATCTCCTGAAGACTGCGAAAAATTGCATATAAATGCAATACAGAGCAAGGAACACCATGTGCCTCATATCCATCATGCTTCAGGTATAGCGTATCCCCTTAAAAACAGACTGTTGTGTTTAGAACAAAGGAGAAAAATTAACGTTATAGACAGACCTGGCCAGATTTTTGGCCTAAAGTGTACAACTGACATTCGTTTAAGTGTTATGCAAGTTGATAGTTCAGGAAAGATATTAGATTTAAGAAAATTCAACATAAATTTTGATCACATATGTTTCACACAACATACAGCAAAGGTTAGATGCTTTCAAAAACTATTGTTTATGGCTCGCACATCAAATTGTTAACTTTATTTTATTGTTTTTCTTCATTTTTCAGTATCGGCTGCCCTCTCACAGGCCTGCACTTTATGGGGCTGAATATTCAAACAATGTTTGTAGTAGCCTAAGGCCACACTGAAATACACTTTCATTTGGCATAGCTAATTTGTTATGATGGCAGCCTGGATAATTTTATAAGCAACTGAGAAGAAGGTTATTCATCTGATCACTACTGTGCTGAAATCAGCCCACTGTAACCATATTTTAGTTTCATTTAGGTGTTTGTTTTAATCAAAGACTGGAAAAACTATTTACAAGCAAAAGTTACAGTTTTTAATGCATGCAATAAAACTTTATGTTCCCTTAAATCAGGATAAACTGTGCCACAGGAAATTATAGTTTCCCTTCCTTGAAAAAGAAAAACTTTTTTCCTAGAATAATGTGGAGATATCACAAACTAAGCCTGATAAATGGTCATAGATAATAGTCTACCACTGGTCAGGTCATGCACCTCACAGGACTAAAGTATTGATCTTAATCAAAACGAAAGACATCCTACCATGAGTTACTTTAGGCTTCTGTAAGTCAGGGCTGCAAATAAGGTAATCTGGAAAGCTATTATTAGTTAAAACATATGTTTTTTCAAAGTGGAAAACCTGTTATATCATGTAAAACAGAACTGGTGTAATTTGATTAATAAATGTAGACATTTTTAGACATTTAAAATATGTTTTCAAAATCATCATAGAGCAAACTACTACAAAACACACAGTTGCCCTAAATCGTAGTTGAACATTGAAGCCAGACACACACACACACACAGACACATACACACACACACACACACACACACACACACAGACAGGTTTGTTTTTGTGAATTGTGGGGACATTCCATAGGCGTAATGGTTTTTATACTGTACAAACCGTATTTTCTATCGCCCTACACCAACCTTACACCTAAACCTTCCCATCACAGAAAACTGTGCACATTTTTACTTTCTCAAAACAACAACAACAACAAAAACTCATTCTGTATGATTTATAAGCCTTTTGAAAAATGAGGACATGGGTTAATGTCCTCATAAGTCACCCTCTCCTTGTAATACCTATGTCATACCCATGTCTTTATACAAATTTGTGTCCTGATATGTCTCAAAACACACACAAGTACACACACACACACACGTTTTCCACATTTTATGGGTACTTCCCTTCCCATAATGATTTTCATACTGTACAAACTGTATATTCTCTCCCCTTACACTAACCCTACCCCTAAACTTAGCCATTACAGAAAACTCTGCATTTGTAGATTTTCAAAACACTTCATTACATATGGTTTATAAGCTGTTTTCCATAAGGGATTACCGGTACACACACACACACACACACACACACACATTTATTAAGAGAGGCATATTTAAAATATTAGAATGTTAAAGTAGGCAATTTGTTTTATAATCACTTTTTGTTATAATCCGGTTGAAACTCTCTTCACATCCTGACAGCAATCATTAATAGAAGTGGTCTAAATATTAAAACGTACATATATCTTCTGTGGAAGTCTCAGGACCAAAAAAAAAAAAAAAAAAAATTCATCCAATGCAATTCGGTCCGAATGCAATTATACAATATCCTACCTGCCTGTCAAAAAAGTATTTCCATACCTCCGCGCACCCTGCTCGCGCAGATATCACACGTCATCAGCGCGTTCTGTAAAGCTGTGCAAGTTGTAGACAGAAGATCACCAAGCGCCACAAACAAACAGCAGCAGCCTTTTACAGTTCCTCCTGAAGCAAAACGACGAGCTTATGCTGTGTTCACGCCATGTCGTAACCGTAATTACCAGATGGCAACCCGTGACGTTCTACCAGGAGTTGTTCACCTGGGATTTATGCGTTTCTATGGCAACACGATCAACACTGAAATGAATCTGCAGCAGTCAGGTGGTACAAGTAAGAGCTCTGTAAGTTGTTCATTAGTATTGTAATGTTATGTGCTTTGAGAAATGAAGTAATTTAACGCCGTCTCTCGTCTCGTGATGCTTTGCTACTTAGCTGTGTGCGCTCATGTATTCTGAAGGAGGCGTGGCTTTGGAAAGAGCTCTGGATCTCAGGCCTTCTAAGCTAGCTTGCTATTGCTAAACTTCTAAGCTTCATTACTGGAACTATTGAGTCATTGTAGAGAACTATATAACCACTTGATAGAAATAATCAGTGCTAATATAACTTTAGATATACAGTAAGATCCAAACGCACCCTGAAAGATTGTAGTACTGCAAGGCTCTTTACGCAGAGTGCTGGAAAATTCCTTTGAGTGAGCCAAGAGAATGTTCCGGTGATAAGACTAGCCACTGCTCAGGGTGACAGACAAAAAAATGATTCCAGATCATTTCCCTGCAATCTACAGAGATCAAACAAACTGTAATTAGATGCATAACCACAAACTTAAGCACACATGTATCATTACATATCCATAATGAGATAAGACAGTTATAGAATAGGAGTGTGTTTCTTTTTATAGATATATGCATGTGAGAATTTGTGTGTGTGTTTCTGAAAGATGCCCTTATATGGCCTTTTTAAACACTACCGTCAAATGTTTGGAATAAGTAAGAATTTTATGTTTCTTTTTAGCTTTGCTATCACAGGAATAAATGTGTGTTTGATATAAAATATATTCAAATAGAAAACATTTATTTTAAATTGTAATAATATTTCACAATATTGCTGTTTTTGATCAAATATGAAGCCTTGGTGAGCAGTAGGTACATGTATACTGCGTGTAGTAGGTCATTTACTCGGGTCATTCTGTGTCGACTCAACCAGAGGTCCCCAGCTAAGAATTTTGATTTTTTTTTCTAGTGAAAGAAATACATACATGAAGATGAAAGCCAAAATAGTAAATGGATGTATATTTACTATATTTACTATATATGAGTAATCCACTATTTTGTAGAGGGGGGTCAAAATGACAATTTTCACTTGAGATTTGGAGCTAGATTACAGGGGGGTAAAAATGACAAAAAGTGTCAGCATCATTATGTTATTTTTACACAGAGATTGGTAGGTCTATTAGTAAAATCTGTTGACAATAATCTGCTGACATAACCTTGTAGTCTATCTTTGGGGAGACAGTCAAGTGCTTTGCCAGTGAAGAATGAGTACAGGATGTTCCCTGTATAGACCAGGAATATGAAGCCATAGAAGTGAGAGTGCTTGAGAGCTCATTAGAAGAATCATTAATTAAACTATTGTCTTGTCTCAGAGGAAGAAGACCATTTAATTTCCTAGGTTGTCAAACCTTCTTCATCTCCAATCTTAACACTTGTTTGTGAAGCAAATGAAAACTGTTTTATTTCATTCTGTTGGCCACTTTCATGGGTCTAGAAAGTCTGAGTAATCAAATTGTCTGCCATACTGCTTTTGAAGGGTTTCAAAGGTGAAGGTGATCAAAAATTGAAATTGTTAGCTCATAGAGTAGTGCTTAGCAAACATCAAATCAAACAATAAAAAAAGATTAAAAGAAAGATGATAAATGATTTTAGATGAAGTAATTTTTAGCTTTTGAAAAACGCTGAGGAGGTTGCAATGCTATTGTATGAATTCATACAAACTCATACGAATGACTGTGTATTTGGCAACTCATAAAATATGTACGATTTAGCAAAAAGCGTATGAATTTGTGTGACCTCACTCGTACGAATTTGTACGTTTTTTTGCTAAATCATAGGTAATTAGCCACCTCATAAAATATGTACGAATTGCTGTGAGATAGATAGCAGTGAAACAAGTGTACTTTTATCTATGATCTCAATAATAATAATTAAAAAAAAAATATATATATATATTTTCAACTTTATTTAATCAATGAAATGTTATTTAATGTAATAAATCATTGGTTACACTTTAGATTAGGGTCCAATTCTCACTATTAACGAACTATTAACTAGGACTTTTGCCTCAGTAAACTCCTAATTACTGCTTATTAATAGTAAGGTAGTTGTTAAGTTTAGGTATTGGGTAGGATTAAGGGATGCAAAAGATGGCCATGCAGAATAAGTATAATAGAATAAATGTGCTTTATAAGTACTAATAAGCAGCCAATATTGAACATGCATGCTAATAAGCAACTAGTTAATAGTGAGAAATGGACCCTAAACCAAAGTGTTACCAAATTATATATATTTTTAATTAAAATAAATTTAAATTTAAATAAATCTCCACTGCACAGTGGTACCTTTTCATTCAAGAGTTAAAAGTGAGAAACGTAATTTCTATCATTGTCCACTAGAGGACAGTATTGATCACAAATTTGATCACAGAAGCTGGTTGTGGGGTTCATGTGTCTTACAGGATTTGCATACAGTAGCACACATTGACAGATTTATTGTTTTTAAAGGTATGACAACACCTGTTAAATTGTAATTTTTTTTTTTTTTATCTCTTTGAATCCAAGAACTGATAATTGTATTCAGTTGCCTGTTGTAATTCAAAGGAAATTTGTCACATATAATTTAGCATGAATCACTCATTTATCAAATGAAAGAACAGTGTTGCTATTGCAAAAATAGACTGAGATTAGCTTTGCATGATCAGAATTCCAAAATTAGTGACCATACAAAGAGCATTTGCTCATGGATTTTTGACAGCTCGTCAATATTTAAGTTATATATATTTTTTATGTTATTATGATATTATGGTTACAAAATTGTCAGTCAGATAACCCACCAGATTATTAGAATCACATAATTAAAAAAAAAAAAAAAAAAGAAGAAAAGAACGAAAGTTCAGAACATCACATTCCCTTATTCAGCATTGTTGCCATAAAGTGTTTTGTTCTTTGAACATAATTTGGTTGACTGATTTGTATACAGCAGATATACACTGATTCATTTCTGTCAATATAGAATTAAAGTAAACAGTGAAAAGGCAGGATTCCTGAAATACCCCTGGAAGTTAAAATCTTAAAAGATCAAATCTATCCCAGTCTCCAAAAGTAATTGACCTGTGACCTTTCAGTCTGGCAGAGTCAGAATTTGCTTTTTTTATATTTAACAGTAAGTCATAAAAAAGTCCCGTACTGTTAGTCAAAAACTGCCTTACATTGTGACTTTTTACTTTAAGCTGTGCATAACATGATGTAATTTCATGCATGTTAATTATTAAGAGTAATATGCCCTGCTGCCATTACAGTTCTTTGAAGTATTTTGTTGAACTGTTTTAAGTTAGTGTCCATGAGATAAAGTTTTTACCTGTTCATTGATGTAGTCAGAAAATCAAGTGATTTTTATCATGTTTTAGCATATTTACCCCCAGTAGTTACTTTATGGTTCTTTTTAAAAAGATTTTTTCATGGGTTTTCATGTTCAGTTCAGTGGGTGGCACTTACCAAACTGAGTACATGAGCACAACTGATGTCACAAAGATTGGTGACTTGTCAGCCTGATATTTCTCCCTAACCATTTGCACATAGAGTATCTGTGCAAGTGCCAAGTTATAGCAGTGTGGAACGCTGTTTGTAAAAGTGGCGCCAGATAAATGGAGCGACATTTATGGCCTTTGTATCATCATATCGATCTTCTCTTCTTTTTTTTTCTTTTTTTTTTGACTGCTCAGCTTTTCATGTGCCATTGGAATTGAGAGATGTAGTAGCAGAAAAAAAAAAAATAAAAATAAAAAAAAAAAAATATATATATATATATATATATAGTATATATACACCGATCAGGCATAACATTATGACCACCATCCTAATATTGTGTTGGTTCCCGTTTTGCTGAAGGTGTGTTGTGGTATCTGGCACCAAGATGTTAGCAGCAGATCCTTTAAGTCCTGTTAGTTGCGAGGTGGGGCCTCCATGGATCGGACTTGTTTGTTAAGCACATCCCACAGATGCTTGATTGGATTGAGATCTGGGGAATGTGGAGGCCAAGTCAACACCTCAAACTCGTTGTTGTGCTCAAACCATTCCTGAACCATTTTTGCTTTGTGGCAGGCCGCGTTATCCTGCTGAAAGAGGCCACAGCCACCAGGGAATACAGCTTCCATGAAAGGGTGTACATGGTCTGCAACAATGCTTAGGTAGGTGGTATTTGTCAAAGTAACATCCACATGGATGGCAGGACCCAAGGTTTCGCAGCAGAACATTGCCCAAAGCATCACACTGCCACTGCCTTCTTCCCATAGTGCATCCTGGTGCCATGTGTTCCCCAGGTAAGCAACGCACACGCACCCACGGCCAGTCACGTGATGTAAAAGAAAATGTGATTCATTAGACCAGACCACCTTCTTCCATTGCTTCGTGGTCCAGTTCTGATGCTCACGTGCCCACTGTTGGCACTTTCGGTGGTGGACAGGGGTCAGCATGGGCACCCTGACTGGTCTGCGGCTATGCAGCCCCATTCACAACAAACTGTGATGCACTGTGTATTCTGATGAACTTCTTGAGCAATTTGAGCTACATTAGTTCGTCTGTTGGATCGGACCTCACGGGCCAGCCTTCGCTCCCCACGTGCATCAATGAGCCTCGGCCGCCCATGACCCTGTCGCTGGTTCACCACTGTTCCTTCCTTGGACCACTTTTGATAGATACCGACCACTGCAGACCGGGAACATCCCACAAGAGCTGCAGTTTTGGAGATGCTCTGACCCAGTTGTCAAGCCATCACAATTTGGCCCTTGTCAAACTCGCTTAAATCCTTACTCTTGCCCAATTTTCCTGCTTCTAACACATCAACTTTGAGGACAAAATGTTCACTTGCTGCCTAATATATCCCACCCACTAACAGGCGCTGTGATGAAGAGATAATCAGTGTTATTCACCTCATCTGTCAGTGGTCATAATGTTATGCCTGATCGGTATATATATATATATATATATATATATATATATATATATATATATATATAATTTTTTTTTTATTTTGTGTGTGTGTGTGCACCAAATCAACATATTAAGAATGATTTTTGAAGGATTATGTGACACTGAAGACTGAAGTAATGATGCTGAAAATTGAGCTTAACCTTCACAGGAATAAATTACATTTTAAAATATATTCGAAAAGAAAACAGTTATTTTAAATTGTAATATTTCACAATATTACTGTTTTCATTCTATTTTTGATCAAATAAATACAGCTTTGGTGAGCATAAGAAACTTATTTTAAAAACATCATCTTAATGAACTTTTGAATGGTAGTGTATACGGGTCATTTTTTTGTCCAAAGGCCTTAATAATAATAAAATACAAAGATTTGACATCCGAAGTATGTAAGGAGGTACAACTAGATCTCTTTTATCGAATCCAAAAGGTTTTAATTATATTTTGATACATATAAAGGTATTTTAAAGATTTTGAGGTATCAAATGGTCATTCGGTTTAACCGTCCAAAGGCCAATACAGCCATTTAGTTTGTGATTAAAATATCTTAAAATGTAATAAATGTATATTTTTTATTCTGGCATGATTTTATAAAATCATATATCAACATAGTGCAAAATGGGATTAAAATTATGTGTAGAAGTTGTTGCTTTGTTATGAGAAAGAATGTCCGGAAAAATTAATTTCATGCAGTCAATGATCTTCCTGCCTTCATCCGCAATGCAGAATCCCTGGCAATATTCAAAAGACAGCTGAAAACTCATCTCTTTCGTGAGCACTTATCCTCATCTTAAAAAAAAAAAAAAAAAAAAAAAAAAAAAAAATCTATACCTTTCTATCCTACCTTCTTTGCTTCCTTCACTTCCTTTAATCTCTCTCTATTGTAGCTTATGATACTCTGAGCACTGCCTAAAACTTGTATTGTGAGCACTTCTTGTCCCTATTTGCCTCGTCATGACGACTCGCTTACTGTATTCCTCACTTGTAAGTCGCTTTGGATAAAAGCGTCTGCCAAATGAATAAATGTAAATGTAAATGCAATATCATGTGACAGGATGTGACATCATTCAGACACCTGCAAAGGACCACATGGTCATGATGAAGCAAATTAACTAACTCTCTTTTAACTATTTGAAAATTGTCCCGAAACATCAGGTCATTCATTACAACCACTATAAAACATGGAAAATGTTGTAATATTTTAAAAACTTACTTAAAAACGTACTAAATATAAAATGTTTGATTGTTCTTTTGCTAGTTAGCTATTATCAGCCTGTTATCATTGTTTGAAAATATTGTCATTTGGTATAACCAAAAGTGTTATTTGGTAAAACTGAAATTTTGGTTAAACCGACTTTTTTGGTGACAAATTTTGTCCATCTTGTAAAACATGACAAAAGCAGTGTTAATTGACTGTATATACGTAAAACATAATCTCATTGTTAACACTTAATAAAACTTAATTATATCTCCATTATGTTTTTTACACTTTTAAAAACCTTCGTCAATGACCCATAATATTTTATCGGGGTGTTCATGTGTTCATCTCACAAAGCTATTGTGTAACTTCAGAAAACATTCATTCTGTTAGTTTGAATCTGTGCTTATCCTCAGTTTAATTATACAAAACTTTACTTTCTAAACACCTCCAACATTGTTAATTTTTAATTTTATTATCTCTATTCTCTGTTCAATCATTTTAAAATCAGTATTCCTTTTAATAAGGTTTGTAGTGTGAGAGCTGTAAAAATCCATTGTGTCATGAATGTTGAAATTGATTGATGGATTTCTTATTAACCAGACCCAAGCAAAATAATCTGCTGTTATTTTTTTAAGTTTATCAAATATTAACTTATTTTTTTAAGTTAATCAAATATTTTTTTAGGACACATTTTTGTTTACATTTCTAGTAATGACACAGTTGAGCGTGAGAGATGGAAGGATATCCTGGCTGACACCCATGTAGAAACAGGAAGAGTGAAGTTTGGAGTCATAATTCATTTACAGAAAGGGCCAAGTCACAAATCCTTGTTTTGGTAGTCACAGGGTCACAACAACCCAACATGAAGAATCACTAAAATAACTTGAATGAAACTGTACAAACTCCAGGGCCTTTGAGATCACTGAGTGTAGACATACACACAGTGAATGTATTCACCAGAGAGTGCTAAGGTATCTCATCTTCATTTTTGGTCCAAAATTTTCCATCTGAAATATTGTACATTTATTACTATCAAGCCATCTATCTAAGATAAATCTGAATTAGTCCTTAGTGGTTTTAGTTAACTTTGTAATATAAGTACTGTAAGTGAAACACTGCCAGTAAAACTTGATACAATGCTAAGCAAAGGTATACGAGATTCAAACCATGCGTACTTGACTTCATGGCTATAAAAAACATCAAATGATCAGCAAAGGTTAGACTTGACATTACCAATGATAATGGCGTGTCATTCGTGCTTGTTTCTCGCTAATCTAGAAAGTTGATGCAAATGCTTGAAAACGTCCTGCCAGTTATTTGCATGCAAACAAATGTGTGAGGGTCATTTCAAAAGCTGACTTCTGATCAGCATCTATAGTATAGTTCACTAAAGCGGAGTTGGATTTCGTGTCTTTGGTATAATGGTCAAATTCAGCTGGAGTTTGGGAGTAGACACAGTTGTTTCTCTGGGATAGGTAGATGTGTATTTTTCCTGCCACTTACAGCTGAGTTATCTGCATCATGGAAACTGGTAAGGTATAATTTTACCTGTTATTGGTATTTAAAAACTCTGTAGCTTGAGCTCCATTTTTGTCGTGCTGTTTAATTTTTAAGTTAAGATTAATCTTGGAATGGTTGAACTAGATCATTTAATATTTAACTCTAATGTTAACTGGTCTGATTACTTAATTACGAGAAATGATAGAGCAGGTTCAGTGTACTTTGAGCCAGATTAAAAGCACTTTTAATGCACTTTTATCCCAGTAAATGGGATAAATGTAATATTTCGTACACAACCACTTTTGATGCTTAAATGCCAGGGGAACTTCAGAGCTCCTCAACTTCATTCATGAAGCTGGGGTCTTTTACATAACGCTACAATGATTTTTGCATGCAATTTCCTATCACGGACATTTTAAATTGCAAATACACTGTTGTGTTGACTAGGATCTGTGCTTCCCAGGAATCATCTTTTTGTATTTTTCGGGAAATAAACTTTAAACGTAAGATAATTTCGCGGTAACATCAATGCTGAATGATGACCTTGTTTTCCCCCGCCTGCATCCTCCTCCATTACTTTGAGTCATAACAGCAGATTTGACTTAAACATAAAATGATAATCGGCCCCTCATGATGTTTCAACTGGACAGAGTTAGTGTTTGTAAACTGACCAATTTGCATTGACCAAAACCAAAGATAATTTCCATGCCAGTTATAGATGCATGCTATAAAACTGACTGGAGACTGTACCTGCTCATAAATGAATCTGCAATAATGAAGTGAGAAATAATGATGTAAATTATGTAATAAATGTGCAGTTATTACACAAATCTGAACATCTGAATATCATTAACAGTTTTATATTCAAGGCATGCTGTATTTGTGATTTGTGTGCAAATGATTTCACGTGAATTCATCTGACAGACATTAATTTATGGTGTTGTATTGATATTCTACACAAACTGTATAACATCAGCCATCCAGAGTTAATCAGCACACATTTTAAAGTGTTTTTACTTGTACTTTAAACTACTATCTCTGTGTATTTATTTATTTACTTATTTATTTTTTGCAGAATGCTCAAAAAGAGTGTATCAAGGAGTCCGGGTCAAGCACACTGTGAAAGATCTGCTGGCAGAAAAGAGGTCACGGCAGACGAGCGGGCCGCGCTACACGGTAAGTCCACCGCTTAATCTTACCTGGTCAATACCCTCAACTGAAATATACCCCGCCCTGTCATTCACAATGCTTCCTTTCACTCCATTCACCCTGCCACTCTGCTCTTCTTTCATATATGCAAACAGTCAGTTTAAAACAGTTGGTATTTTCTGTGCCCCACCACTTTATTTGCTCATTGGCTTATCTTTTTTATTCTAATGATGAACCTATGGCCTCTGATACAATCTCTCTGAGTCTTGTCCTTTTCTCACACGGGTGGGATGAAGTAAATCCCGTTAGTGAATGCCTGCACATTAGCGGCAAACAATAGCAGCAGTGCTGATGCTTATGAGCTCCTAAGGTTTGGGAGTAAATCATCCTTTTGCTGCTGTAGTATGGCTATGCAAAGTCAAACACTGGCACACCTGCTCCACTGTATTGTTCCTCCTGCAGACCACAGACAAGTCGCCTGTTGTCACTCTTGACAAGCACAAATCAGACTTGCAGACATCTGGCTGCACAAGAGGGAAAGCTTTTCTCCATGTCTATGGCACACAGTGAACTCGCTTTTGTTTGAATAAGTAGCGTAATGACTTGTGTGTCGTCAATGTACAGACTAATACTGTTAACAGTTTAAAAAAAATACTTTACACAAACGTTTCTATTAAATTATATATATATATATATATACTACTAGTCAAAAGTTTGGAATCGGTAAGATTTTTTATGTTTTTTAAAAAAAGAAGTTTCGTCTGCTCACCAAGGCTGCATTTATTTAATTAAAAATACAGTAAAAACAGTAATATTGTGAAATATTATTACAATTTAAAATAACTGTTTTCTGTTTGAATATATTTTATAAAGTAATTTATTCCTGTGATGGCAAAGCTGAATTTTCAGCATCATTACTCCAGTCTTCAGTGTCACATGATCCTTCAGAAATCATTCTAATACAATGATCTGCTGCTCAAGAAACATTTATGATTATTATCAATGTTGAAAACAGTTGTGTACTTTTTTTCAGGATTCCTTGATGAATAGAAAGTTCAAAAGAACAGCATTTATCTGAAATACAAAGCTTATGTAACATTATACACTACTGTTCAAAAGTTTGGGGTCAGTAAGGATTTTTATTTTTATTTTTTTGAAAAGAAATTAAACAAATTAATACTTTTATTCAGCAAGGATGCATTAAATCGATCAAAAGTGACAGTAAAGACATTTATAATGTTACAAAAGATTATATTTCAAATAAATGCTGTTCTTTTGAACTTTCTATTCATCAAAAAATCCTGAAAAAAAATATTGTACACAAATATTTTATACAATTGTACACAATAAATGTTTCTTGAGTAGCACATCAGCATATTAGAATGATTTCTATGTGACACTGAAGACTGGAGTAATGATGCTGAAAATTCAGCTTTGATCACAGGAATAAATTACTTTATACAGTTATTTTAAATTGTAATAATACTTCACAATATTACTGTTTTTACTGTATTAAATAAATAATCCCATAACACTAGCTAGGCAGAATTAGAGAAAATCAGTGTCATTTTCTCATATATGAGTTTCGTGACAGTTTCCATGCGTGATGTATTATTGGTTCTTTGAGCCGTGACTGGTAATCAATCTTTTGTATGTTATGTAAGAGCTGAAAAGTAACTATGTTTTCAAAGAATAAAAAAGTGCATGTAGGTGTCAATCATTGTGATCCCACAGGGACACGACTAAGACTAAACACATAGTACAATGGCTGAGCAGGAGGAGGGTTGCTCAGGAGAATCAGAGCATGTCGAGACCACACAGAACAAAAATAGCTTTATAATAAGCTTACTTCTGTATCTGTGGCCTTTTATTTAGGTAGAAGAGCCATCTGCAGACTTCAGCAAATGCTGTCCACAGAAGTCATGTCCAAACACAGGACCAAAACAATACAGACACTTGCCAGAGGTTCCAGATGAACAATAATAAAATACTACTCTTATATAATCTTTGCTTTTAAAAAGTTGAAATAAAAAAAAAAGTGAAAAAAGTGGCAAAGAGAGCTGATGTTACAGAATGTTATAAGATTTTATTTTTACATATTGTTTTAAGTATTTTGTTATTAAGATGGCTTTCATGGCAAAAGGGTTGAAAACAAGACTGAAGTTAGGCATTGATTGGTTAAGTTGTATTAATTGGTAAAGTTGTATTTTGTACATATTAGCGAATAACTTCATTAAATAATAAAATAACTTCACTGTCAGAAGGCAGGTGTGCCTGGGTTTCCTGGCTGTGTGCATCAAGCAGGGAACCTATAAGGCCACCAGTCAAGCACACTCAGATGCCAAAAATCAAGTGGCCAATATTCAGTGATAAAGACACATGGGTAAGCTTTGACCAGAGCCTGTACACCACTCTCCAGTCCACTCTAAGAGGCAGTTAAACACCATTGGCCTCATTATAGGGCAAAAGCAGATTTGGAAAGTTGCCCCAGTGGAGGATTACTCCCAAACAGAATGGGAGAGGGGAGCGGGAAATCCTCCAGCTGATAAAAGAGCAAGGGCTTCTTTGGAAATCATGGCACACCACCAGCAACAGTGAAAAAGAGGGCCTGCAGAGCCTGTGAAGCCAGATAAAAACACGGCTCAAACACCTGAGATGAGCAGAAAGAATTAGGAAACACAGAAAGCGGAGGGAGAAAGCAAGGGCTAGCTTCATCTAGGATCCCTTCAAGCATGCTAAGGGGTTGCTAGAGAACAAAAAGTCTGGGACACTGTAGTCAATCGAGCAGGAGTTGGGGAAATACTCCAAAAACCAACTCAGTAAGTCAAAAGGAGAGCCTGCTTGGATCACCAGGGCATGTACCTCAGCCACTGGAACCTTCCTCTCAGTTTGACACCAGCTCCTCTAAATGGGCAGAAGTCAAGCAGGTGGTGGAGCGAGCAAGAGCTGCATCAGCAGTTGGACCAAATGGCGTACCCTATAGGGTTTTCAAGAACTGCCCCAAGCTCCTGAAGCTGTTATGGAAGCTAATGCACATTACCTGGAAAACCCAATCCATCCCACCAGCATGGAGAATTGCAGTCGCCATGTTAATTTTAAAGGAAAAAGACTTCCATAGCATTGGCCAATTCAGAGGCATTGCCCTGCAAAATGTAAGAAGGGAAGATTTTCTTCTCTGTGGTGGCAAAACACATCACTGGCTACATCTTAGCGAATAACTTCATTGATGTCAGCTGTCAGAAGGAAGGTGTGCCTGGGTTTCCTGGCTGTGTGGAACATTCTGCCATGATTTGGTAAGAAATCCAGACAGCCAAATTAGAGTAGTAGTTTGGCTGGACCTTGCAAATGCCTACAGAACTGTTCCCCACCAGCTAATTTTCTTTGCACTGAACTTTTTCCACATACCATCAGGTATCCAGAAGTTAGTAGCAAACTACTTCAACAACTTTTATGTCTGCTACACAACCCAGGATACCTCAAAACGTTACAGAAAGGGATGGTGATGGGTTGTTCGATCTCTCCCATCCTTTTCACTCTAGCATTTTAGATCATCCTAGGCGGAAGGCAAATGGTTTGTGGAGTTAGATCGCAATCAGGCCAGCGGCTTCCAGCCATACGGAGTGACATGGATGATGTCACTAAACGGCAGCATGCCAACAGACTACTGCGGAGGCTGGATGAGCTGCTACTGTGGCCTGTATGAAGGTAAAACCTGTCTTGCAGCCTATCAATCCAGAAAGGAGTGAGAGAATCACATTGTTGGCAGAAAAACCCATATTAAGTCTTGGAAGGCTCTGTACTGCTGAGCTGTCTGACAAGCACATGGCTGCCTCTATGATGTCTCATTTGATGGATTGAGCAAAATTAGGTCTGGTGTTACCAGTTCGCCCTATACCAATGTCTCATGTGGCCCTTGAAGTTGTGTAACATCACCTTGACAGCAGTTGAAAAGATGGACTGCAAAGCCAACAGCTACATCCGTAAATGGCTGGGCCTCCCACGATGCCTCTCCAACATGGCACTGTTTGGAAGAAACACCTTACAGCTTCCCCAGAAATCCATCAGCCTGGGGTAGATATACAGACAGACAGACAGATACATAGAAAGACAGAAAAATACATAGACAGACAGATAGAATAACATACAGAGATAGATAGAGTGCACAGCATGAATGAGTACACCCCCTCTGAAACTTCTGAAAGTCAGCAATTACTCAACTGCTTAGAAGACATGTTAGGGTTCTTTAGAGATATAATGTTCCAGCAAGTCTGCTTAATCAATTACCAAAGAAGCATGTCAAAATTATTCAGGAAAATAAGATTTTCTTATCAAGGTGATAAAATGTTGTGTAGTAAAAATGAGTACACCCTCCTAAAAGTTACTAAATAAAACAAATTTTCTGGTGTAAGTTTAAGGCAATGTTTGATCAACAGGTAAGTATGTTGAACCAAAACATTTAAAGAGAAGTAATTTCTTGACAATTAAAAGTGTTATATAGCCCACTGAATCATTCTCAGACTTAATGCTGACAATAATGGAACCACTTGGGAGAGGACTGTCAGGAGACTTATTTCTTAGCACAAAAAAGGACAGCGGTACAAGAGGATTACCAAATCATTGTTTTAAGTGTGAAAATATAGCAAAAGTAACACAGAAATTCAAAAACAATGGACTTGTGACAAGGCCCCTGAAATAATCAGGCCTTAGAGCAGGAGAAATACCAAGTGAGTGTCTCAGAGCCAGCAAAAGCTATTAAAAGAGTGACTGTTTATCTCACAGAGTAAGATTCAGCCTGCAGAAATGACATGTATGGTTGTTGTTCTCACTGGAACTACCTACTGTAGCCAAAGCACAAAAAAGTCAGCCATTTCCAAAGCCCATATTTACAAAATATAGATTCTGGGAATCAATGCTCTGGTCTAAAGAGACCAAATCAATCATTTTGGATCTAACAGCATCCAAAATATTATGGTGTTGCTAGAGGAGGAGTACAGTGAGAAGTGCCTGGTTCCCACAGTCAAATTCAAATTCAAAGCTCTTATATAGGGATGTATGAGTGCTGAAGGTGTGAGGGAGTTGTGCTTTATCAATGCTGTCATGAATTCCTTGAAACAGAAGATGTTACCCTTTCCTCATTCCCTGCATTGTTGGGCATTTTTTCAACATTACAATGAACATGTGCATTCTCCCAAGGTGAAAAACCTTCTGTATTGCACTCAATCTTAACACTCTTGAGCGCCTGTGGAGGATTCTGTAGAGATGAGTTGAGCAACACTCCCCATTAAAGATCAGGGCATTTAAGGAGCTCACCATCCAGGAGTTAAACAGGACAGATGTGACAATTTGTCATGAACTTTTACACTCAGTGCTAAGAAGGGTCAGAGCAGTATCCATGGGTTTCATGTGACGTCACTGTATTTTATCGCCGCCATATTTGTGTCCGGTCACAGCTGCGGGACCTGTTTCAGTCTATAGTCACAGCAGCTACAACTACCAGTGGAAGGTTAATGAAACACTCCCAGAAGGTTCACAACAAGGTTACAGTATGCCCTGGGATATGTGGTGCTGTTAGCTGTTAAACGGTCGTCAGAGAAACCCCGAAGTACAATTTTATTCGATCCCAATGGAGTTAGATCGGCGGAAGAAATGGTTTCATTCAGAAGGGACCACATCACTGGCAGCCAAACAGCAATGCACAACATTAATAACTGCTGGGACTGTAATTTACATAACATTATAATGAGAACATTATTGTAATATAACGTTGTGAATTCTCTGTGTTGTTGTTTCAGCGCGTTGTTGTGGGAAGTGCGCGTCCCCTGGGGTTAAACATTCTGATTAGCACATAACTTAGTTCAAGCTTCACTTGTGCATTCATGTCATTTTGCGCAGATAAAACTCGTAATATTACATTTATGTAGTATAAATATCTGATTAATCTCATAAAGGATGTGTTTCGTTGAGGTAAATAACCCGCAGAGCTTTATTGTACTGATGATCGTCTAACTTGTAGCTTCAGCGCGAGCGCTCAAACAGCAACGCAAAACATTAATAACTATGATTAGGACAGTCTTCTAAACAGTCATTAAAATGTTTACTACTACTGTAATATTAAAACTTTCTTTTTTTTTTTTTAAAAAAAAAAAAAAAGCATTATTTTTAATAACTATTTTTTGGTAACTTTCTCCGGTGTGGACTATGTTTCTCATGGCATACTGTAGAAATGTATTTAAGGGACAAAACACAGTTGGAGGAAATAAAATAAGGATCACGAACAATAACAGATTTTTTTCTCAAATCATCTCATTTTGATAACAACATTACTGTTTGAGCTACGCGCGCTGAATGAACACCTGTAAACTGAAGCGCTTTGCTAGAAGGTTAATTAACTGAACGGAACACATCCTATATAGGGTAATTCATATATATTTATACAAGATAAACATAATATTACAACTTATATTTGCACAAAATCATGCACGCATGAACTTGAATTAGTAACGTAGTCAGAATAGCTCATGTTGTGGATGCGTTCTTCCTGTAATAACACGCCGAAACACGGCAACTAGAATTCACAACATTTTAATACAATAGTGTATACAATTAAAATGTTATTAATATGACAGCCACAATCGTAGATAATGTTTTGTGTTGTTGTTTGAGCGCTCGCGCTGAAGCTAAAGATCATCAGTACTATAAATCGCTGCTGTTTTAGTTGCCATCTCGGACACAAATATGGCGGCGGGCATAGCGAAAAAAAACGCGGTCTTTGAAACCCATGGATATTCAAAATTATGGAGGGCATACTAAGTACTAGAAAATTATACATTTGTTTAATTAAATCTAGGGTGTTTCTGCCATCCTTAATTTAAACAAAATTGGCTAATTTACTTATTTTATGGCTATTAATGACATATATTTCTCAGTTTTTATTATGTATATGTTTAATACATTTTAGATTCGCCATCTTACCATGAATTGTAGTAGTGATCATGAAGAAAATACATCTTTTGTATTTGTTCAGAGGGGGGGGGGGGTACTCATTTATGCTGTGCACTGTAGATAGAAAACAGGTAAAAAAAAAAAATAATTAAAAAAACACATTTTGCATCTACACTAAAATGTCACTTTGTCACTTTTTAAGCAAATGTTCTCCATATAATACAATCATCTAGCGAGCAATTCAAAGTCATAATACATTTTAGACATAGAAATTAGGTTTTATGAGGACAGAAAAAGTGTTTGCATAGTATTGAACTTCATTTTACTGTATCCCACTCTTGTACAGTAGAGCTATTTCATTGCTCAGTTGGCTCAAGCGGCTACAAACCACCAACCCCCTCACTTCCACCTACTCCAGTGTGGTTTATCTTGAGGCTGAATCAGGTGCAGTGCTACAGCCTTGGAACTCTTCAACAGCCTGATTTCCATACCATGCCTTCAAAGAGGCACTGAGGCGTAGGTTGTTCACATAGGAAAGTCTTGGAACGAGCAAATGACATTCAAATGCTAGCCTCAAAATTTGCTTGCCCTCCAGCCAGTGCTGCCTTGATATCAGCTCTTTTATGCTTGCAGTATGCAAAAGAAAAAGAGCATGTGTCTGTCTGCATTGCCTCACCAATAGCTCTCAACCATTCAATAACAAAATTGTATGCTACAAATCTCTAGGTCCCATTGTCGTTTTGGTAATAGAATAATTGAACCTTATAGTCTCATCCTCTAGTCTTGCAAATCTAGGTTGCAGGCCAAGAGAAAGTGAGATATACAACATATTTTATTCGTATTTTAAAGGCTGCCCTGATGAATATAATTGTGTTTTTGATTTTGGTTATTAATCGGATCATATTGTTTATTTTGAACACTTGGATTATAGTGAGACACTCTTTGCAGTCTCTCTAAGATTTAGGGGCATTTCAGTAGATGTATGCAAATATTTCGTGCTTTAGCTTCTCATGTGCTATTAAGACTAGATTGCATTAGTCAAATGAAGTGATCACAGAAAACTCATAATTAATGGGAATCATTCTGACTTTTTTCCAGGGTGTATCCTCTCCTCCGAGTCAATTTGTTCAAATGGCTGGTGAGTCTCCAACACTTTGCAAGTATATTAAATTCAGAAATGTGCAATGCCATTTTTTAGATAATGTAAATACTGTATCAGTCAGAAATTATTTTTATGTATTAATCAAAATTTTTGTGGTCTCTTCAGGTTCTCACATGCTTCCAAGTTACTATGGCATGAGAAGACCTTTCATTTCAGATACAGAGTTTTGTTCCTCAACAAAACCATTTTCTACTGACGTCTACCCTGCATCGCTAACGGGAAAGTCTCTCTCATGCGACACCGGATGTGTGTCTGGTTATTCCTCTCTTATAGATAGCTACTACCCTGAGTCTTTTGGAGACTACCGAAGTACACCTTTCTCCAGCGGAGGAAGTACGATATTCTCACCCTCTGCATTGTCTTCTTTGCTCCCTCCTTACTCCAGTGACCCTTCACATTATTTGCTGGTAAGATCAGGCACATAGAGAAAGAAGGCACAGTCAGAAAAGATGTTTAAGTGTAGTCAAAATCAGTCATATGTCCATCCATATGTCCAAGTCTATATGTGGGGGACAAAGTCTGTTCTGCTTTGTGTTGGAAATATTCAGTAGTTCAGCTATTTCTAAGCTATAAAGGGCATATTTATCTGAAGTGATGTAAAAGTTAGATGAAAAATGTATATGCAAAAGAATGCCATATGGGAAAAAAATAGGGAAAAAAGGCCAGTATGATGTTGTCAAGGCCAGAATAAACCTATATAAATATGGTTTTCTTTTTCCCAAAAAATTGTGGAAGATGGGGAAAGATACCCCCCTTAAGAACAATTTGGATTTACTTTTAAATTGTAACATATTTAGATATAAGTTTAGCATGTGCAGGATGATGATGCATCACCCAATGTATTATTATAAAAATATATATATAATCATTTGCTAATTTAGTTGTTATAGCACAAAATGTTAAATATTAAAAGAGGGGCAGGTTGGCCTCCTACCTGGGGTAAGAAACCCTGTCTGGATAAACTTTTACAGAATGTAGAAATGCCGTTTGATATAATTCTATAATATTTATAATATTATAATTCTATAATATTTATATATATTTTAAAGTGTCATTAATGTAAAATACTAAATAAACTATTGTATTTTTTAAAAAATTGACAATTTAATTGATAAAATCGAATAACCAATGACAGACAAAGCAGAATCCCAGTGAAAGAGATTAATCTGAAAGGTAAAATGATTCTATGACTTATATTCAGGCATATGAATATTTACATATTTAATTGCCCATATTTTAATAGAAGATATAATAGCAACACTATGAATGCAAATTTAAAAATACCCACTAACTCTGAACTAACCTAAAGGTTTTAATGAAAGAGAAAATGTCTAAAATGTAGCCTACATATAATTCATGGAAATACTGAATAATAACCCCATTAATTACAATAAGTATTAAATTTAAAAATATTAACACCAGTAACAACATGCCACTTGGGGCCTTCTGTGCCAATTCTGGGGGGTCATCTTACACCAAGGATCAAATTTTATCTTTCAACTTCAAACTAAAAACTATAACTTTTACTCCACAAATCTAAAATCATCAATGTCCACAAATCCTTCATAAAAAAATAGACACAAATACAACTTTGATATTCAACGTAATACAATATCATAGATCACTATTTTCCAGAGACACAAAAATAGATTAGATAACCTCAAATGTGTTTTAAATCTCACAAATGTTGATATTCAGGTGAAATGACTTATGGTTTAACTTGCCCTGGGGACATATTACCTAATACTTTGAAATAAAACTGTTTATCAGCAAAAAATGTATTTTTAATTTCAGTTTTCTGAAAGAAAAAAAAGAAAGAAAAAATTTGCATTTAATTATTCTAAAAAATTAATGTTGGGGCGGGGCATCTCCAGTCTTCAGTGTCACATGATCCTTCAGAAATCATTCTAATATGCTGAACTGCTGTTCAAGAAACATTTATTGTGTACAATTGTACAGAATATTTGTGTACAATTTTTTTTTTTTTTCAGGATTCTTTGATGAATAGAAAGTTCAAAAGAACAGCATTTATTTGAAATATAATCTTTTGTAACATTATAAATGTCTTTACTGTCACTTTTGATCGATTTAATGCATCCTTACTGAATAAAAGTATTAATTTCTTTAATTTCTTTTCAAAAAAATTAAAATAAAAATTCTTACTGACCCCAAACTTTTGAACGGTAGTGTATAATGTTACAAAAGCTTTGTATTTCAGATAAATGCTGTTCTTTTGAACTTTCTATTCATCAAGGAATCGTGAAAACATTGATAATAATCATAAATGTTTCTTGAGCAGCAAATCAGCATATTAGAATGATTTCTGAAGGATCATGTGACACTGAAGACTGGAGTAATGATGCTGAAAATTCAGCTTTGATCACAGGAATAAATTACTTTATAAAATATATTCAAACAGAAAACAGTTATTTTAAATTGTAATAATATTTTACAATATTACTGTTTTTACTGTATTTTTAATTAAATAAATGCAGCCTTGGTGAGCAGATGAAACTTCTTTTAAAAACATTAAAAATCTTACCGTGTCCAAACTTTTGACTGGTCGTGTATATACATGTATATGTGTGTTTGTGTTTTGCAAATTATATAAAACAAAATATTGTATACAAAAATTCTGTCTTAAAGGGATAGTTCATCTAAAAAACAAAAAATCATCTTATAGAAATATATATTTTTTTATTATTATTATTTTTAAATATAGATAAATATAGAGGAGTATAGAATCTAAATATGTTACAATTTAAAAGTAAACTCACATTGTTCTTAAGGGAGGGCATCTTCCAACAATTTATATAGGTTTATTCTGGCCTTGAAAAGATACTGGCTTCTTCTTCTTTCTTTTTTTTCTTCTTTTTTTTTTTTTTTTTTTGTAGAAATCTCTGTACCATTCTTTTGCATATACATTATTCAAACTACTGTCTGTTGTCTCTCCCACTTTCTGTATTCATCTGTTTTAAAGGATATTGGCTTTAGTACAAGGAGGTTCAGTCAGTTTTTGCATTTAGTGTCTTGTCATTTGAGAATATTCTTAAGGGTAATGAATTTTTGATGTTGACTGCAGAGGGACTCTTGGGAGCCCACGGGGACTGAGGTAGTGGAGGGTTTGTGTGGAGATGGTCTGGCTCCCATGCTCCTGTCTACACCCAGTTCTCTGGTCAACCCTGAGACCGCCAGCCCGACCCAGTTCCGCTCATCTTCCCGGGGTTCAAGCATGACGTCTTCCCAGTCATACTCTCTCCATTCACTGGATGAAGTCAACTTTCACTCCTCGTTTCAATCCACGCCTGGCAGTTTTGCTTCCCCTTCATTCATGTCTGAGCCTGTGACCAAACTAATGCCAGTTCTACCATCAGAAGATACAGAAAGTGCACCTTCAGCCTTGAGTGACAGTCTGGTATGGGGGAAGGAGGACACTGGTAGCACTTGGTCACAGTATGAGGTCAGGAGGGCATTCTGAAATTGAACTGTATAAAAAGTAAAGGCTTACAAGCCTAGCAGATCAACACCTGTTCAAAACACAAGTAAGACAATTAGCACTAAAATCTTTTTTGTCAATTTTACTTAGCAGAGCTAAGGAGTAACATTGGGGAACAAAAAAATACTATTATATCTTAATGTTTTATTTGTATCGTTTATTATAATGGTATCTTACATTTTCTAGTCATCACAAATTATATTGACTCAGCAGGATAATTAGGATAATAATCAGTATAAGGCGTCTGTATGTCAGATATTTTATTTCTATGACACATGAAGTGATTGTGAGTCTATTTAAATGTATATTATCTGCAAAAATTAAGTGTTAAAATATTTATAGTTGATGTGTAATATCTAGCTATTCCTACTTCTCTTCTTGTGACTCTTTCATTCAAAAGATATTGTGAAAACTGTCTAAAAGGTAAATAAACTAGAATTGCAAAAAAGTATTCTTGTAATTCAACAACACAATGGAATTCACAGGCCAAATGCAGTTTTGCATTTGAGGCACAAACACTTGTCTTGTGTAAACACAACAGAAAAAACTTTACATTCAATGAAAACTCAAACCTTTTATTAAAAATGAAATGTACAAACATTTTCAAGACAACAATTACACCAAATCATTAAATCAAGTTTTAATGCCTCAGATATATTCACAGTATATTCCCTGTATATTCAAATATACAAAATTACAGGATAATAGAAGAAAAAAAAATCAAAATAAAATAAGGGGGAAAATCTTTTTCATTATTATTTCATTTATTCTCTACCATATAAAATGAAGAAATTGGTAATCTATGATATATACGTTTTTGTTGCGTATTGTGTTTCCATCATAGTTTATGCGCATGAATAAAAACATTATCTGTATCAATTGAGCACATAAGTTTTTTGTGCACATTTTTAGAATTTGTGCGCCTCTTGGTATTTCCATCCAGCGTTTTTTTTATGTGTTATCACAAAATTCACATTAAAATAGGTGGATGGCAACATAGTGACTGAACCCTAAGAACAAACACACAATTGTTTTGTGCTAAATTTAAAGTAGCCTAATAAAAGTAATACAATACAGTGTTTTTTAAAATGTTTTTAAATTGTTGACTTTATTCAAAGCTAATTATTCTTTGTTGTTCAATAACAAAGCAATTCTGCATAAATTGAGATTCTTCCTCTCTATATCTTCACTCCAGTAGAATTTACCTCTGCATGGGAAACATTTGGAAAATTTGCTGATTTTTTAAAATTTTTTTATTATTAGTAGTAAATGTATTTCCAAACTGAGTGCAGTCAGACCAGCATAGTTGGATGAAATACAAATGGAGGTCTTGTGACAGGACCTAAGCGTTCCCTGGTTTAATCACCAGGGGGCGACATTCAACTGGCCAGATCTCGTAACATCCGACCTCTCCAACACGGTTGAAGTGTTTCTTAGAGATTTCTTATGATTATGAAAGATCTGTTCATCAAGGTGACTGATAATAAGAGACTGGTAAGAAAGTAATATTTTGAAACTGGAGGTCTGTTTGCAGCGGTTTACCTCTACAAATCAATTTCACAAAGGACTTAAACGTCCATTAGAAATCCCGCCAAGACACAGTTGAATTAGGACTATATTCAAGATGCTTAAAGACGTGTTTATAAAGTACTCCATGTTTTATCCACACTTAAATCTACAAATATTCTGCACTTAAGAACGAAATGTTCAGTTTGTCTGTAACAAGGACCCTTTTCCCGACTTCTTTTCTAAGACAAAGAACACCTGCATGTCATCAATTCTGCCTGCTTTCAGTCTTCTTAAATACGCGACCATTAAATATGACACATGTAAATAAACAACAGCATTATGGTCTCGAAAAAATGTAAATATGCCACTTGGAGCTTTTTCGTTTAAATTAGGCCTATTTTAAAAATAAAAATGACTAAAATCAGGTGTGAGATTCTATTTGTGATGAGCATCACTCTGCATCAAAGCGCTTTGATTTATTTTGGGGATCTACATGATGATGATGATGATAATAATGATGATGATAAATATGTAATATCCATTAATTAATGAAACTATTGCATTAAAACAGAAAATACCGTGAGAAAGGATATTAATATTATTGTGAACATCGCTTTCAGTTAACTTGCTTTTGACCTTCAACAACTGCAGCAACTGACCCTTTTAATTAATTATACAAATATAACTGAATAAATTTCATATTTAGCCTTCTTATACCTGCCTCCACTATCCCAGTAACCTGACTTTAGCAGACGTCCCAATTGTTCTAATGACAAACATGGCTGCTATCATATGCCACGCCCACAACTCCAATAATTCTTAAAATACTGCATAAATATGATCTACACGACGCAATAATTAATTTTTTTTCCAAGACTACGTATTAGAGAAGCTATTTACAATGTGTCATGGCATGTAAAGCTTCATTTGTGCCTTCAGTCTCACTGCAAAGTTGAAATAGTGCTTCTAAGGGAGACTCCAACCACCAACAGCAAAAGGATGATAAAATGTTAAAAATATATATTTGTTTGATGTCAAAATGTGAAATAACACAACATTCTATTAAAGGAGATGTTATTATATGCACTGTAATAGCGAATATCACTCAGAAATAAGTCTTTTTACGAAGCCTTTGAATATTCAAATTGAAAGTATCGCGCAATCAAATCATTGTCAAATCATTGAGTTCTTGGGGTTTTAAATAGTAGGGATGAGAGGAGAAAAACTCAAACTAAAATATCCCTAGCTATATTACTGTATAATTGTATGTCCTGAGAGTGTTTTGAGGTTACTTTGTTGAGACTTTTTGAGACTTTTGTGAATAATTCGTTCTTGCCCATATAATAGAGCAAAGAACTGACGTTGGGGTATTTCACTGTAGTTCTTCCAGAGTTTTCCTCCTTTTCAGGCCAATATGTCTGGTAAGTAAATATTCTTTTTTTCTTTCGTATAAGATGTTTTGTCTTCAGCAACCTGAAAAACATTGAGAAAAAAAAATAATAATTAAAATCAATTAATACATTGGTAAACTTTGCTTGGAAATGTATACTTCAAAGGATGCAGCCTTGCTAATATTTTAAAACAGCAAACATGTATGAAGGATAACATTCAAACAAATTGGTGGTTTTTACATGTATATAGCCTTTATTTTATATTAATTTGGATTTTTTTGCAGTTTAAGGGAACAATATCTCTGGTGATTAATTAGAGCTCGAGTTTAGCTTGAATTTTCTGTCTGCCTTGTATTTTTACTCAACTTTTCTTCAAGCAAAACTGAACGGGTTTATCTGAAGATTTATTTACTGTTTCGTTTTAGACTTTTTAGACGAGGTCGACTAGCGTGTCCAACTGAATGCAATGACTTTCGAAATAACCAAAAGTAGCCTAAACGATGACTGAATGTAATTTTGACATTTTGACCAGAATTCAAACTTTGCTTCAGAGCTTATATGAATATTTATTAGAATAGGTTTAGCTGTCAACGAGCACATCAAAATACTGCCGAAGGACGTTTTTGCTATCTTATTAACATCAGCGCACATTTTGCCCTCTGTAAACGCAACTGCCTCCATGAACTCAGCCATGGCGTGGCGTTGTTTGGAATCACTTAGTTTCCGACAGAATTTTATATAGCTATATTAACACGGATCAGGAAGACGTCCCACTGTTTATGTCTTCACAAGGCTGAACAACCAATTAAAAAATTTGAAAAGAAGGACAACTGTTTTTGCATCTATTTTTTACATATTTCATATTGGGAGGAAGTTATTAGGCGCGGCTTTACTCATGTAGGAAGGGATAAGAGGACTGCCCATTAACTATATCAAGAAATAGCTTTACATCTGGCGAGGGGATCGCAAAAACTAACTTGGACTCCGGACGTTTTTAGGAGATTTAAAACAAGAAATTGTCGCTATATTCGACAGCGCGCTCGTGAAGAAATCTGGCTTCTTTGCACCAAATCTAATCGGGTTTTCTGTTGGACACTGACTTTAACATCTATTTCCCGCTGTATTTTCTCAGTCGGCGTGTATGCGGCTTTCGCTATTATAAGAATATTTTACTTACGTTTGTAATTTGTAGTGGCGTCGACCGAGGAAGCCTCTCTTTCTCCTCGCCTCGCGAGCAGCGTTTTACAGTGCTTTCACTTCGCTTCCCGCAAACCAACTGTGTGCGAACCTTCTGCTCTCCAGTTAAACGGTCAATAATTAGATTAAGCTACTCTCCAGTTTAGTCTGGTTTTAATTTACAGCTACATTAAACTTAGCTGCTTAAACTCCAAATTAAAGCTTTCGCCCCGTGACAAAGATGGCTGGAGAGCATGTTTCTCGAAATTCACTACTGTCCATTGTTATGCGAAAACTAACCCATTCACTGCCGGATCACTGGTGCACCCAGACCAATAGAGACTTAACTGGGAAGACGAGCATAGTTTTTTAATCTTGGGTGATATCTTATCTTGTATTTATTTATTGATATATATAGGCTCTATCTTATATCTTATATTTTCTACTGGCAAATGGGAAAAGTGCGAAACTGTGTGGCTAAACAAGAGGGGCAATGACAAATAAGGATGTCCAAGAAATCTTTTCAAGATCTATTTATAGCCTACATGTGCCGGTGTTCTGTATTCCTGTTGTTTCATTCATTTTTGGGAAAACATGCATAATATTTTATACAAATATTTGGATTCAATGACTAAAAATGTCAATGGTGTAACCATCAAGTAAAAAGTGACAAAGTAGCTACTTTCCTTGCAACTTCATTATTTTGGCAACCAAATCAAAACACATTTTTCAAGGTAAAACAAATTCATAAATTGCTTAATGGATACGCCACACTGACATTCACATTTTTTTATGTATAAAATGTATTCATATAAAAATCTTTAAAAAAAAAAAAAAAGGTTGAGATACTACATCTTTGACTTTGAAGTCCCTCAAAAATATGTGTATTTTTAAACAACGTAGTAGATCCATTGTCTTAAATAAGGATTTATGTAAAAACTGATTTCAATACGTTAGAATTTTTCTTTTGGGAAATGAAAATGTTCTGTTCACATGAAAATACTTTTCTGCACAGAATCATTTACAAATGTACATTTGGACAAAAATATTGAAAGTCAATGCATACCCTAGTGGTGAATGAAAATAAACCGAAGTAAAAAATGATGGGGGTTCTTTTTCAGCAGATAAACCCAAGGTATACCAGGGTGTGCGTGTGAAGACCACTGTCAAGGAGTTACTGCAGAAGCACAGAGCCCTGCAGGCACAGAAAACCGCAACGGTAAACAATGGTTTTGGATACACAATAAAAATCATAAGAAGACACTACTGACTTATGGTAGCCAAAGTAAAATGAAGCTTGGTCAGTCCAAGACCAAATGTAAAGCACCACGCCCCCTCAGGCCTGCTTGAAGTTTCAGTTGATACCACATAATAGTACTATAACGTAAGATTTCTGCTGTTTTCCAAGTAAAGATTAATGTTTTCCCAATGCTTCTCTCTCTCTTACATTTCATCCTGTAGAAATCACAAGCCATGGCTGGTCGCGATGTCTGCTCTACGACCTTGAATAGTAAGTTTATAATAACAAATGAACTGGACGACGATAACCGACAGTGAAAAGACAGATTTGCAAAAAAGATAATAAAGCTTCTCCCTACTAACATGTAAGAGCTTGAATTTTAATCAGGAGAGAACAAGACAAAACAAAGTATACTTGACTGCATGCAACTTACTCCAAAATAGAAACCATTTTCATCCACCGTCAGGCATCAGCTCTACATCTACAATTGTAAGGAAAAAATCAAAAATAAATAAAAGAACAATGACACCTTCATCTATAGGTGTTCCTTACAGACCCTGGAATGATCTCCTATTTATAAACTACTATTCAAATGTGATTTAGCTGTTGGCTGATGGTCTCGTGACATCATCCCAAGTCTTACTGGCCTAATTTAAATGTTCTCCTGTGCTCAAGCCAGCATTTTCTTCTGTGTTCCCAACAGCCCACCTTGATGTCTTCTCTGGAATGCAAGCTCCAGAGCCCTATTTCCAGACACGTCCCTTTACCGAAAATGTCAACATCCCGATGGAAAATGCTTATGATCATCAACAGATGATGCACATGATGCCAACTGAGACTTTCAGCGGCAGTAATTTCGTGTGTCCCACTTCATCGCAGTGGTCTAATGGATATATGCCTTCAAATACGGACCTCTATGGTACTAGCCTGGTACGTGTTTGGTGCTTCTTAATTGAAAAAAGAAAAAAAAAAGCTTTCGTCTGTACTACAGTTATACAGTTATAATAGTAAAATATATGTTTTCGTCACGCGTGAAGTATTTTTAATAAGTGTTTCGTGCTTTTGCAATCTGTTTCCTCAGGTATCGAGGTCACCTTCAGACTCCTTCAATCTCCCCAGTCCAGTCGACTACAACAGTTACTCTCCCCCTCAGTCCCACTCTTCATCTTCCTCGTGCTACAGCTCCCCGACACGGATGGATTTGAGCTCCAGTTTCTCTCCAGAAAATTACCACTATCAGCATTGCAACCTTCAGCATTGTTTTTGTCTGTCGCACTGGTCCAATGCGCAGGAAGGCATGTCAACTTCGGAGTATGCGCCCTACGGCTCATCAGACTGTTTGTTTTCATATAGCGACGACAGTTATTTCAGAAGGGATACTTCAGAGATGTGTTACTTATAAAATGCAGTTTTTGAAGCACTTTGCGCGAAAATTCAGTGTCATAATTGATGCATTTGAATGCATTTGTTGTATTTTAGCTTAGATCAAAGAAAAAGCAATGATAGAATGCATGATTAGGCTTTGGTTAGGAGAGTTGTTTGTTAAGCAAAAAGGTTGATTGCAGAGAACTAAATATGTGTGAGTATAATTTACAAAATATTCATTTATCTTTTCTACAATAAACATATTTTTCATAATTTTACTGGAATCTTTTGTTAAACTTGTTTAGATAATGGGGAAACTATTTCCGATTTTCAACGTTCAGTATCTGTTTCTCACTCTTGAAATGTACATCGGAGCTTTGACAGTTTTTAAAACGTGCAAAAACAGTTTTAGTATAGCTACTAAGGGCACAATTATTGTTTTGCATATCAACATTCAACACGAGAAAAGTAGGAGGGAAAAAAATGTATACACAGCATATATTTATAAAAACAGTTTTGATATTAAACAATGCATTTATTAGGCTATTGTTTATAACTGTTAACATTTTTTGCTCCTATAACAAACACTGTAAAGTTGTCTAGCTGTCTAAATTTTATTGCTGCCTTAAATTTTTAAAAGTAAAATCACAGCTTGCATTGCACTTTTCATCATCATCATCGTGAAACAAGAACTTTCTTTATCACACACTTTCACCAAAAGATGAAATCGAAAGGAAAACGCAGCACCGTTAACTTCAGTTCAGACAATGCAAAATTAAACAAAGAAAATGTATCGCATAAATACATATATAGAGGTATCTCACGGGGTTCAAAAATATAGATGTATGAAATGGTATGAAATAATCGTATAATTATCAGCTCATGTAAAATACGAAACTATTAGCAGTGCATTTACAGTGTCAAAGAAGCCTTCAGAAATTAAAGATAGAAAACTTTATTCATACTTGAAAATCGATTTTTAAACATGCTTAGACAGCTTTCATCCATTTAAAGTAAATGTCCCGTATCTCTTTTAACTTCGGAACATGGCACGACTTAATCATTTAACGGTCACGCAATGGTGTATTTATTAACTACAGAAACAGGGAATGTTTTGCAGTCAAACAGTAGGGTGTGTACAGTTGGCAGAAGCACATGTTTTGTGCCTGCTGCACCAACTTGGAAATCCCCAGGAGAGCAAAGGACAAGGAAGTCTTCCTCTATCCACACGTTGGCTTCTTGTTTCCTTGAACGCCCTCCCACTTCTGCATAACGTGATGTCCGAGTGCAATTTGTCTGAAAAAATGTTATTCTTCTAATTAAGGTCCAATCTTAAGCAGGATTTTCCAACAAACTGACACTGCCACTTCCAGTGAAAAGAAAATCACAATAAAAATTTCCAGGAATATATAAATATTTCTTTACAATAAATGAATGTAGTGAGAAATGTACTCTTATTTTGCTGTGAATGCACATGATAAAGTTTTTACCCATGCCACTGTAAGAAATTATGCAGTTTACCACTGTAATTGCTTTGAAGTCACCATAATGATGATCAGTGTTCAATTTGCTTGGGAGCTTGGACCGTGTATATTCATAGTCAAATTTGTGATCTAGCCAAGTCAGAACTGTGACAAATGAAAACATTTGTTAAAACAATGACAAGCTAGAATCTTAAATAAGCTATTTGGCTGATTATAATATAGTCAAACTATATTAACGTTATTTCAGCATGAAGATTTATCAATATCTTATTCCAAATTCATAATTATATTTAGATGGATATTTCACAATAGTGAAGCAGCTGCTGAGATACATCTTTGAAAGACATCATCTTGTGACACAAGATTTTTTTTTCTTCCATCAACTAATGATGCACAGACATCAATACTCGACATACAAAACACAACAATGGTGACGCTCAACAAATAATAACAATAAAAAAGATAAACAAGCAACACAAACTGCTAAAAGTGAAACAAAACTAAGTTCAGCAGCACAGATAAAACCAAGAAGTATCAAAAAACTCATGCTGTATTGCATGCTGGGTACCTTCATAGTACATATGCACTGTAGAAATACAGTATAATATTGTTTACAGGAACTTTTGTTTTACAATACTGTAAACTCACAGTAAAGCTGAGCCTTTTTTTTTACAGCACAATTGTAAAAACTAAAGTTGCACAGCAGTTAAGTATACTGTATCAATTTTACAAGAAATTACCAAGAGTGCAGTTAGATACAAGAGAAGTCCTACTGTGGAATTACTGTGAAAGTAATGCAATTATTAACCTGGAATATACTGTACAGTGTGCAATTACATAAGGGAAGGGCTGGGAGATGCGATGGAACTGAGTCCAGGGAGTGAATTTCGCATGGGGGCAAGGTTTCAGTTCAAACTGGTTATATTTTTTTGGGCAATTAAAAGGAGTTTTGTCTTCTATCCACCCAATAGCAAATGTAACGGGACTGTGTGTGTCTGTGATTGCGCAATACTCACTTTTGTGAATGGCAATACATGAAGCCAATGAGAATGCGCTTCTATTAGTGCTCGTGGCAACACTTTATTTTAGGGTCTTTTAACTAGTTGCTTATTAGCATGCATATTACTAGAATATTGGCTATTTATTAGTACTTATTAAGCACATATTAATACCTTATTCTGCATGACCTTATTCTACATTCCTAATCCTACCAAATACCTAAATTTAACAACTACCTTACTACCTGTTAATAAGCAGTAAATTAGGAGTTTATTGAGGGAAAAGTCGTAGTTAATAGTTTATATGTGTTCCCTATACTAAAGTGTTACCGTGCTCGTCTAGCAGTTACATCAGCTTAGTTTACAGGGAGTCAAGACATTTATTTAACGTCTAATACATCCAACAATGATGTAAACTTTTTTCAAATATGAGATGAATTCAAATGTTCTAAGACAGTATACTGTCATTATTAAGTGTTGGTTCAGTTCATTTCAATAACTGTTTAACAACAGGTGCTGAATTGTATAGCACCTTTAACAAGTTTTTATTAATATTATTATTATTTTCCTGAAATTTTCCTTGGACCTCTTAGCATCCCCTTGCAGTCCACTGGGGGTGAACTCTGAACCCCAGGGCGCACACCATTTTTCATTATGGTGTTTACATTAATTCAGATTTCACTTTTTGAGGTATAATATCATTTCCATTAAATCCATTGAATCACTTCTGAATCTATTTTTTCTACCTACTAAATTAGCATATTCCACACAGTTGTAATGCTTTCAAATTATGTTCCATATGAATGTATCTTCTTGAAATGAAAACATCTAAAACTGTGACATATTGCAAAAAAAGGCTGAGGTTTAAAATGCACCCCCCTCTTCCCACACGCCCTGCTTTTGTAGGATATAGGGCTATCGTGATCCTATACAGAAGTTTTTTTATGTAGCATATTCATCCTTTCTGATGACATTACCATCGCTGATACCATGATTCATTAGTTTAAACAAGAACATTGCGGACTGCTGTGGCACAATTTAAGGATTAATTGCCAGCCAGTCCTCGTCTTGGAGGTTAATCTGAGCGTAGAGGCAGGTATTGTACTCTGTTCTGATGATAGATAACACCGCTATCAGACGGTGTCTCAGTTGGTGGGAGAGGTGCCAAAATACTTCAGTAATGCCATTAGGAATTTGAATTCAACAGTTTCACACCTTTTTGAAGACAAACATTGAAAGTATTCTGTTACAACAGGCTGACTGCAATTCAGCATCATAGGAGGGAAACAATGAAGCAGCTTGGTGTTATATATACAAGTCTATTCTCATTTAGAGCTGTTTTAAACTTGAGATTTATTTGTTTGTTTATATGATTTATAAGTTTGCATAATTTGACCTAACTTGTCAGATGACTTTTCACCAAAGGTTTTTTTTTTTTTTTTGCAGTATGAAGGAAACTATTATGCTCATGTCTGTTGGTTAATTAGTACAGAAAAAAGCAAATGCAGCTGAATAAATCTTTTCGTGGTTATGTTTGATTCATTAAAGAAGGTTAATGAACAATCACTTACTGAACCTTTTTTGTGTGTTTGCCAAGAGTGTCTAACCCCAGTTTAATGAGATACAGAGACCAAGAAAGATTTAAAAAATAAAAGAGTAAGGCAATTGATAATTGATAATCTCATGGTTATTGTGCGTTTTCCATCTGAATACATTTTAGGCCCTGTGTGTCGAATAAGATGCATTTTGGTCAATCAGATCACATAGACCAGGCAGACACATACCCGTTTACACCTGGTGTTTTAATCTGCTAAATACAGGTGTAAACTGGGTCTAAAATGTTTTGAGCTTGTCCACTTTCGACTACTTCCAGAGATAGTCGAAAACGCATTTGACCGGATTGCTTTCATTGTGTAAACGTTCATGTGGTTGAATGTGTTCGAAAAGCCACAAAAGACCGCCTACTGACCTAATGCGTAAACATTATGGGAAGCGTGCTAGCCAGACAAGATTTAAACTTTGTCAGCTGAAGACCCAAGTTTGGTTTGAAGACAAAAAACGTACCAAGAGCAATGTTTTCTCACCCTTCCTGATTTCTAACACACACTCACAGTGTTTGGCTTGGTAAGTTCCTGCTCTCCGCTTGTTTTTCCTTCATCTCTGGTCGCATTGATATGTAAATTGCGTGAGCTTATTTTGTCCATTAGATCGAAAGATCTGAAAAAACCCATACATTTACCCGCCCATAGAACCTCACCTTGAAAAAATCAGGACAGAAGTGGTTGAAAGTGGACAAAAGAGATGGTTTAAAACACCAGGTGGAAACGGGGCCTTAGATGGAAAGCAAATAAATGCATTTTCTTAAAGGGTTAGTTCACCCCAAAATGAAAATTCTGTCAATAATTACTCACCCTCATGTTGTTCCAAACCCATAAGACCTTCGTTCATCATCAGAACACAAATGAAGATCTTTTTGATGACAGAATGCTGTCAGATTTCCTTCCATTGACTGCCTTTGTAACTAACACTTTGTTTCAAAAACTTCATTAAGAGATTGGAAAATGAATCCATATGAATTGCACGGTTTAGTCCAATTTTCTGAAGAGAATTGATCGCTTGTTATGATGAACAAACTGAATTTAGGCTTTTATTTACATATAAACATTGATTAGCAAACATAAGCAGAAGCTCAACCTAACCTGAATAACACACAAGAACAAACCTCTTCTGGAAGCTCAAACGTGCTGCGTAACCAATGAGGTTCAATGGAAGGAAATCTGACAGCATTCTGTCATTAAAACGATCTTCATTTGTGTTCTGAAGATGAACAAATGTTCTATGGGTGTGGAACGACATGAGGGTGAGTAATTAATGACAGAATATTTATTTTGGGGTGAACTAACCCTTTAAGCCTTCTGCTTTTCATATTTTTTCTCATCCCCTAAAGATCTTGGCTTTAAAGTTTAGAAGTTGTTTTCATTTTATGAGAAACACTGACAAAGTTTTAATTTGAAACATAAGACCATGTGAACTAACACCAGTAGGGACTAATCAGCAACAAAAAACATCTCTGGAAAATTATGGAACTTTAGGCCAAACATTCCACAAAAATGCAGGGGAGAAAGTGAGTTATAAAGTAAAAGATGTCTTAACAAAAACCATGAATGTAGGTCAAAAGGGAAAACATGAAAGTGTTACATTTTTATGGCAACACTGAATTATGATCAGAAATGAACCCTGTGCCAACTATGGCCTGTAGCCAGCTAACCTGATCTCTTCTTCAATACACTTTATATTTGTCTTCAGCCTCTCAAAAATCAACAATGTCATTTTCAAATTTAAAATTAAAGCACATTTCTATAGGATAACTATAGTTTTGCTCTAACTTTGAATCAACTTTGTTTGAGGTAATCATAGATCATTAAGAATACCGAAAAAAATGATTCTGAGATAACTAAGAGTCTGATCCTATGAGAAAAGGAGAAAGATCAAAAAGAGCAAAGAGCCAAAGGGAAAAGATAAGACTGCAGTTCATGTTTCTCAGAATATATGTATATATATATACAGGTAAACATCAAATGAAATGGAAATAGACAAGGGGCTTTTTGACTCCTCATTTGAGTTGAGTGCATGCCACTGATAGCCTCTTTTTTTGTCCTTCTTTTATAGAAAAACACATGTATTCAGCATAAATCAGGACATAACATCTACTCTAAAATACCAGTAATGGTCATTCCTGAATGACACTATCATAAATTACTTTCTCATTATAGTGAGAGGTCAAGATTGAAAAGATAAGCAGATTTATGTCAACAGCAAGGAGAAGATATACCTTTAGTTAAAACAGCAGCTATGACAAAAAGACACATCTTACTCTCACATCTTATCAGTTGAAACTGGAAAGCTATTCTGTGATGTAAAGTAACTTGAATAGAATGAACATAAACTTGATGTGTTTTACACAAAAATGCAGTATAAGTAAAAGGTATATTTGTTAATAGTATTCAATTTACCTTGCATTTCACCATTTTTTTTCTAGTAGTAATAAAAGACTCTGTTCCTAGAGAAATTGAGGGCAAGTCGTATCATGCCCCCTCTCAGCTTTCTCCTAATACATTTCTCAGTTGTTGATGTTAAGTTTTTCTCATAGACTCTTTGCCAACATTGATTAGTCTAGACCTGTTTGTGTGGTGAAATCCCCCCAACCCCCCCACCCAACCCCCTCCCCCCCGGACGAAGGACCCAACCCCCCTGGAAGCCGACAGTTAGTCCTGGGTGGCATCAAGTAGGGCATCAGGCATAAAATCTTAACTTCAGTGACCCATGGCAAGTAGCAGCCAAAAGAGAGAGATACAGAAGAGATGTTCAGAAGGCCAAATTTATTACTTTACTTCCACTGGCAGTTTTTGAAGTTTCTCACGACTCCTTGTCTAAAGAATTCATCTAGAGTTTTTCCTATCTCTCTTTAAAACCAGAAAGTTGGGTTTTCTGCAATTTTCCCAAGGATATAGCAAGATTGTGAGATCATCGTACTGTGTAACGGCCATTTGATAGGAGGAGCTTGAAAATGCTAGTGTTTTTTAAGTCATGATGTATCACTGGGATCCTGGTGACATTTTAATATTGTGTTTGGAAATGATTCATGTGTATTGGAATATCAAGCGAATAACATTTACTGTTCATGTTTGCCAATACAAACTGAGTTATGCCCTATATAGAAGATTAAAAATGACATATTTTTGTTCCTCTGGTGATTGTGAAATTGCTTACAATAAAAATCTAGCTTAGTAATGGGTTTCCAGTGAATACTTCTGCATAGAGTGTAATCGGAGCAATTTAAGCAGGTATTTAACTTTGACATGTTTCACTGCTTTCTCATTCTAATGTTGTCCCCCTCCAGCACACACTTTCCCTGCTTCTCACACCTTGTACTGTTATTCCTTCCATCTGTCAACATTTGTGCAGACATGCCCCTGGATCCTGTTGGACAGATTCAGCGGCACCTTAAAGGTAAGAAGAAGCATCTTGGCAGCACAGTGTGTCTTCTAAAGAATCATGCCCAAAAATGCACAAAGGTAATGTTCATTCAAGAAAAACAACAGTGTCAGTGTCTGGTTTCACCCACTCATAGTGCCCTTTATAGTTTGAAAACACCCATTTTCACCAATTTTGTCTTCTGTCTAAATTTCAAATAATTTGTACTTAACCTCTTAACTGTCACGATCCCGTTGGCGGGACGCCTCCCAGCCAGCACACCCATGTAGGGCCCACATGGTTTAGCCCAGATTAAATGAACACTGTTCAGAGTACACACTACAGGCTGTTAAATGTAACACTGAATCAGTGTTGGAGTTAATGAGATAATTAAGTAATTAATTAAGTGATGATTGAGAATTATTGAAGATAGCTGCTGTTAACAAGCAGAATGAATGAAGGAAAGAGAAACAACAAGAACAGAAAAAATCGAAACACTAGAACTACAGCTGACTTCAGCAACAGCCTTAGATAGAAGAAGACATTAAATCTCTCAAGATCTCAGCAGAGGAGGATTAAACAATTCCATATACAGAAGCTCTTATTGAAAATTAAGACAGAGAGTTTTTTTTTTTTTGTTGAAATTTGTATGGGTTTTTTATGTTACCATCATGGTGATCAGTGTTTTCTTTAGTTGGGTAGTTTGATTTGTCTTTGTAATTTTAGAGTTTTTCTGGCTGCTGTAACTGAGTTTGTTATAGCAAGAAAAAACACAATCTGATGCTGTAGCAGCTTCATGATGAGAATATAATCGTTGTGTAGTGGTTAAATTCACTGATCTTATGACTGAATTCAATATGAGCAATATCTTACAAACTTTGTTTTATTGTGATTCACACACAATAAAACATTTAATCTGGGCTAAACCATGTGCTAAACATGGGTGTGCTGGTTGGGAGGCGTCCGGCCAGCGGGACCGTGACAGTTAAGGGGTTAATATAACTGAACTATGACCAAGCTTTTCACATGCAGAAAGACACAATGTTGAGTTTCAGTGCAACATACTGTAAGTGAAAAGGTCTTCTTGTATAACCCTGAAGCATGTGATTGCTGGCAATGCGAAGCAAACACAACCTTTTGACAAACATATGTTTAAGGACAATATAAAGATAGATTGTCAAATAACCTATACCTGATCTGTCTCAACTGCTCAGTGTTCCCATAAACACAAATCAACTTGATGAACTGACTAGCAGTATGGGCACTATCTTCTCTAGTACATTAGAAACTGATGCACCCATTAGATTAAAAAATGTTAGACAGAAAAATACTGCACCATGGTACAACAGTATTACTCTCTCTTGTGCTCAAGAGAGAAACTCATAACCTAGAGCACAAATGAAAAAAAAAACTCATTTAGAGGTCTTTAGAATTGCGTGGAAAGACAGTATTTCCCGCTATAAAAAGATTCTAAAAACATTCACCGACTCATCTCAGACTCATAAAACTCATATAAAATAACCAAAACGATTCATGGTTTTTATTTAGTACAGTGGCTAGAACAAATAAACAGACATCACCAAAACTGAATATTCCATCACAGTTTAGTAGTAATGACTTTGTTAATTTCTTCACTGAGAAAATCAAAAGCATCAGAAATACAATTGTAAATGTACAACCTTTGACAGCGTTTTATAATTCAGCTTCAATTATTGTCCCCCAAGGACAACTGCAGTGCTTTACAACTAAAGGACAGGAAGAGCTCTTCTCAATATTAATATTATTATTAACTCAATATTATTAACTCATCTCTAGGTCATGTCCCAAAACCATTCAAGCTGGCAGTTATTAAGCTTCTCATTAAGAAACCACAACTAGATCCAATTGAATTGACAAACTAAAGACCCATTTTAAATCTTCCATTTATGTCCGAAATTCTAGAAAAATTCATGTCCACTTAATTGTGCTACTTCCTGCAAAAAATTATATCTATGACAAATTTCAGTCAGGATTCAGGTTGCGTCATACACTGTAAAACCTAACAGTGATATGTACTAAATAAAATTGAGTTCATTGCACTCAAATATTACCGAAAGTTATGTGGACACAATAACTGAAACAGAACTCAAACTGAATGAATTATAGAAAATTATAATTCCCAGCATGATAATTGGATAATAATTGTATAATTAAGTGATTAATTAAGTGATGATTGAGCATTAGTAATGAACACCTGCAGTTAACAAGCAGAATCACTGAAGAACAGAGAAACACAAACTAAAACTGACTTCCAGCCACAGCTTTGGATGAAATCAACTGAAGATAAAAGAAGACATTAAATCTCTCAAGAGATCTGTTCGATTTCTCTCTTCAGAGTATTAAACAACTCCACAAACAGCATTATGTTATTACTAACCAGTGGTGCATTTCCCAAAGCGAACTATGGTCGCAAGTTCCGTCGTTACCAATAGAGTTCAGTGGGACTTACGACCATAGTTGGCTAACGATGCTTTCGGGAAATGCACCCCAGATTCATTTTATTTCTGTCATACATCTACAGAAGTTCTTATGAGAATTAACAGAGGTTTAGAAGTTGATGATTTACTGTTTTGTTTAAAGTCACCATAATTGAGATTAGCGGTTGCTTTATTTGGGCTCTTGACCCTTGACTTTTCCACATTAGTTTTTTTTCTGGCTGTTATAACTGAGTGTTTATAAAACTAATTTGTTGTGATACAAAAGCCTAGAAAATATATGATTAGATGTTCATCATTTAGTGTCTTGATTTACTGTACTCATTCAGAGTCTAGTCTCTGATTAAATAGATGATGTGTATTTAGTTTTCTTGATTATAGTAAAACTGTGGTTCTACAGCTTATGGGACAGCAGTGTTGTGGCAATCAGACTTTACAGACAGTTTTCATTTATGGTATCACTCAGACTCATACAAACATCAAGAATCAGCATATGATTCTTAATAGGGATGCACTGATACTATTTTTTAAATACCGAGTACGAGTACCGATACTTTTTTCTAGTACTCGCCAATACCGATACCGATGCCTATTCATTTATTAATTTCTTTTTTCTTTTTTTTCTTTTTTTTTTTTTTTTTTTTTTGATGTTGCAGTTTTCCAAGCACAACAAATGAATGTAGGAGAGCTTCTTCATTACTCTAATGAAAAAAGTAATAATTTTTATGTGCTTGTCACAAACTTAAAGAACAAAAATTTCACAGTGTCCAATAAACTTCAATGGGCATAATTACCAATATATATAATTGTTGTTATATAAAAAGAAATTTACAAACAAATTACAAACAATACAACAAATACTATAGAGATACAAATTAAATAAAATTGTTTTTCAGATACAGTAGGTTTATTTACCATGTATACATTTATTTAACATATTTTGTTGTTTTATTAACATTAATGACAAATATAGGCTACGGTCCTTTTAAGACCGAATCCATGGATACTGACACATATCCTGTTTTCGCCCAAATGTTTACGTCCACTTAAGCCATAACCGACTGTATTTACGTGAAATTCTCCACACGATGGACATTTTGACAACTATTTGTGTGCATTTGACCATTCAGGCGCAAGGAGAACTGATCGCGCGCTGTCTGAGAGAACTGGGATCGCACGCAAGAAACAGAGAGCGCTTCTGGTCTGTGTCATTCAGCGCGATTCCTCCTATCCCGCCTTCACTAATCGATAACGAATTGTGAATGAAAGCATGCAGTTCGCAATGTGTGTTGCCATCATTAATTCTGAAGTATTTCCACTCCCCTGAGGCTGACATTGTTTCTGTTGCTGCTGTCGGTGTCTCTGTGCATGGAATCACGTGAGGTATCGGTCTTTGGTATTGGGGGTATTTTCATCCCTAATTCTCAACAATGGTGACCATTAAAAAATGATTCATGCTGCAATGCATGCTGGGTACTAGCATAGTACAAAACTCATCCATTGGCTATCAGCATGCATTGCATCATGAATAAATAATACAAGTGAATTGTCTACTTTATTCTTACTATTTGCTTTTACTTTTGCTGTTTTTGTTATGACTTTAATTGCTTTTTTTGTGATGTTCAGAGGTTTATCTGAATAGTTTGTTAATTGTCACCATTGTTGAGGTTCATATGCTGATTCTTGATATATGTGTGAGTCAGTATGGTACCATAGAGGTTTTTAAACTCTAATTGTCACAACAAAGGAACTTACACTGAAAAATCATAGGTCTACTATAATGAATCATTCAAATTTTTTACATTGCCTGTTTAATCAGAGATTATGCAGTGGAAAAGATCAGCAAATCAAACCACTAAACAATGATTTTCATCATCAATATATAACCATCTACACCTGATCTTATTTTCTTTTGGCTTTTCTGCCCTAACAAATGTGTTTTGTAAACACATGGTTACAGCAATCAAAAAAAAAAAAAAAAAACTTATGTTATTAAGTCAAGGGTCAAGAGCCTAATCTCCGTAATGGTGACCTTAAACAAAAACTCAATCATCAATTTCTAAACCTCTTTTAATTCTCAATAACAAGTAATAAGTGAAGCTGGTAATGATGTTTGTGAAGTTGTTTAATCCTCTGCTGAGATCTTGGGGGATCTTCTTTTATCTTCAGTTGATTTAATCTAAGGCTGTGCTGAAGTCAGTTGTCTTCTTGTTTCTCTTTTCTTCAGTGAATCTTCTTGTTAACAGCAGGTGTTCATGACCAATGCTCAATCATCACTTAATTGTCATAACTTACTTCACTTAATTGAGTCATCACCTTGACTTAATTAATCACTTAATTAATCACTTAATTACTTAACAGCAATGTATATCTTTTTTAGTGAACTCAACTGAATGAAGTTCAGAGTACTCATAACTATTTGTTTCTTAACTTAAATTAATTAATTAACGTAAATGGTTTCATCAAATGTAATGAGTTACCTTAACTTATTGGATTTTACTTTGTGTGTGCTGTTTTGAGCTGGCACTAACTGCAAGCACTCTGAGTTCATTTAAAGTTTGTAATTTCAGTGGTTTTACTCAATATATGATGAAATGAGTTATCTTAACTTGTCGGGTTTTACAGTGTAGTACAGAAACAGCACCCTTAAAAACTGTTTAAATTACTTCATAGCTTCTGACCAAGGTTGCATCTCAATACTAGTTTTTAGTGCTGCGTTTGACACTATAGTTCAAGACATACTCTTAGATAGATTACAGAATTACACTAGTATTCAGGCACAGGCATTAGGGTGGTTTAGATCGTTCCTATCTGACTGTTACCATTTTTTTTATTTAATTATCCAAGTAAACTTCAATAAATTATGGAGTGCTGCAAGGGTCTGTTTTAGGCCCTCTGCTGTTTTTTAATATAAATAAATACTCTCAATTGTAATGTAGGAACATGTATTTTTCTGTGAAGATGCTTTGAAACAATATGTATTGTGAAAAGTGCTATACAAATAAATGTGAATAGAAATTGAACTGAATATAAATACAAAGCCAAATGGAAGCAATGAAAAAAGGTAAGTAACATCCTCAAACACATACATCCCCTCACCCACCACCAAATCACACACATACTAAAACACTTTCAAATGCACGTTTGCTTTATTGTCATACCTGTTTGACAGAGATATGTACAGAAGCTCTAAAAAGCAGATTTCATGGTAGAGCAGGCGCAGAGCAGACCCTTGTTTAAACATCTCATTAAGGAAAGTGTTAACTTAAGAGACAACTAAGCCTGCGGGTCTAGGGCACGGGTAGATAAAACGATAACATCCAAAGGGGATTTCTCCAACCTTCAGAAAACTTTCTAATTCTAACTGACATTTTAATGAACTGTATTCAAGGAAGAGCACTCTGTAAATGTTAGCATTTTAACCATTGGATTCTGTACAAATTTAAATTGGAGCTATGCAAGCCAGCTAAAATGGACATTAATCCATCCCTTCACAATTGTTTCCAGATTTGTTATTTCTTCCAGATTTCATTTTTAATAAGAGCTGCTAAACTGCAGTCCTAAAGAACCCACATCAGTATCATCCTAGTAAATCTTACTTAGCCATGTACTGCAGCTAAATCTATTCTGTACACACATAGTTCAGTAATTTACAGGAGTGACAACTGCATTTTAAAACCAAATTAGCTCTCTAAAAATTCAGTGACAAATGCATTTACCAAAATTCTGCACAGTGTGTACAGAACCGAAGTGAACAACTAGTTGTTAATGACGTTTTTAAACACGCATCAGAGGTCTCTCTTTTGTACGCAAGAAAACCACAGGGAAAGAGGTACGAGGCTTGACTCATTTGTGTTGCTAGAGCGTGCTAGGTACTAGTCCTGAATCTACCCCTTAACCCATGTAGTTACCTTATATTATTCAGTACTTTCTTGGTAAGTACACTTTAAGTACATTGAAAGTGCACGTACTGTAAAATAAACTGCAACCAAAAATAACATCAAAATATTGTGACCCACAACTTCCCACTTTTATTAATCTCATAAACTTGATCATTTTAAAAGCCAAGCCCAAACAACAAGCCCAAAATGCTTATAAGTAGACATGACAACACTGTAGGGAGTCCTCTGATAAGCAGCTATTGCTATGGTTATCAAGGTGTCAATCATTGCAATTTCGGGAATGATAGTTTACGGTATTACGTTCTGTATTTAAATGCGGTTGTCACTCTGGAAACTTTACAGTGTGTTTGTGGCCATAACCCAACCAAAATTTTCATGGCGAGGCCAATGTAGGCACAATAGAACTTGAAGTATGGGCCTTCATGGGTTTGTCCATGGGCTCCATGTCAGCCCTATTTGAATTAGCCCATACTTGTCCCTGGGTTCCAACATAGAACCCAACGACAAACCCATTTATGGCAAATACCTAAAGCCTATATCGTGCCTACATTGGCTCTACCATGAAATCTTGACTGGGTAAGAAGCTGCGCAAAAAGAGTGCCAATCCACAAATATCCTAAATGTCTTCTGAAAACAGTGAAGAGTTGCAGATGTAGGGTTCTTTGTGGCCCTCATCTTCTTCCAGCAGTTTCTCAAGGGCTAGAGTGCCCTCGGGGGACTGGGGAGGCTCCACCTGCTGAGGCTCAGGTTCTGGTGAGAGTACTGGCAAGGTCAGAGGAACTGGGAAGAGCTGGGAGGCTGACAGGGCCGCTTGCACAGAGGGGGCCTGCATGACGGGGCTGGAGATGGTGGATAAAGGCTGAGCCCAAGGAATGTATGTCAAGGAGGAGTCCGGGATCTCCACCTGAGGCAGGGTTGTGCTTGAAGTGCTCACAGTCTAATTTGGAACCAGAGAAGAGACCAATTAACATATTTAAGCATTGAAACAATAGCAGTGGCTTTGCATCAGTCTGTAGCTCACCGCAAGGTTGGTGAAGAGAGGTGTGTGCGCAAACGTCAGCATGGGGGAAGGGCCCACCACAGTGTAACTGGGACAGATCGGCTGGACATACATATCAGTGTGGGACGGGATGGAAGGATCATGGTGTTGGCAGTCTGGGGGAGTCCAGTGGCTCAAAGGCTGGAGAGCAGATGTGCTGGTGGTCTGTGCAATCCATCCTGTGCAAAGCCCACCGACATCCACCAATGAATCATTAAGACCACTCTGGTTGGCTTCTACAAAGCTAGAAGTCCCTTTTAGAGAAGAATAAGAGCATGAAAAATATGTTGCGTAATCAATGAAAACAAAAAATGTTCATATGTAACTTACCAGCGTGTGTGTATGATGGCAAATTGTTGTTGGGAACCATCACCTTAAAAAAATAACAATGGAAATAGTTATAATACATTGTTTTGTTTATTTATGTATAATTGTATAATATATAATATAGATGTTACATATTTGATTATTTTTATATTTTATTATTGTGTATTATTTGCCTTTTTATTTTTGACAGGACAATTGATAGAAGTGAGAGGGGGTAAAGGTCATGAGCAGGTGTTAAAGGCACAATATGTAATTTTTCGCCACTAGAGGTCATCTATTCAAAACAAAGGCATGAGTGTGTTACAGACACAATGTAAAGTGTAGGGAGTGAAATTTGAGGTTATAAATAATGTAAAAAAATACCTTAAAAAAAAATCTTAAAAATAATTTAAGTTTTTAAATAGGATTTGGGGGATAATATTGCGAGAAAAACCCGCAATATAGATCAAGGGAGAGAATGGTGTGCGCGGCAGTTGTTATAGCGCAGAGAAAGAGAGATGAGACTTAATCGGCTTTGAGCAATTCATGATGTTCGCTTCCAAATGTTCAGTTAAACAAGTGTTGTGATCACCAGAGCTCCTTGTCAAAGTTCTCCATACAGCGGTGATAAACTGATCGACAGAACAAAGCCAAGTACAGAGCCCCTAAAGGGACATGGTGGTGGAAAAAAAAAAATGTTCCCCCAAGAAACTTTGCGTTCCCTCGCAAAGATATTTGCGTTCCCTTTTCAGACGGTCCCTTCAGACTTGTAACTCCGCCGCCTGCTCATAGAGACCAATTTATTATAAAGCACATTTGAGGAAAATAGGTTGTTGTAGCTCGTTGTCTAGGTTACTATGATTGGAAATAGCTGCATTTGTGTTTTAACAACGTTTAGCTCACAAGTTATTGATCTGGGAAGTTCGAATCTGTGAATATATTGCCAACTTTACTGAACTCCATGACTTAAGCACTGACTGCATTTCTTTATATCTGAGTCCAACAAGTTCAAACTCTATGAGCCGTGCATTATTTGTGTGCATTATTAACGTATGGAACTAACTGAAACTGCCAGCGGGACATTAAAGAGGAAGTGTTTGTCCGAGCTCACAGCAAGGGAACGATAATATCTTTGCGAGGGAACGCAAAAGTTTTGCATGGGAATACTTGAAAAAAAAAAAAAAATTCCTCCCATTCCAAATTTTTTCCTCCACCATGTCCCTTTAGGGGCTCCGTAGCCAAGAACCTACAAAACATCGCTGGGTAAGAACTGTGAAGCTAGCGTATAACCCTCAACTCGCGTTACATATAGAATGAAATGTAGTTCCTGATTTTTGTGTTCATTCTGAACACTGCTTACACTGAATATCTTTTATTAAACATAAACATTTTTCTTGTTGCTTTACACAAACAATTATTAGAGCTATTCCACCCAATAATTGGAGCCATGACCTTTGTTTCTCTACAATCAGGACTGCGATCTCAATAAATGTTGTCCAAAACCAACAAACACTCAAAGCTAAACATTTTAATTCCTCATATGGTGAGCTCATTTGACAACAATCTCAAGAGTCCCTAGAAAGAATAGTAGACATCTGATAATAATCAGGATAATGTCTTCAAGTCAGTTTATATAACAATGATAACTACTAGCTTGTTTTACATTACCCCTTACTTTTTACACAACAATTAAGGTGTAGAACAATGAGATTCTTTTCTAAAATGATTTACATGTCAGGGCAAGTGGCTCCACTTAAATTCCACTTAAACAGATGACAGGGACTTTAGTCTAAGACGTACACCTGGGGTGAGTTTCCCAAAGCGTACTATGGTCGCAAGTTCCGTCGTTACCAATAAAGTTCAATGGGACTTACGATCATACGGCATTTATTGCTGTGGCCCCCAGCCCAATAATGGCAAAGCTGCTTAAAAAACCCATCTCTGTACTGACAGAGGTGTTGAATGAAATTGCAGAGAGCACGTGGAGGGGCTGGCTTACAGATAACCTATAGCTAACCTAAAATAACAGACAAAGATAAGCTCATATCTAGGTCTCGTGCGTGGTTTCACTCATTGCCAATTTGGGAACAATTACTAAGGCAACATCAGCTTCTGCAGAATGGCATTTGTAAACAATCAAGATGGCATTACAAGAGAGTCAACGAGGCTTTGCAAGAAGTCTGCTTTTTTTATGAGAATTTAATGTGAGAAAAGGTTGCAGTATGTGTTTTTATTTTCATGTGTTGTCAAGTACAATTATAAGGTTGGTAGGCAAGCCTCTTGGCAGATCCACAAATGTATTTGCATAGGCCCCATGCCCAACCCCTCAGGCTATGTGGGGGAATAGTTTAACTGTCATGGAAAAACACCTGGATTATATAAGGCCAAAATCCCCTTGGAGTTTGCAGAGCCTGCCTTTTGCACCCAGTAAAATTCAAGCTGAGTTGGAAGTTGACATTGATTTTGCAATACTTTGCAATCCTATAATCAATTTCACAGTTTTCAATCCTCCTGGGGCCCATTATTCAGCCAATTATTAAAGTGCTATGATCTGAATTGTGTTTATTATATTAACAATTGCAATTATATGGCATCAACCCAACAATTAGACATGTTTAAAACCCAAGGTCCTTTTGTAACTAATCCTTTTCAGTCTCACATTTAGACAGCATCACTGTGCATTGGATGGATTAGACAAAGAAAAAAAAGGACTTAAATGAGTAATGAATGAGATGATGTTAAGTTTGACAGTTTTTACAATCAAAAGTATGTGTCCTATTGTGTGTGCGCACATATGCTGTAGTTCCTACTGCGCTGGGGGGCGTTGTTCTGGCAGCATTTCCTCTTTTTCTCCGCAGCAGCTCCTTCACAGGGTCTTTGACTCTCACTCCCTGGTACGGCTTGGATGCTGACGCCTCTGACAGTGCTGTACCAAAAAACACACCATGAACACGCTTGACAAATATGAGCACGCCTCATGACAAGTGTACCAAAAAAAATAAAATAAATAAATGCCCCTATTGCACTTTAAAAATCATGTAGGGATTTCTTATTCATGCCAAGTTAAACAAGGTGTGGCAGAAAGTGTTGAAAGTTTCAGTCACTCAACAGATACCTCTTTTATTTGGACCTTTCTTTTTTGTTTTGTGTAATCTGATGTACAAAGCTACTTTAAGACTCACTCAAACCCTTGCTTTCTTGTACAATTTCAGCCATTAGTGAGTAGTGTGGACCTCATAAGCCTGAGTGACACTGAAATCTGCATATTTGCTGAAATACTTATACAAATCCCACTTCCTAATCTATTCAAATAAAGCAGCCTGTAAGATATAACTACGTTACATGGCTTTTTTTCATTAAAAAAATGCATTTTCTTGTGTCCTCATGTGCCTCAGCTACGCACATGATGGTGGAACATGGCGGGAGGAGATTTCATGAGAACTACACTGACAGCTCCTCAGTTGACGTGTTGAAACCCCGGAGCAAATTCTTACGCTTGTCTCTCCATGTTAGGAAACTCCATGTGAACATTTTTTTAAGGAAGTATCACTGGAGTACTACTGGTTTCTGAAAGGCTATATAATTCATCGTCAGAACTTGACCAGAGAACATCTGTTTCAACTCCTCAGTACATATACATTTACAGTATAAATCGCAAGTAACTGTGATAAGAGGGTGTCTTAGGAATTATGGGAGGCGGAACATTTTACAGTTCATTACTGCATATATCATTAACTTGTATAATGTTAATATATTAACTTACTGGAACTACTTGAATCTGCAGATGGTAAAATAGAAGGCTGCAAAGTGACGTGAAGGTCATAAAAACTGGCCTGTCCATGAACTATATACGTGGTGCACAGTATTCACACAAAACCCTAAAATAATGCTAAATAACTGAATTAATTACACAAATATAAAATGTAACATAAACACCTCAATGTCCCCTACCATTCAAAATTTTTGAAAGATTTAAAAGATTTGAAAGATTTAATTTAATGTAGTTTTTTGATCAAAACTACATTAAATTGTGGAATATTATTACAATTTAAAAAAGATTTTTCTATGTTAATATATTTTAAAATGTAATTTATTCCTGTGATGGTAAAGCTGAATTTTCAGCATCATTACTCCAGTCTTCAGTGTCCTTCAGAAATCATATTAATATGCTGATTTAGTGCTCAAGAAACATTTATTATTATTACTATCAGTGTTGAAAACCATTGTGCTGCTTCATATTTTTGTGAAAATTCTTTTTTTAGGATTCTTTTATATATATAGAATGTTCAAAAGAACAGCATCTGTATGAAATAGAAATCTTTTGTTACATTGTTTACTGTCCCTTTTGATCAAATTAATGTCCTTGCTGAATATATATACATATAATAATGAAAATAAAAAAGAAACATAAGTTTGCAAATAAAATACTATCAATTGTCATCATGCAGGGGCATTTGGAAACTTTATTTAAAATTTTTCAAAAATGTATAATTTTACATTACACTTATTTTATACATTACAAGTAATTTTTTTCCATCACATTTTCAAATAAGTTTCAATTAATAACATTTTACAATAAGATTCCATAACATTAGTTAATTACTTTAGTTATCATAAACTAATAATGAACTGCACTTCTACAGCATTTATTAATCTTAGTTAATGTTAATTTCAACATTTACTAATACATTATTAAAATCAAATGTTGTATTTGTTAACAGTAGTTAATGCACAGTGAACTAACAATGAATGTCTTATTAGTATTAACTAACATTAACAAATATTAATAAATACTGTAACAAATGTATTGCTCATTGTTAGTTTCTGTTAGTTAATACATTAACTAATGTTAACAAATGAGAACATGTTGTAAAGTGGTGCCGGTTCAATTGGTTAACATTAGTAAAATAGCTAACATGGACTAACAATGAACAATACTTTTTACTCTCCTACTATTTTTAAATCATTTATTAATTTTGGTTAGTTTTCATTTCATATCCTGATACATTTTTAACATTGCAAAAGTAAAAAAAAAAAAAAAAAGTCAAGTTAAATTAAAATAACATTAATGTATTATGAACAAGTATGAATTAACAGTGAACAAGAGTAAATAAGAAAACATTAATCTAGATTAATAAATAACCATTGTTAGTTCATGATAATGCAGTAAAAAAATAATCTTATTGTAAATTGTTACTACAGGACTTTAATTTGTAAATTCTCTGTATTTAAACAATGTTGCTTTGACTTTTAATGTGAGCTCATGCAGTGTTGAGTAAGCTATACTCTAAAAATGTAATTAAGTACTTGCTACTAATTACACCTTCAACAGTGTAATTAGATTACGGAATATTTACTCTATCTAAAAAGTATTGTGTTACTTCTTACTTTGTAAATCCCATATCAAACTCGACCATTTGAACAATATGGATAGACATGAAACTGCTCTTTTAATTCTTTTAAAATGAATAAAATAAATTTGCATAAATTATTATTGAAATTACCTATGTATTTAAAGGAAGATTACATTAAAAACATACATTTTAACATTATATGTTAAATTTTGATGTTAAATCCACTTTGTTTTATATAAAATTATTCTACAGCCTATTCAGTATTTAATACAATTACATCAGAACAGAAGTAGCTGTAATTAAATTACAGAAAAAAAATTCAAGTAATCCCTTACTTTACTTTTCAAGGGAAAAGTAATTAAATTACAGTTATTAATTGACCCTTCGCCAGGAGTTTGATTGACAGGTGATCTAACCAATCATAACACCGAATCCGCCATTTTGTCCGACAAAGCAGTCAGGGGAGTTAGCAGATTAACGTCGGTGGACTTGAACTTGAAAAATGGTATGTACTGACATCTTTCCGCGATTGAAACAACATTCCTTATGATGTTCATTCATGTTTATTTGATGCTATAAATGAAATAGTAGGAAGAGATGATCGGTTCACGAGCCGCTTGAACTGAGGCACTACAGCGATCTGTCACGACACATTAAAGAGCCACGAAACGGCATTTATTGTTTAAATTTCTTTAAAAATGACAAAATTTGAAATTTGAGACTTTGTTACATATCAAAAGTAACCTGCTCTGTCTTGTCTGTCGACACATTGGTAGTGTCCTCTTTGCTCCGCGATGTATTTTTCACTGCATGAGAACATGATGTGTGGCGAGAGATCGGCATGGCTTGTTGGACATAGCAACAGTAACTAAAGGGGGCGGGTCTTTGCGAAGGGTCAATTACTTAGTAAATAATGCATTAATGCATTACACCAAACACTGAGCTCATCTCAGAGCCCACACTCTCAGAACTTCCGTGGGCTCGTTCTACACCCGTAAGACATTCGTTCATCTTCGGAACACAAAGTAAGATATTTTTGATAAAATATGATGGCTCAATGAGGCCTCTTTTGCCAGCAAGATAATTTACACTTTCAGTGCCCAGAAAGGTACTAAAAATATATTTAAAACAGTTCATGTGACTACAGTGGTTCAACCTTAATATTATAAAGTGACGAGACAGAACAGACTTCTGAGGCAGCATAATGGTTTAATGATCTACCGCAAATTAGCACGAGCTTTTGGTGAGAACTAAACAAATATTTAATTACTACAGTAGTAATTTCTCGCTAGAAATGACATCAAAAGTGGAAAGTGTTGTTCAAAAATGTACATTTACACACAAACTGACCAGCAAACGCAACATTTGGACACCATCTTTATTTTTCTAGCCAAACTGTCACAGAATGTAAAGCACAGAATTGTGGGATATCAAAGGCAGCGAAGGATACATCTATGATGCCTTCAAAAATTATCAGATGAAGGTATCTCAGGAGACAGGAAGTGAAGTTAACACTGGATTCAGATGTGCCTTGATGCCTTCCTACCTTGAAATGTGTCCTCCGAAGGCAGCATTTTCCAGTTTTCAGATGCAGCCTTGATTTCAATTTGGCAGTTTGACACGCGATCCGAATCGGTGATTCGAAACAAAAGATTCAAAGCAGTGTTTTGAAATCGCCCATCACTAGATATTATTGAAAAGTCGTTATTTAGTTTTTTTGGCACACAAAAAGTATTCTCGTTGCTTTATAATATTAAGGTAGAACCACTGTAGTTACATGAACTGTTTTAAATATGTTTTTAGTACCTTTCTGGGTGTTTGAAAGTGTAAATTAACTTGGAGGCAATGGAGGCCTCACTGAGCCATTGGATTTTATCAAAAATATCTTAATTTGTGTTCCGAAGATGAACGAAGGTCTTACAGGTGTAGAACGACATGAGGGTGAGTAATTAATGACTACATAATACTTTCATGTTTAACAGGTTATTTCAATTTTTTATATAGTGATAAAGTATGTTTCTGAGCTGTTTTATTCATAAAATGTCATTAAAATGAAAAATGAATTAAAGCAAAATTAATATATTAAAATAAAATCCATAAGATGATCCCATGATGACAACTTCTAAGATATGAACCCTTAAGGCTCTATATAGAAGCTTTTCTTCTTAGAGTGCATGAAGTGATTGATTCTAGCAGTACATCTCAAAGATATATTTGCTATTTACATGAACAGGCAGGTTCTTTACATGGCATGATAAGTTGAGTTGCGTGAATCTACACAGATGCAGCTGCTGGCTAACAGTAAATTCCAAAGAAAGCTGCTTGCTGTGCACACTGTGTACTTAAGGAGGTGTGATTGTTTGGTGATGTTTGATTGCCTAACTGTGCTCATACCTGTTTCAAAAAACACAAAATATAGTTTATTGAAAAAAAATTCTTGAAAAAAAGCTCCGGCCGTTTCATTTATGCACCCCTTGATAAAACTAAGATAGATTTGATCAAATAATTAATGAGTCACTCAATTCATGATTTGTGACTCATGATTCAATTATTCATGAGTCACACACGCTTGAATGCAATCCTTTAATGTGAAAATCTGATATTGCTTTCCCTGTTTGCTAAACATTGTTTGCATAAAAATCTCTCACACTCTCCACACCCCATCTTACAACTGTTACTTCTTAAGGCTAAAGTCTCAATGTTTAATCACCAAATAATGAATCAGTAATGTACTTGTTCGGTGCCATTCATCTAGATTCATGAAACACATTGGTTTCTGTTAGAACAGGCCGACAACTAACCACCTGTAACTCTCCATAATCCTGACAAAACAACCGTCAGATCTTTTTTCTGTAATAAATGTCTGATATATTGTCATTCTGAAAACAATAAAAAATCCTTTTGGTAAGTCGCTGTGCTCTCATAGAATGGACATGTAATTTATGCATGTCTAACAGAAATTAATTTAGTTTTTAACATTCATAGACAAAGTGTCACTCTGTAATATAACAATGAAAGCAAAGAGGCTTCTACAGTTGTGCAATACAAGCACAACATGATTTAAAAAGTTGAAAAAGAGGAAGCTATGCAGCTGTGAAGTCTTTCTTTCAGAAGGAGGGCAATTGAAGAGTTTTGCATATCAAGATTAAGCCACTCCACAGTATGCCTGCTTTCTGAAATGGTGCACATGTTTCCAAAGAGCTCTATCAGTTGTAGTAACCATCAGTCTAGCAGGACATAACTTATTGGCAATAAATGTGATGACCTCCTATCTTTTACCTCATAAGTTTTAAAGCGGAAAGTGAAAGAAACCGCCACTCTTGAATTCTTGCAAATAACATGATTTGCTGTTCGTACTGCCCATTTACATTTACAGTAATATACTAGATAAGATCCCAGAGAATGCAGTGACTCGCAAGTGTTATTAAAAATGGAAAACTAAAAACAAACGGCTAAATTCCCCTTGAAATTCTTTTAAATAAGTCCGTCTGAACCATTCAAACATTTTAGTAGTTTTAGAAATTTAGGTGTGTATTGTTCTTTTTTATTTATTTATAGTTTTTACTGAGTTTTAGTTTTAAGTTATTTTAGTACTTCAACCTCAACTAAACGAAAATGAGAAATAGAATAGGTGAAATTATTATTTTTTAATTAATTTATTTATTTTTACATATGTTGGTAATACTTTACAATAAGGTTAACATGAACTAAGAATGAACAATACTTCTACAGCATTTATTAATCTTAATGTTAATTTCAACATTTACTAATACATTATTAAAATCAAGAGTTGTATTTGTTAACATTAGTTAATGCACTGTGAACTAACATGAACTTAAAAAACTGTAAAAAATGTATTGCTCATTGTTAGTTCATGTAAGTTAATATGTTAACTAATGTTAACAAATGAGACCTTATTGTAAAGGGTTACTCATATGTTTTTATAATTTAATTTTATTTCAGTTAATGTTGATTTTATTGTTAAATAACCCTAATAACCCTGTCCCAAACCTCAAATTTCTGAAGCTGTAACTATCTGTTTCAGCACAAAGTAGGCATGCACTTTTTAGAAATGCGACTGATATACATTCAAGTAACATTTTTCTTCTTTTAGAGGTTAAATTGACTACAGAAAAATACAATTCTAGAAAAAACAAAAACAAACAAACAAAACAATAAAAAAGAAACACCAGAGGTATATCTTGAGCTTGTACACCAGTCTTTTTCATGTGATAATTCATTGCGTTTATTCGTGTTTTATATCCCCTTAAAAAAGTAATGGAACTTTGTTCATGGAGGACAAAAGAGAAACATTTGAAGAGTGAATTTTTGCTTATAAAAACTTCTCATAAGATTATGAAAAATAATCAATGTGATACTTAATTGTTAAGTATATTTTCCCAGATGAGCCCAAAATAACATTTAGAGTTTCTGTCAAATAGAACAGGCCCCAGTGTTAACGGATCTATCACCTTACCTCCGTCTTGATAGCAACCGCTACCTTACATACTGCATAGTAATGAAAAAAATGGAAGCACATGTACAATATTAAAGCTGGCAAAGTGATATTATAAATAACTAATAGATCTTACAAACTTAATATCATAAAACATGCAAAATCAGCCTGAATTCTGCTATTGAGATATTAATTTATCACTCTTAGAACAGATTAGAACAGATATCGTGGAAAAACTGCAACAATCTTTTTTTTTTCATCCGTATTATATAATGAGAGCACATGATTAATAGATTTTGCATCTCGGTGCAATCTCAGTCCTAAAATTAATCAAAAATATACATATATATTTTCTTGATGATTTGCAGTGCATTTAATTTTCATAAGTAAATAATCTTACATTTGCATATACTGCAACATAATGCATGTGAAATGTGCGAATGTAATTGTATTGATATTCAGAAATTGTACTTACATTTTCCCATGTGCACACTCTGTTATGTAACAATCTAAACTCTTATGATATGTAGTCAAAAACCTTTTCTATTTACTTCCTGAGATCATCTCATTATTGTACATCAGTTGCTTGAGTGGGCTGACTTATAAAAGCAACTGCATTCAAGTGATGTCACCACAAAGGGAAGCCACTATCCTCATTAATTTAGTACCACCAGTTCACCAGAAATTAATGTTTCAGCTTAGCACAAATTCTATGTCCATAACTGCTGTATAATGAAAGCAGAGAGGGTCTTGGTAAACTGGTGAATTCCCCTTTTGTCTTTATCTCATATTTGTTTGAAGGACACTTTAGAGATGTGCCAAAAGGCACATCTGTAAAATCTTTCTTCTGATGATCGGGAATAAAATTAATCACCAACAATAATTTTACAACTGAAACGCACTAATGAAGTGTTTTGCATCTCCAAGATCAACAACGTATTTTATTTTATTTTTAAATCTATTCCCGTGAAACAAAGAAGTATTTTTCTAATTTCTTTTTTTTGATATATATAATTTATATCTCTAGACACCCATTATTTTGAAGATTACATTGCATGCTCTATTGATAAATATGCCTTTACTATGCAGAGGCAGTTAATTTCTATTAAAAATATGATTTATATTAACTTTACTACAATAAATAAATGAAGTTTCTTTCTGGGTGCAGTTGTTAAAATCTGAGTCCAAAATTAGGCTGCTGAGAATTGATGTAAGCCATCTGAAACTGCCACGCTAGTCAATTTATTAGTGTTAAAGGAAACACCTGCACACACTTTGAGCTTCATTGACCACTCAAGCCATGAAACTCATCATGTTCCTTTTCTCAGCTCAGTTCTTTCTATTATTACACAAACAATCACACATCTCAGCAACAAAAAACAAGGAACAGCTTTTTATAACAAATAACAAAATGCATCTGCTTGTAATGTACTATAATGTAATCACTTCAACACTGCACAGTTATAGCTCAAATAAAGCTGACACTTAAGGTATTTCTTAAGGCATTTTCAAAGTTCTCAGCTCATCCAAATTTGTAACAGCCGCTGAAAAAGGCGCATTAATGAGGAAAAAGCTAAAAATACTTACTTCATTGCACAAGAAGACAGATCTTCCTTCTAAATGAGAAACAAATTGTAAATGAGATACAACACAGTGCTAACAGTTAATGCATGAGAGCATTCTCTAATGCAAACTATGAGCTCAATGCAAAGAAGCAATTTTCAATAGGCCTCAGTGGACAAGAGCTATTAAAGAAACATCTTTTCTTTCTACCGCAAATTTTTGAGTATAGCATGAAACGTTGTGAAATTGTGTGGGAAAAAGCACTGAGATATTTTTTACCAGCACAACCTAGAGCTGATGAGGTCTGTCAGATGAGGAAATAAGGTCTTGACCTTTAGAAATGTACCCTTACAACCATGTCTTTGTAGGCACTGTGTGATGTTAAAATGACATACCAGTTTATTTTAAAAACTGTGATTAAAGAAAAGAGGAAGCGATTAAACAAGTACAGCTTTGCTTGAGGCTACTTTAACATCCTAATTTACAAGTTCAGTTGCTTTAGGTTTTGGGTTAAGCTTCTATAAAGATGTGTCAAGCGTAACGATGAAGGATGAAAAGAAAGAGTCTTATCCTCGCTCATCTTTTACCTGGAGCAACGCTGGAAAGCAGCAATAAGATGAGGGCAGAGGGGAGTGAGGTCACTGTCGTACACTCACCTGAAGACACAACGTGCTACTGTGTATGTTTTACTATGAGGGCAAATACCACAAAACAGCCTCTGGGGTCGAGAGTTACGGCCTCTGCCAAAGATGGAGTACCCATTTATATGAATGATCTATGGGCTGAAAATACAGTTTTGAAAGAAAAAAAAGATACAAAGCAAGATTTTGGAAAAACAGTCATTAATCTTTTATAGTGATGTTCAAAAATAAGGTGTTTTATTATCAACAAACCTTTTGGCATATATACACAAAGAGATGGGCATAAATACATGAAAATGTATTTAAAATAAAAATAGAAAATATCTCAGTTGAAATTAAAAATGCACCGATGTATTGGCCAACAATCGGTATCGGCTGATAAAAGCTATCACTATCGGCCATCGGCCGATTGTTTACAAACAGCTGATGATCAGGGCCGATTATATCCTGTCAATCAAAAGGGTGCGGAAAAACGTGTTCAGACTGCAACTCACACATACTGTGTGTGAAGAAAATCACTCCTGTGTTGAATTTTAACACATTAACAGTTTAAAAATAGTGACGTTAAAGCAGGCTCTTTTTGACCCTATCACTGCTTTCACACGGGGCGTCGGCGTTAACGCTTGCTGGAGGGCGCGTCTGAAGCTTGTGTTGACGCGACAGTTATAGTGATAACAGCCAGTCACATTACTTTCCGGTGTTGCATGAACGCAATTGGCTAGCGACTGCTCTAGAGTGTTTGCATAAGGCGATCTGATTGGCTGATGCCTGAAAAGTTGAGAAATCCAAAATAACTTTTCATCTCAAGCAGGTCTCGCTCTTTATTACTCATTTGTCCATGTTTCTTAATCGCTTTAATGTGTCAAAAACTCCTGCCTACTAAAAGCTGCATGGATATATTTGCATAACGTGATATATAAACAATATAGAAAAAGTTAAATTGATTCACACTTTACATCATTGCCACAATATATATCATCATATCACCCAGTCCTAGCAAACAGTAATGCTTAAACACACTTGACTAGCTAGTTGATAAAACCAACAACCGATTAACAATCAAGACTGACTGGCTAACGTTATTTTTCCCCTTGCCAGTTGCTCTTTTATTCTTTCATGTTAACTGAAGGCAAATCTGAATGATGTTCCATTTTAACCTTAATCGACAATTATCCACAATATCCCTATCCACAATAATCTTGGGTAAAGTGCCCTCTGGTGGCAATCAAGGGCACTCTAGCTGGTGATTGTGACAGCCCAACACAGCGCAGACCACCATGGCGGAGCAGGCGGGGCTGAAGACCACTAAAGTGTGACTGGGAACCACCACGGTGGAGCAGACGAAGCTGATGATAACCATTGCGAAGCTAAACATCCCCAGGGCAGATCTGGTAGAACTACCACTACGGCTGATCAGGTAAAACTGAAACATGGAGCACAGAGAGGTTAGCGTTGGCCTCAGGGACCATGTCAAAACTGACAGGGAGTTCAAAGGCGTCCTCCATGGTCATAACAGGACCGGCAGGGTGTTCTAGGTTGATCTCTGGGGTCATTTCAGGGCTGGCAGAAAGTTCATAAACGACCTCTGCGGTCGTGTAGAAGCAGGCTGAAATCTCGGGCGACCTCTGTGGTCGCATCAAGGCGGACAAGAAACTCAGGGACAACCTCCATGGGTGCATCAGGGCAGGCAGGAAACTCAGGGACGACCTCCATGGTCACATCAGGGCAAGCAGGAAACTCAGGGATGACCTACATGGTCGAATCAGGACAGACAGGAAACTCTGGGCTGAAGCAGGCTCTGGAGCAGACTCATAGGCTAAAGTTGGCTCTGGAGCAGACTCATGGGCTGAAGCGGGCTCTGGAGTGGACTCATGGGCTGGAGCGGGCTCTGGAGTGGACTCATGGGCTGGAGCGGACTCATGGGCTGGAGCAGGCTCTGTAGTGGACTCATGGGCTGGAGCGGGCTCTGGAGTGGACTCATGCGCTGGAGCGGGCTCTGGAGTGGACTCATGCGCTGGAGCGGGCTCTGGAGTGGACTCATGGGCTGGAGCGGGCTCTGGAGCGGACTCATGGGCTAGAGCAATCTCTGGAGTGGACTCATGCACTGGAGCGGGCTCTGAAGCTGAAGTTGTATCTGGAGTGGGCTCATGGGCTGGAGAGCAGTGTGCGGCCCAAACACACAAAATGGCCATCGGCGTAATGGGGAGTGTAGTCAACAGTGGGACCACCTCTGAGACCCCCAGACTTGATCTCACTGCAGAGATGCCAGTTGCTTTGATAGCTTCATATGCAAAGTTCATGACGACTAGAAGCTCTCATGTGGCATCCATGATGGCTGAAGACTCTAGTGTGGCGTCCATGATTGCTGGAGACTCTGGCATGGCGGCCATGTTGACTGAAGGCTCTGGTGTGGTGGCCATGTTGTGATCAGGTTCTGGTGCGGCGGCCATGTTGAGGACAGGCTCTGGTGTGGGAAGAGTTTGGTGAAAGAGTTTTTATATCTCATTGAATCTTTAAATCTGTCACAATTAGTTTTTAACCCTACTCATAATTTGGGGCACACATTGGATTTCGTGTTGTCACATGGTTTTCCCCTAACAAATCTGAGAGTGATTGATGCTGCTATTTCAGACTATTTGCCAATTGTGTTTGAATCTGTCGGTTTCTTCCACCTCCACTTGCTCTCAGTTATTCTCGTTTCATTCAACCTTCCTTTGCCAGTTTATTTTCAGAGTACAATCAAACTAACTTTGTGGATGCTGTCTTCGCTAACAAATTAGACATGACAAAAAGAGATGGAGGTCTTTACTAAATCCTGCTCCATTTCAATAGACTCTGTTGCTCTCCTTAAGCCCAGTAAAGCTAAGGGAAAGGGCATCACTCCACCTTGGTTAAATGATAACACCCACTCTCTTAGACAAGAGTGTCGTAAGGCTGAGAGAAAGTGGAAAAGAGACAAACTCCAAGTCTCGTATGAATGTTTAACTGTATGCTTAACCAGTTACCAAATGTCAGTGAAAGAGGCTAAGTCTAAATTCCTCTCCAAACTCATCACTCAAAATGCTAACCGTCTGAAAATGCTGTTTAAAACAATTGATTCAGTGCTAAATCCCTTACCAGCCACCCCTTCTCTTGTTCCATCTCAGGAAATTTGTAAAAAAAAAAATTGTTGATAAAGTCTTGAAGATCAAGGCTTCTATGAACATATGATCCCCCTTTGATTCACTAATCTGTTTTCATCCAGTAACCTCTGCTCAGCTAGCTGATATTGTTTCCAAGGCTAAATGCTCCAGCTGTGAGTCTGATGTTATCCCAACTCATCTTTTCAAGGAAGTGTTTGAAGTCTGTGAGCCCAGCTGAACAGCTATTATTAACAGTTCACTAGCAAATTGAGTTGTACCTGCTAGTTTTAAACATGTTGTGGTTCACCCTCTGTTTAAGAAACCCCATCTTGACCCAGCTGTCCTCAGCAATTTTAGACCTATCTATAAACTGCCTTTTATTTTAAAGCTCCTAGAGAGAGTTTTGTATTGTTAGTTGAGTTCCTATATCAATATGTCCAATATTTTAGATACTTTTCAATCAGGTTTTAGATCAATGCACAGTATGGAGGTGTTGAACTGCATTGCATTGTTGAAGGTGAGCAATGACCTGTTGCAAGTTCTCGATACTAGTTCAAATGCTGTTCTTGTCTTGTTGGATTTAAGCAATGCATTTGATACAGTCGATCATAGTATCTTGTCACATCGGTTGGAAATGGTGGTGGATATTCAGGGTGTCACCCTGCAGTGGTAGGCCTCTTATCTCAAAGACAGAACCTTCTCAGTGAGCACTGGGAAGTTTTCTTCTTCATCGGTTCCCCTTTTATGCGGAGTGCCCCAAGGGTCCATTTTAGGCCCTCTTCTCTTTTCACTTTATATGCTCCACTTGGGTGCCATTTTTAAGAAATATTAGATTTACTGCTGCTATGCTGACGATACACAATTTTATCTACCAACTAAAACTGACAATAGTTTTTATTTTGGACTTGCTTCGCAACCATTTTGAGGAGATCAAGCATTGGGTGGCTAATAATTTTTTTGCAATAAAATGAAAGCAAAAGCGAGGTCTTCATCTGTTTTTAATTTAGGTTCTCTTTCTGCCAGTGGTCAACCTCAAGTAAGAAATATTGGCATTACATGTGATTCATCTCTAAATTTTGAGAGAAAAATCAGTACTGTGGTAAAGGGCAGTTTCTGAGATCGGTTGCAAAATTAAAACAGTTTTTACCCCCAAAAGATTTGGAGACTGTAATCCACACTCTTATAACACTAGCCTAGATTACTGTAATTTCTTATATTGTGGCCTGCCTCAAACTATGATCTCTCACCTGCAAATTGTCCAGAATGATGCAGCGAGACTTCTTACTGGCACAAAAAATAGGGCTCACATTTCTCCCATTTTAGAGATTCTACTTTGGCTTCCTGTAAAGTTTAGAATCTATTTAAAAATTGCTGTTTTTGTGTGCAAGGCTTTATCTGGTGTTGCACCAAAATACATTAGTGACCTTCTGATTCCTTCTGACTTGAGACTTGAGCACTTAGATCTTGTAATAAGCTTCTCTTAACTGTCCCATGTTGTCACTGTAAAACTAAGGGAGGTCGAGCCTTCTCTGCTGCAGCACCTAAACTTTGGAACAGTCTGTCCTTAAATGTGAGGTCTGCTCATTCACTAGCCATTTTTAAATCAGCTTTTAAATCTTATTTGTTCTCTTGCCAAGAAAGTTCCATGTCATTCCACTCTTGCAATTGAAAGAGCATGCTTAATCCACTTAATTCCAGTTTCAAAAGTCCACTTTCTGTTACAGTGCATGTTTTTCTTTTTTTTTGTGTCTTGAGTCAACTCACATAATAAGATATCTTCGACTATTTGCTCTTTTAAACTATAATAGCGATTACTCCTTCAGTGCTATGGCCACTGACTTTAGCATTACTTATTTGCGATCATCTCTGTGCTCTCTGAGCCGAGTCTGACCAAAATTTTTAGATATAACAAGACGGTTCATTCATAAAAAAAACTCATGATCTCCATGCTCTTGCATTAACTCCGCCCACTCTGCTTCTGACGCCTGGGGTCACTCCTGTTTTTTTTTCACCTTATTTCCTGGCTCACACAGTTTTCTCATCCTAATTTTACAAGTTGAAATACTCGAGTTTTACACACAATGTTAAACAGACCCAGGACCTGAAGTAATAGATTGGGACCTGACTCGTACCCGGCTGACCATTTAAAATATAGACCAGGGCCCTCAGGTCTTAGATCCTCTGTGTAGACCTCTACTCTGAAGATCCCCTTTGTGGCACATATCGGCCGCAAAGGAGACGCTCGCGAGCACCCTTCTAAAACCTAAAATGACAAATGGGACATCCTACAGTCTTGTGGCCTTAACGGACACATGTACGGTCACTGTAAGTTCACAAGACCGCAAGTGCACATGAAGTATGCCATTTGGGACAGGGCTAAAGTGGCATTATGTCACAAAAATGTGGAATTGGAGTAAGATTGTGAGGGGTTAGGGTTCCATTTGGGACAGGGCCTTAGTAGTGTTTACCTCAAGTAATAGGCTGAAGTGCAACCTGGTCAGAAATAAGTATAGAAATGACACACAGATGACACGTTTAACCCAGTCTTTTTGAAAATTTGGTGCAAGAGGTATATGTAAAATGAAAACAAAAGTTTCTAAGCATTTGTACACACCAAAATGTTCTTTACATTCAGAATAGGTCCAGACAGATTTCACCCTAAAAGTGATACTTCACTGAATGGCCAATTTCACATGTATTTTGTGTATTTTCAAAATTTCAAATACTGTATTTGTATTTAAATGTTTTTCCACACAGTATTTGATATTTTATTTTGATCCATTTCAAATTTTTATGTTAAATACATTTTCATTTATCTATGCCCATCTCCCACCAGAACTTGCAAGTGCCTTGGTGGAAGAGTGTAGATAGATAGATAGATCGATAGATAGACAGACAGACATGCTGCTGCTGTACAATATAGCATACATGAATTACCCGTCGCAGATCTATACAGGTGGAGCTGGGTGCGGCACGTTCGTTTTTTCCAGGTGTGCCTATGCAGCGGCGAGATGAAAACATCTCAACTTTTCAGAATGCCACAAGCGCACCGCAGGTCATGTGACAAGAACCAACCGATCAGCTTCGGCTTTTCCGTAACAGCACCGAAAGCTCAGCCGAACAGCTGATCATAGCTGTGCAGGGCGGGTTTTTATTTCTAATCTCCATAAATATATCTAGTAGTAAAGCTAACGCAAGGGCTAGAAATCAATTAATCCTTTGCTGATACTTCTTTGTCATCGTGGAGAGCGCAGTTCATGGTTGCATAGCATCGACAGACGCCACGGGAGCGCAAGCGCTTGTAGAAAGAAGGAGAAAGCGGCGCGGCCACGCTTTCCACGCGTTTTTAGACGCGATATGTGAACGGCCCCTTAGCCTGTGCCTTCTAGAGTTTCATGACAGAACTTTGTATTTATTTGAAAGAATTAAAAGGATAGTTTAATTTCTATCCTTGTATTGTTCAACTTGTCAAGGTTGATATGGGATTTAGAAAGTAGCCTAATTAGTAAGAAGTAATGCAATACGTTTTAGAGAGAGTAATTAGTTGTCTAATTACACTGCTGACTTTTTAGAGTTACTTACCCAACATTGAGTATATTCTATATTATAATCTATTGTAATATGCTGATTTACTGCTCATGGAAAATTTCTTATCATCGGTGTAGAAAACAGTTATGCTGCTCAGTATTTTTGTGGAAACAATTTTTGAAACATTTTTTCAGGATTTTTTATTTTATTTGACTTGATAAGTTTATTCAACATATAAATATAAATACATTTGCTGTCCCTTTTGATAACTTTTGATTTAATGCCTTCTTCGCTGAATAAAAGTATTAATTTATTTTTAAAATGATTACCTGCCAACCAATCAAGCTTTGCATGATAACAGAAGCAAGATCTTTTCTTATCCACTTGTTTCCAGCTTTCTGTAGATTGTGGTCTCCTGTAGGCTACATAACACTGTATATGAACCAATAATATATCAATCTCATCCCCTTTGAGAAAAAAAAGACATTTGCAACACAAACACCAGCATTTTTTTGCTTAAAAAAGTTAGTTTTTGGTTTCGCCTGCAGGCCAGAATGAAATCTTAGCGTGTGTGCCAGGCGAGGTTACAGCCTGTGTGTACATGCCACTTCTCAGAGTGCCAGAGCAGGCAAGGGCCTGCTGAACAAACAAACCAACGCAACTCTATCAACAAACTCAACAGATACATGAAGGAACAGACACCAAACACAACTCCTGTCTCACGTGCGCTCTCCTTGCATGGCTCCTGCCTCACGTGCGCTGTCCCAGGGAACCCAAAGCTAATCCTCAGTGACTAACAAATGCATCTTATGTGTACTGAACTCAACTGAACTCAAGTATGGACATGACCTGTTGTGAAGAGAAAAAAAAATCGAGCCATTGATTACCTGTCTCATATAGCATATTGTTAGTATTGCAGATCAAAGGGGCATGTAGTTGCACATGCTCAGGCTGCAGTAAAAGCTACATCTAAATAGATATGTAACAAAAGCATCCTGAAAAAATTTAAGGACTTAATACACAATACAACAATAGTCAAAAGTCTTTGACAAAAGGTCAAACGATTCATCTGCAGCCACAAAGCCACACTGTAGATTCACTAGTGTTATGAGGGCTGGGTGGGAGGGACCGTTTAAGAGAGACTGAATGAGTGGGAGCAACTGAACAAAAGGATGAAGACAGGAGCAGAGTGCAGTGCCTGAGGCGGCTGGACCAAATTCCTGTTGTGTCAAATGAATAAGATGATAAGCTTCTCTGACATAAACCAGCAAGAACTTTGCGGGGAAATGCCAATATCAAGTTCCTGTTCAATGCAAAGACATTCCAATACAATACAATAAATATAGTATCGAAGGTCTAATTAAGTGGCAATTATGAAAAGCTGACTTTGCTGTGAACAGGACTTCACTTGACACCTCAATATTAGGGTTGGGTTTTATAACCACATTTGGTTGCAACATGCCAAGGCAAAACATCTCAAGCTGTTGTGAAACTGTTTGTGTTTAAATGCTGATAAGAAATTCAACAATTGTCCAATCCTTTTCATCCTTTCTTGCATATAAATGTGCAATTTAGCATTGATAAATAGGTGAAACTTCTGGATAAACATTTCAGAACTGGAAGGAGGTTTATCATCACTGACCTCTGTATCTTCAGTGGACTTTTTAAGTTAATCATCTTTTTATCGCAAATGGAACATCGTCAATCATTGGTAGACATTCATCTTCATTTATGTAACTGATCATGGTAAATTATTGCTCTTGGGTCACTTGTTGACAAAAATAGGTTAATGCGGACACTGAAATGAATGAAATGGTTTTGGCATTGGATGGCATTTGGTTATAGTTTTGTTTTATCTTATGAAAGTCAAGAATAAACAGATATTAGATAAAAAATTACTAATTACATCCATTAATCCTATTTTTTACATTAATCCTATATTTACAAGGGTGAATATTCACCTGCTAAATCCGACTGACAGGACTCTGCGAATATAAGATAAGATATAAGATATAAGACAAGATAAAGATTATTTATAAAGGTTTTTAAATGACAAAACGCACTCACTTACACATATTTGAGACTCAGAATATCAGATAGTTGATGACATGGTAAGCAAGTTTGTGAATATTTAAATAAAAAAGGAAAAACAAAATAATAGCGATCCATCTGTCATTTTTTATTTTATTTTTTTTTTTTATTAATGCCAAGGTATCAAAAATACAAGTGCATATCAAAAATGTAAAGGTTACATACAATGAAATGATAATAGCATAATTTATACATATACACATAAGGCCTATACTTAGCCTGTACGTTTCTTATAGCCAATATATGCATATATATATATATATATATATATATAATAAAAAAAACTTTAATTAAATAAATTAAAAACTTGAAACGAGTTTATTGTCTTAAGTGCTTTAAGATTCTTAGATGATGAAATGTTTTGGATGTACTGTTGGACCTCTCACGATCCATCTGTCATACAGTGTTATTGTTGCTTATACAGCATACGTGACACGCATGACGCATCGCCATGGAAACAATAAGGGCAAACATTCTAAAATAACAGTCGCCTTAAAAAAAACTCACTCTGGGGGCTCAGTTAGAATATTTTAAACTTGCGCTTGGTTAAGTGTTTATATTTTAGACCTAAGGGGACGGTTTTAGCAGGAAATTGCACAAGTCATTTGCCAGTGCGTGTCTCGTCATATCTGTGAATAGACAAAAATTGCTCCAGGTACTTTGATGAGTGTATGGTGTGGGAATAGCATAGGTTAGCTTTCACAATGAGTGATAAAGGTTGACATGGAGCACCCTAAATCTTGAATCTCCGGGGCATCACCCATTTAAAAAGAAAGAAGAAAAAAACGCTGAACAGATGAGAGTATTCTGGCAAAAAAAAAAAAGAAAAAAAAGAAAGAAAAAAGAATGCAACAAAACTTGTAATAAAACAAGAATCAACATTAGCTTGGCTTTTCGGAAATGGCAAAAAATTTGAAATGTTGTAAAAGCGATGTGGAGAAGGCGTTTTTTTTACAGGCAAGTAAGGTATTATATTGAACAGATAAATTGCCAATAGCTCTCTAACGGAGTTCATTGTAAAGCATTATCTATTGTGAAGGGTCATTTCATTATGCTTGTTGTAGCGCTGTTCTGAAATTTATTTTCAAGGAAGAACCATGTCTATTAATGGGTGTAGCTACAGTAACATCTTCAGCTAGTCAGTTTGAGATCATTTCCATTTAAACTGGTTATATCTCATAAGCCTAGTAGTAAATGTTTTATGAGCAGTAGGAGAACCATATAATTATCTGGACATTCACAGAGAGCTGAAGCACAACCAGAACAATGTTCTTCTGCAAAATGCATGCGTTTTTGTATTTTTTAAAACCGCAATCTCTGTCAATACTGCTGTCATTACCACCATCCATACTGAGCATTTTACAAAGCAAATGAGTTTTCTTATATATATTTTTCATAATTTAAAGCTAGCTTTTTTTAGTCCAAGGTTTCTCTCCAAAAAGTGCAGGTGCAAGTGCCTTGATCAGTTTGTTATTCCAAAACATGATAAATATTTTTAAAATTGTACATTTTGTACATTTTCAAGATTTCCCCCATCACACATATTACATAAACTGATGCCAAACCCTAACAAACAGTGATGTTACATAAAGAGAAAGAATTGTGTCCTTATACAAACCTGGTGACTGTGTTGACTTGTTATTAATCAATAGATAATATCCATCCCTGCCAAAGCCAGATCTACGTAGGGCCAACTGCATTTATTCTCTGTCTTGAACAGGAACAGAATCATTGTGATGACCAGATCCAGAGCATCATCTCAGCAGGATGAAGTGCAGGCACTGCAGGTGTGAGCGCCCCTGCTGGCCAGTTAACTTTTAGTCATTTTTCTGTGGGAAGAGTAATAAAATTAGATAAACCTTTCAAGATTAATTTCAGTTACCTAATAAGTTTAATATAAAATCATACAGTGCCCTCCACTAATATTGGCACCCTTGGTAAATATGAGCAAAGCTGGCTGTGAAAATAAATCTGCATTGTTTATCCTTTTAATCTTTTATTTAAAAAAAAACAAAAACAAAAAACCCCACCAAATTCTAACCTTTCATTTAAGTAAAACAATTGAAAATGGGTGAGAAAGCTCATTACGAAATAAATGTTTTTCTCTAGTTCACGTTAGCCACAATTATTGGCACCCGATTATTGCAATGTCCTTTTGCCAAGATAACAGCTCTGAGTCTTCACCTATAATGCCTGATGAGTTTGGAGAACACCTGACAAGAGATCAGAGACCATTCCTTCATACAGAATCTCTCCAGATCCTTCAGATTCCCAGCTCCATGTTGGTGCTTCTTCTCTTCAGTTCACTCCACTCATTTTCTTTAGGGTTCAGGTCAGGGGAGTGGGATGGTCATGGCAGAAGCTTCATTTTGTGCTCAGTGACACATTTTTGTGTTGGTTTTGATGTTTGTTTTGGATCATTGTCCTGATGGAAGATCCAACCACGGCCCATTGTAAGATTTCTAGCAGAAGAATAGGCCCACCTCCAGCAGAAAAATAGGCCCACAACATTAAAGATCCAGCAGTATATTTAACCGTGGGCATGGGGTACTTTTTATCCATGTGTGCACCAAACCCATCTGGTGGGTTTGCTGCCAAAGAGCTCTTTTTTTAGTTTCATCTGACCATAGGTCTGACCATAGGTCCTGGTCCTGTTTGAAATTTCAAGTCGTGTCTGACAACTGTGAAACCATCATGTGAATCCAGAAAACATTTCAAGTTCAATAAACTTCAATAAACAGGCATAACATAATCCTTTTAAAAATCATTAATTTATAAAAAGATATCCCAGTTACATGGAAATAAACTAAACAGATACTTTTAAGCTTGCTCATATCTTTCTGTTGTCTGGTGACTAATGTTTTGCTGGTCATAGAAGAGACAAGTAGACATTGATTTATTCATGGGAAGGAGTTGTTGATCTGATAAATTTAATCTGATCTTTGCAACAGTGTTAATGAAATGAAATGAAAATTCTGTCATCATTTACTCACCCTCATGCTGTTCCAAACCTTTAAGACTTTTGTTCATCTTCTGAACACAAACAAAAATATTTTTAATAAAATCTGAGAGCTTTCTGTCTATCCAGTGACAGCTACATAACTATCACTTTGACGCTTGAAAAAGTTTACAGGTTTGGAACGAGGGTGAGTAAATGATGACAACATTTTAATGGGTAAACTAACCTTTTAATGCAGTCTTGAAATTGCATAATTTCTTTCATTTATCAGTCAGCACAGGTCAAGTGAAGAGAAAGTGATCTTCCCAACATAATTTTTAAACCTCAACTGAACCAGTCATTTAAATCAAGTATTTATTGTTATAAAAACTTTAGAGCTATGTAACACTGTGATTAAGCATTAACCTAATAAATTGTACTGAACAGCTAACCATTTCAGAAACATAAACTTTGCAGTCTCCATTTTAATCGGCCTAAACGGTGACATACTTCCTCTTTTGTAAATAAACAGCAAATGGTTTCTTGCCAGGGATTTTTTAAAGCTTATCTTAGTTACACAATAGCTTTCCGTAAAAGGAGCAGTCCAGTTCTTCCAAGGAACATGGTCCCAAAATTCCCTTCATTTTTATTTAAATAGCAGTTGTGAGTTTCATTTCTCCCCTTTATCTCATAAGATAAACATGATGTCCAAAAAGTGCACACTGAATATTTACAGTATCAGTCAACTGATATGGGTTTCTCATTAGTCTTGACCTCCAACCTGTTCCTGATTAATTGTTAAATTCATGTTTTGAAACACTTTCTGAATGTGTGCATTACAATATGAGTTGAATGAGTTTATACATCTTTGAAGAATAGTTTGTCAAATTAAGGTCAAGTTATTGCACAGTATTTTTTGACTTAGGCTGCAGCAAGTGTGGGCTTGTGTTAACAATGTATACAAGATTAGGAGGCAAGATTAATTGTAACTCCAATGTCATAGTTTGTAGATCCATAAGTTGTGGCATGCAGATTAAAGTTCATCGATACTCATCCGCTATTCAACCATCTTTCTCAGATAGTTATAAACTCAGACACTTCTAGGGAGGGATTTTTTTTTTTTTTTCACCTGGCCCGCATTATTATGAGTTGTTATCAGGTGTTACTTGATATATTAGGAACATGTGCACAGAATAGATGAGAGATTAGGTTCACTGGTATGATGATGATAAAGCAAAGCACAAAATCCATTGCAACACTGATTTGTAGACCTGAAGTTGTGCCCGCATGTTATGCATCAACCATATTACTATCAAAAACAAAACACAGGCTATCAAATAATTAAATCAAAATGACTAAAATTACTCAAAACGGTCCTTTCAAACTCTTACTCTACATGATATTTTTCAGAAGGAGATTAGTTCAAAATGTCAACTCTGATGCTATGGTTTTGAATAGTAGCATATAATTAAAAAATTAATATTAAAAAGAATAAATATAAGCTTTTAATTATATTTCTAAGCACCTTGCCTCATGTCATGACCTTAAAATTGAAGATATAAAACTATATGGAAAACTGTTTGTTAACCTATATATTTATATTGATTTAGATTAAGAATGCACGATGTAATGATTTATCATTGGATATTTGGAATCATATGTCAAAGATTATTAGAAACAAAAGACTCAAAAGTGGCAATTTTGCTGTGGCGCCTGCAGGACAGTGCAGCACTGCCACCTAGTGTTAAAGAGATAGATCACCCAAAAATGAAAATTCTGTCATAATTTACTCAGCCTCAAGTTGAACCGTCCCTTTAAAACAGCGAAACACTGCGCGGCATTTAATTATTAATTAGAAATTCATGTTTGTTTGTTTTTGTTTTTTTGTTACATAAATCAGTTTTGATAGCTATAGTAAAACCATATTATAGCTACAATGATTCCTGTCTACTGGGACTTAAAAATGCACATATGCACCAGTGAATTATTGTGGATTAATCTGCAAAACATATTCATATATGGCTACGTGCAAAGTCTTATTTCTTCTGTTTTCCGGTCACGAGTATGAGGTAACGTATATACTTATTATATTAAATACATTTGAGTGTGTTGAAAAATGATGTTGTAACATTACTCTATGCATTCGCTCGGTGGCTGCTGTGAGACACTTGTCTGAGACACACTGCAGTAAAGATAGATCGATTTTAGAATATCATATTAAATGTTGGATGGCTTGTGTTGATAAATGGCATGGAGTTAATTTTAAAACGTATTGTATGATGGAGAAAATGCTGTATTACTGTTACTAAAAAAGCTGCATCTGATTATGCTATGTTAGCTACTTCACAGAATAGTGTTTTTCTCTGAGGCATGGTAAAGCATGGTACTCGCAAAAAATCAAGAAGGTGTTGAAGCTATATAACAACAATTAGTTTTATGTCTATCAATATATCAAAACAGTTGTTCCCTTGTCTATTAAAACGTGTATTATATTAAAGCCTCTTTGGTGTTTCCATGGTTTCTACAAAATAAAACCGGAAACCGAGGCAGACCGATTTACAAATAGTTGGAAACATTTGGGATATTGTAAGTACTCAAGTAAACAAAAACTATATAACACTGGCCTAGTGGTTTTTGGATATTTTACTACAAAAATATTACATATTGCACCTTTAAGCCTATTATAAATATTTATTATATATAAAAATATCAAAAATCTAACTCAAAGTGGTAAGGAATTAACTGAGAGCTAAATAACATAGCTACACAAATATAAAGGAATGTCCATTTACGGTAGGCCTATATTTGAATAAGGCATTAAGATGATCCAGTCTGATTAATAAAGGTATATACCAGATGTCTTAGCCTATATGGATTTGTACAAACTGGAATATTGGGTTGTGGCAATAAGGTGAATGCATTTACAAGACAGTTGTAAACATAGCCCTGTTGAAAAAAAAAAAAAACAGCATATGCTGGTTAGGTATGTTTTGAAGCATGGAAGCTGGTTTGAGAAACATACCTAACCTTCAGAAACATACCTAACCAGCATATGCTGGTTTTTATAACAGGGAGGTAACCAAATTCTAATTATTATTAGAATATTAATAACCATATTTTTGCATGTCATTGGCCACCTGCCCAGGACGTTGTCTGCCTTCGACTTGAAACTCATAGATAAATTCTTACTTTCTTTGATGCGACATACCAGGTTTATTGTAGCGGGCATGAACTGATAAAAAGTAAAGACAATCATTTTGTAGAGAGAGTGTGTCGTCGGTAGATGTCAGTGTATGATTTCAGTTTAATATGGCACGCGAAAGCAAGTGGTGCTGCTCATTGCAGAGCCGAATGACATCCAGCTCCACCTCTCTGGACGTTCAAAAGCTGGATAGGGTGGATGGATAGAGTTTTGGGTAGGGTTAGGGTGTGGTTGGTCCTTTTAGCTCCACCCATTACGCCCAACTTGCATCCAGAAAGAAGTGAATTGCTACAACTAATGAAACTAATGCTGCCTTCATGTGCTCTCGGAATTATCGTTTCCTAGGTAAAAATTGCACATGAACGCCCTCCCATTTCGAAAGTTGAATGCGATGAGCTCGTAATCACGACTTCAGAAGTAGGAATTGTAAAAATTTCCGATAGCACTGAAGGCAGCATAGCCCTGCCCTATCCCACTGACAGACAGCTTATGCGACCAATGATAAAGGCCTTTCTTCACGCCCCTACCATTTGGCACACCCATTCCTCCAACCTGCAGATACTTGGAAATTAATGCTGCCTTCACGTGCCCTTGGGATTATAGTAAATACGAGTTTCCTAGGTAAAAATTGCACATGAACGCCCTCCTATTTCGCTAGTAATCATGACTTCAAAAGCACGTGAAGGCAGCATTAGTGAGTCATTAGTGAGTCATTATGCAAATCAAAATATTTTCAAAAAAATTGTTTTACGCTGCACAAGCCTGCCAGGATTTGTAGCCTATATTTTCCTCTTCTTTATTAAGGTTATTGTTTTTTAATATTATTTAGAGGACGAAAATAGATCAGAATAGATTACATTTAAGATTTATTTACCTTAATTTCTTTTTTCTTTTTTTTTAATAAAGTTTTTTAATTTTGTTCAACTTTTGTTCGGCATAAATTCATGAGGTACATGTGACAAAAGAGCTCATCTTCGACTGAACAGCTTTGCTCCACATGGGTTCACTGTTCTCGCATTATAAAACTCAGGTGAGATACTTTGACTGTCACCGCCTCCTCAAGTCAGGTAATGAAAACACGTCGCTGCTGACATAACACGCAAGTTGTATGGGGACTAGCAGATAGTAGCTCTTTACTCGACCATTTTATATTTGTTATCTGAACACTCTAAAAGCGTAGCACTTTATAGTCAGCTTATAACCGGACAACAGGATGGTGAGCAGTCAGGTGGAGGTCACAGGGCGCGAAATGCTGCCTGAAGATACTGAACAGAGCGACAATTCATACGACGGGTCACCGCTACCAGCAGAACCTTCTTCAGAAGCAAGTGGGCCGAATCTACGGATACCGACACAGAACCGGTCAGGGGACAGTAACGCCAAGAAGAGCTGTCAAATAGGTGGGTACAAAATATCTTCAAAACTGTGTCCAGGAGAAGATTAATCATTATGACCCTACAGGGTTTAAGTTTAACCAGCATAAGCTGGTGTGCTCTGCTGGTCTTGCATGGTTTTATCTGGTTTAGGATTGTCTCTCTGCTGGGCCTAGGTAGTATTTAGCAGCTAAAATCATTAAATTACCATCATACATTGGTTTAAGATGTCACAATCTTTTGATATACACTTTAAAAAAAATGGTGCTATACAGTACTAAAAGTGGTTCTTTGGCTCATAATCATAGGGGAACCACTTTAAGTGCTGTATAGCACCAAATCTTGGTGCTTCAGTGGTTCTTCACCGGTTCTTTGGGATGACTGAGGTGCTAAATAGCACCGCTACTGTATACAGAACCTGTTAAGCCCCTGTATGGTTCTTCAGTGGTTCTTTGGGGTGGTTAAGGTGCTATATAGCACCACTGCCGTACAAATAACCTGCCCCTTTAAAGGTTCTTTACGAGATAAAGAACCACTATTGGTGCTGTTTAGCACCATTTTTGTTGAAGAAATAAAATGTGATATGGCACCTCTTATGGGTTCTAAATAGCACCATTCGACAAAGGTGCTGTAGAGCACCTTTAAAGATATGGTGCTACATAGCACCAAAAGTGGTTCACCTTTGATTACGAGCCAAGAACCACTTTTAGTGCTATATAGTACTTTTTTTTTTTTTTTTTTTTTAAGTGTGATCTGAAATCTTAAATACATGCATATTTGCCTGTTTTTATGCTGTTCATAAAAGTAAGCATAAAACAAAACCTGAAGTCATTATGAACGTTATTACATGTACAAGGTGAATTCAGGTTGAATGGGGCACTTTTCCCCAGTCATTTCAATGCCAAAAAGTGTCCCAATCAACCTGAATTCACCCCTATACCAATTATTCCTATGTACAGTATCAATAATCAATATCACAAGCTTAAATACAATATCATGAGCATAAATATGATCAGTTCTATTATAAAATAATTCCTGGCTGAATTTTGATAGGGGATTGTGTGCTATTAGATATGTCCCATTCCAGAATGACATGGAAAAAAGTTTTATATTTGCATTGTGAAATATCGAAGCAAATTTTCATATATAGCCTGCTGCTTCACTAATAGGCCTGTACTCCTTTAGGATCAAAAAAACACAAATCCACATCTGAAAAGAAATACCTCGGAGTTAGAGTGAAAATGCCAGTACGGGACATGCTCAGGAATATACGAATAGCCAAGGGTATTGACCCTAAAGATCTGCAGGTATAATTTTTTTTCTTCTATTTATTTATTTATTTATTTACAATCATATTGAGACATATTGATCATGGTCTGACTGTATTATTTTTTTTTTTTTTAGGGAAAACATTCTAAGGCATCTAAAGGTAAGGCTGAAATACGTTAATGTTAGCATAACCGTTTTAACCTTATTGCATTTCTAATTATCAATGTCTTTGGTTCAAAAGGGGATAAGAAACGAGTTACCACAGGAGGAAACCGGAGACGTTTTCTGGTGAGTGGCATCTGTAGAACTATAGCTCCTTTTTTTTTTTTTTTTTTGTTTGGAAACTTCTTTGGAACTGTTACCTGGTACATAGGTAGGTTGTGACAAATGTTGTATTTCTGCTACAGAAGAAACATCAAACAAAGGGTCTGGAGGAGCTTGCTATTATAGTAGAAGTGTTGGAGGAGGATCTTAAGACCTGTCAGTTATACAGATCGCCAAACAAATCCCGTTCAGCCTCATGGTCTTCAGAGTTCTGGGTTGAAGAAGCATCTCAACAGGGTTTAATGAACACATACAGTCTGGAGAATGAGATGCCTCTCTCTCCAAGCTACTCTGTACCCTCCGAAACCTCCCCTGTCCATTCTGTGTGCAGCCCTTACCCATCCCCAACTTACAGCCAGGGTACTGATGTCTTTTTTGGGAATCAGGAAGAATATAGCAGTTATGAGTCAGATAAGTACAGGTATGATAATCTATATGGAATGAGCTGCTCTCCTGCAAACTCATGTGAATACCAAGTACCCTCCCCACAAGAATCGTTCCATGCCAGTCCCAACCCAGAAGTCTGGGAGGTTTCTCCACAAAAGATGAAGTGTCCACCATGGTCACATTCTCAGCAGGAGGAGTGGAGCAGTATAACCTTCTTCTGGACTCAAATGGAAAGAGAGGAAACAATGCTGAAGGAGATATCTGACCAAGAGCTTCTTGCTGTAGACGAAAACGGAAAGATGTAAGATCATTTTACTTCTCAAGAACACACACTGAAGCCATTGCAGATGGTTTCTTCATGCAGATGCTAATGTTTAATCTTTCAAAGTGTGACTGTAATTTTTAAAAATGAAGAAAATGCAGTTTCTGAAAATAATCTTCAAGTACAAAGATTTTCAAGGGTACTTTTGTAGTGCCACCTTTATCATTCAAAACTTTTTATGAAATACAGAAAGAATGAAAGTGGGTCTGCCATCGTCGTTGTCGAGTTCAATAAGCGAGTGCATTAGTTTTGCACTCCCAACTTTATGACAAACCCCATTATTAACTCGTCAAGCAGGGCAAAGAGTTATAAAAGAGATTTATGGCTCGCATAGGAACCCGGTTGAAATTTTAAGCATTTCAGCACCAACAAAGGCGGCACAGATTGTCTTCAAACAAGTCCTCTCGCATACAGTATTGATTGGAACAGTGGTTATTGATATGGCCGTAAACACAAACCTGACATACGTCTTGAAAGACTACATCAGTTGAAATAACAATGTTGTCAGACACATTAAAATATGATTCAGAGTTTACCTTTCACTGGAATAGGCCAATAGTACTCCACCCATTGAACATATGTTTAAAATTCGAAATACCCATCACGACATTGAAAAGCAAACAAATCATGTAATGGAAAATGACTGCTTTCGTGCTCTCTCCACAGTCTTTTACACAGAGTTGTTGAGGAGGGAAAGCGATCCCTTGTGTATGTTATTGCCAGAAGGATGGTGGCTCTGAAGAAACTAGATATCAAAGATTCAGAGGGAAAGGTGACAAACAATCATACATGCATATTCTCTGAATGTCAGTCTCTCAACAAACACATAAATGTTGCATGGGCCTGTTTTTCTTCCCAGACTCCCCTTCATCTTGCTGCACAGAAGAATCAACACTTCATGGTGGCTGATTTGGTGTCACTTGGTGCAAATGTCAACGCGAAGGACCAGTATGGGAAAACATGTCTCCATCTCAGTGCAGAGAATGGATATATTAGAGTCTTGGAGGTAAATTTATGTGGTGTTGGAATATCAGCACACAGAACCTATTTCTACACATTCACTCATACTGTAAATATTTTTTTGACAGGTCCTGAAAGGTTTAATGAAAATTGGTGTATATATTAATTTGGAGGAAAGAGATGCAAACGGTATGTTCGACTTTGTTTCTTTGTGCTAATAATGTAAATGTGCATTAGGGAACCGGTTAATTCCTCCTCCGTTTCCATAAAAGTAATCTGGATTGTTTTCTTATTTTCTTTAGAGATAATGTTCACATTTGCCAAATCTTTTATGGGGTTTCGCTACAGTAAGGCTGTGGCTGCATACCTACTGCCAAAACCTGAATAAGAATCCTGTAGGACTACTCATAACTACTTGTCATTTTATTATGCTATTGTGAAAGAGGTGCCTCAATTTACTGTTTGTAATCAGAATTTATATTACAAAAGAGTGACTTGGAAGTGATGTGGTTTATCAGTTAAAGATCTGAAAGTTTGTTGGCAAGTTTTGACAAGAAAATGTACCAGCTATAAATCTTTCTTAGCAGCCATTAAATTGTATTTGCATACTTAATTAAATCAATGGCAGCGGAATTATATAGCCACTCCTACAGCATCCTACATTTGTCCAAAAAAAGTGTATGTGTGTGTGTATATATATATATACATATATATATATATATATATATATATATATATATATATATATATATATATATATATATATATATATATATATATATATATATATATATAAATTTTCAAATATTATCATGGTGCATAATTGTGCTTGGAATCAATTGTTTTATTTGTGACAATGAAATATGCCAAATTGTGTGGACAAAAATTTTTGGCCAGGAAAGAAAGAACCAACAAAATATTAATAACTGATTATGTTTTAGTCAGTGTTCTTCTATTATTATTCTTTATTTGGATCCCCATAAGCTTCCATAGAGTGGTTGCTAATCTTCAATCCTCAATACAAGGACAAAAAGATATACAAATAAATAAAAATACAAATAAATAAATTACAACATACACCTAGATATTTGAAAACACATCTTTACAGTCTTTTTTTTTTTTTTTTTGCCAAATAGTTTTAAGATAAATACCTTAACCAAGTTTGTTTTGTTTTCCGCTCATATTCTGTCAATTACTCCCCCTCATGTCGTTCTAAACCCGTAAGACCTTCGTTCATCTTTGGAACACAAATCCAGATATTTTTGATAAAATCCAATGGTTCAGTGAGGCCTCCATTGACAGCAAGATAATTAACACTTTCAAATGCCCAGGAAGCTACTAAAGACATATTAAAACAGTTCATGTGACTACAGTGGTTCAACCTTAATGTTATGAAGCGACGAGAATACTTTTTAACAACTTTATTCAACAATATCTAGTAATGGGTGATTTCAAAACACTGCTTCATGAAGCTTCGAAGCTTTACGAATCTCTTGTTTCGAATCAGTGGTTCGGAGCGTGTATCAAACTGCTAAGTCACTTGAATCATTGAAATTTCTAAATGTTTCAAACACTTAAGAAGCCTCGTTTACTGAAATCACGTGACTTTGGCAGTTTGATACACGCTCCGAACCACGGATTCGAAACAAAAGACATATTTAAAAAATGTAAATTATTTTTTTCTTTTGATGGTTTCATCGAACTTGTATGGTCATTAAAAATTAATTCATTCAGACATACATGAAAAATGCTATTCATACGTACAGTGACCTGAACACACCTCTTCTATGATGAGCATGTTTTTAATTTTTGAATTAAAATGCTTTTTGAGCTTAATCCATGAGCTTTCACACATGGTTGTTTTTGATCAAATCATTTGCTAAATGGCTAATTGGAAGTGTATTTCTATACCATGTGAAGAGAACAGGGATTTACTAGACGGATGGTATTTTCTGTGCAGGGCTCAGTGCATTGCAGTGTGCTGCAGTGGCTCTTAACCACACTGTGCGGGAACTAGAGCTGTGTGAGTCTGCAGGCCATCTTAGACTGCACACCCTTCGCAAGGAGCAGATGATGGAAACACTAGAGTGCCTCCTTCAAATGGAGTGCTGTACACACGCTTCGGTGAGAATGAAAGACGTACATGCTGCTGCCCCAACATGATTCATTTGCGTGGGAGTTTCATTTGTTTCATTTTTTTTGGGTTTTTTTTTTTTTCTCTATATAGGATCATGGTCACCTCAATTTAATGAACAGAGGTGTTGATTCCAAGCTGAGTGAACAAGCAGCCTTCTTTCAGTCAAATAAAATCAAGGTGTGAGACATGTTTAATATTAGATGACCAATGTGCTATGAGGACTGGAGCATTTGAAATGGTGTAAAAATGATGCTCTTAACCTGTTACATAAGACAGTACCAGACACAAATATATCTGACACATTTTGTTAACTGCTCGAATTCTTAAACTTGTGATTATTGAATAGTTTTTCTTGTTTTTCAGGTCAGCAACAACATGATTTAGAAGTGGTTTGGCTCATTTGCAGCTGCTTCTAGCAAGAGTTGTTTTCTCTGCCTGGCCAGGCAGTGCTTTGAACTGACGGTAAATGTTTTTGAGTGAATACAAGCTTTAACCTGCCAATGAAGAAGATATGCACATGTATTTTAGTTATCAGGTTTTTTTTTTTTTTTGGTTTTTTGTTTTTTGAGGAGGATGAGAAAAGTCTTCAAGGCATGGTTAAGCTATGTATTATGCAACCATAGGTTTTGTTAAGTGTTCAGGTGAAAAGTGAGGTGTATCACAATGGTTGCCCATTAGCTGGTTTCTATGAAACTTCCACTGTTAGTTACATTTGAGTAGCAAAATGTTTTAAAAAGGAAAAAATGTGGTAAGACAAATGAGTCTGTCAAATGCCACAGTTTCTATTTGCTCCAAGAGTAAATAGTTTTGATAATGAGGAGACGGCCATGGGCACATATACTGACGTACAATGGCAAAATGCAGTAACTGTGCCAACAATGGAACTGGTGGTTTTTTTTTTTTTTTTTTTTTTACATTATATCTCTGAATATAGGAGACCAAATTTGGACAAAAAAATGCAGTTATTGCATTTTGCACAACAATATATGTGGATGTTTTCTAATAGCATTTACAACAATATATACACATGTCACTGGGTTTTATTCTCCCTTTCGAAAAGTTGTAAATGAATTCTGATACATATGTTCAATAAGAAAAAAAGGGATGCCTTAAATTGATCAAAAGTGACAGTAAAGACATTTATAATCTTACAAAAGATTTCTATTTCAAATAAATGCTGCACTTTAATTATTAAAGAATCCTGAAAAAAAAAAAATAGCAGTTTCTGCAAAAATATTAAGCAGCACAACTTTTAAACATTAATAATTAAAGTTTCTTGAGCAGAAATCAGTATATTAGAATGATTTCTGAAGGATCATGACACACTGAAGACTGGAATAATGATGCTGAAAATTCAGCTTTGTCATCTTTGACATATACATTAAAATACAAAAAACAGTTCTTTTAATTTTCTAGTAATATTATATATTACTGTTTTTTACTGTATTTTTGATCAAATAAATGCAGCCTTGGTGAGCATGAGACTTTTTTTAAAAACATTTAAAAATATATGATTATTTGAATTTCAAGGCATGTTAGTATTTGAGGTAAGAAGCTTTAAAATATTCTTACTTTTACAAAAAATTGCTTATGTAAGAAAGAGCTGTCCATTTCTTATTGCTGTATTTTGTAATAATGATGATCCAGAGTCATGAGTGTGACCCTGATTTAAGCTTTTCCTAATAGCTGCTTCCTCTCTGAAAGATTAAAACCTATTTTTTGTGCATTTGTTTCTATAAAGTTTCAAATAACACTGTACTTATAATGTGTAACAGTTATATTCTTTAGTATATCTCAGATTTGATGTTTTGATTGTTCTCATTTCTGTTTCACTGTTTTACATTATTAAACCTACACCATGTAACACAGTTAATGTTATGTAGGCATATAGAGGGTGATGCATATATCTTGGATAGTAAATATAATATGGATACTGTGTGTATATGATATATTTAGGGCTTTGTTTATGCTCTATTGTAAGACAGGATGAGTTTATATTGTATTGTCAGGATAAGTGTACCAATATTTTGTATATGTTTTTAAGGTAGCACTTTATTTTACAGTCCTGTTCCCCATGTACATACTATGTACTTATTAGGCTACAGAAATTATAATAACGGGGTAATAACAAGGTACTAACCCTGAACCTGCATTTAAACCTAACCTTAACCCCTGTAGTTACCTTGTATTACTCAGTATTTTAATAGGTAAGTACATGTAAGTACACATACTGTAAAATAAAGTGCAGTCGGTTTTAAAAAGAAAACAGACACAGCATATTAATGGGAGTGGGTAGACTATAAATTAGAAATTATAGCTGCATTTTTTCTGTGAGAGATACTTTGGAAAGATGACCACAAATGAATAATCAAACTTTTAATTTTAAACTCTTATGTATGTGTTCTCATATTCGTTAATACAGTATATTGAATTAGATTTAGTGTGTATATGGGTTTGTACTGGACATTCTTAAGCCAATTAAATGCTTTTGGACAATATCAGATTCAAGTGTGAACTGTTCATGCTACCGAACTGACCCGCATGGGCAAAAGAACAATAAACATGGAGGACTCTGAAACACGGAGGACTCTGAAATCAGCGTTTAATGCGTTCATTTATAAGCTGACGTGCCGCCAATTCGTGCGCAGGCAATGAGGAGGACGAATATGAGGAGAAAGAGAGCAATGTTTTTCTAGTTGTTGTAGTTTTCCCTCAAGTTTTGCTTGTATAGAGCTGTCACTGTCCGACCATATTAACCGACCAAAGAACTCTTTGGAGTGACTATACCGTCCGTGGCGCACATAATTGACGAATGTCGATCTAGAGCGACGTAAAAGTGATTCCAATATGACCGTTCAGACTGAGGTCGCATTGCAAAACATCCGACCTGTATCTGATTTAGTAGTACCACGTATTGAAGTGGCCCAAATCACATTTGGTTTGGGCCAATTTAGCCTGCAGTCTGAACGTAGCCAAAATGTCGATGATTTATGGAAACAAAAGTTGTTTGGCCCATCTGTGATTATCTAATCATGCGTATGCAGAAGAGATTTTTGTATTATTGGTATTTGGAGTTATTTTTACATTACTCTGGGAAGAGGAGTTTTCATAACTTAAATTACGAGTTTTTGGACTCCCATCATTCATGTCTTGTTCAGGTCTGTGCCCGAGGCGTTATGGGGCAGGTTTGTACAGATGAGATACCAGTGTAATTATCTGGTTGCTCTGTTGTTTTCATCTTGACCCTGTTCAAAAGAGAGAGCGAGAGAGAGAGAATATGTCTTGCTATGATTATAGACACACAGTCCCTGTTACATACATGCTGTTGGGGAAAAAGTAATAAAGCTGGTATATTTGACTATGATTTTGACTGATTTTTTTTTCTTCTGTGAAACATAAAAGAAGATATTTTACTTAATGCCCAGAGCTGTTTTCATAGAATTTCAATGGTTGTGGAGCTCCCAAGATGACAAAAAGGAACAATAAAAAGCTTGTTATTTGTTAGTTTATAAGAGACGAATGATCTCATCTCACAGCTCACCGACTAGTTGATCTGGACACAGCTGGAGGGGAAGAGTTTCACTGAATTGTAACTTTTGTAAGCTCAAGTTTGAATAATTTGTCATTTTTATTAGATTTTTAAGCTTTATTTCAGTATTAGTAATTTTACTTTTACTTCATTTAGTTGCCAAGGTACCATTTCTAATTTAATATAAAGTTTTCATCAAATAATTATATTTTATTCCATCTTTATATTAATTAACAAAAACTATTTTTAATAGTTTTAGTTAATGATAACAATTCTGCTTTTGAATGCTCCAGTCCCCATTCATTGTAAATGTATATGGACAAGAACAACCAGACATTCTTCAAAATTTCTCCTTTTGTGTTTCACAGAAGATATAAAAATATATATATTTGGATTGGAACGACACGAGTAAATAATGACAATTTCTGACTGAGCTATGTCTTCTAAAATGATAAGAATCACTTTGACCTTAGGCCATATCAGCCTGCTGTTGAAGGATGTGTGGGGTGTGTCTAAACACGCATATTACCAACCCTGCACGCACACACACACACACACACACACACACACACGCACACACATTGCAGTAATGCCAGCTCTGTGAAGCTGAGTTTCTTGTCTACCTTACAGCACAATCAGCTGGAAGGTAAACAGACTGCTGAGTGAAATGCCCTTTGCCCTGAGGGCCACAAGGCAACGTCTCTAAGCTTCTCACGCACATCCGTCTCAGCTTGCATTCCCCAGAAGTGCATTCAGAAGTCACATCACATGCTGTATGAGATTACAGCACTGCATATAAAGACGGCAGGTGTGATCTGCAAAAGACTTGCACTTGAGTCAAGAAAGAAAATGTTGATTTGAATCACACCATTGCTAATAAATGTGGTGTGCTTAAAATTAAACATTCATTAAAAAATATATTCCACCATGTTCTTCTTTCTCTGAAAATACTTAACAGACACTCAATTAACCCCAAACCCCCACACACCCCCAGTTTTTTTTTTTTTTTTTTTTTTGTGGGGTGTGCGGTGTGGGGGTATTATTCGAATACAACGTGAAAATATTCATCCACTAGTATCGTTCAGCTAACTGTATATATGTTATGGCTTGCACAATGCTTGATTTGCATATTCAGGATGCTTGCCATTATTCCTGAGTCTACCACTATTCTCTCTCTCTCTCTCTCTTTCTCCTATGATTATGCATAATCTTTGACTCAATACTATAGGATTGCTTCGGACAACAGGAGATGTATTAAGACACCCCAATAAGAACTAATAAAAAATATATTTAGATATGAGAGCATTGTGTACAGGATGATGTTGCACCATCCAGTGTAGGCGAAATAATTGAAAAAAGAAGGTAAAGGAGCCATCTTGCAATAAGATGACCCAATGGTACAGTAAACTGTGTCCAAACTATAATCATATTTTTACCCAACACATTTTTTAATATACTTTATTATTTTATAATATTAATTATTCAAAATTATGCATCTTATCAATTAAGTTCACACAAGACACTGAAAAATCACAAAATAAAAATGGAAAAACAGAAACATATTCTGTTTTTAAAAACAAGGATGAAATGTCACCACATCAAAATTTACCACATTTGAATTCTGCTGCATTATGGGTTAAGACGTTTCACTTGGAATCTTGGTTAGTTGATTCCTGATGAGCTTTTAGACTAGCGAATTACAACCCTGTTATATGACAGAAAAATAGTTATTTGGGTGATATTTAAATGAACTATTTATCTATTAGTATGAGATCAGATCAGGAGCAATTTATGCAGAAATCCATGGTAAATTAAAGGGTCACAATGCCTAATTTTCCCTGCAACTCTAGCCTATGTTGTTCAGTATGTAGACAGAGTCTGGGCCAAATCTGGTGTACATTCAGCACTTGATTCTGAGCGCTGTGTGATCTAGACTGAAATAAACCGGCAAGGTTTCTCTCACCACACACAACAGGAGCACCGTTGCCTCGCCTGCCGTCTCATTTTATTCCTTTGATGCCATCGTGAGGCCACATCACACATTACAACCAACTTCATGTCTAATGTGCTTTAAGTTTGATGGTGAACTCCTAATTATAATGGGTTATAAAAATAAAAATCTTGTTAAAAGAGTACAGCATTTCAGTTTGCTGTTGATTTTCTGCTCAAAAACGAAAATTATTGTAAGCACGCTAGCCTGAATACTGAAAATGTAAATAATAACAATAATTAGTAAAACTAGGCCTATATAACAATAATAAAAATACAATAAATGTTAGTAAAGCTATATATAACACTAACGATATGATTCTTACAAAAGAATTTCATATCAAATGGATGCTAAAGAAATGTAAATATGTTAGTACAACAGCTGTATAAGTATTGTGTTTATATCTTAAAATGTATTGAAAAACATGTTTTTGATCGATATTTACAGTGTATTTTCATCAGTCATTTATCAGATATTTGCTTGGAAAAGTACTGAAATGTTTTATATGCTGAAATATTTTTCTTTGAATTATCAGTATGTGTCTGTGTGTAGACAAGCAAAATAATTATTCATCACAATATTCATAAAATATTTAAGAATCATTTATTGACATTTTAATCAACCAAAAATAAGAATTACTGCACAATATAATTTGTATTTATTAATCAAGTGTTGGTAGATTCTGAAACACATTAGAACCTGCAGAAATAAATGCATTCAGATTTGCTACGCTTGTCTGTTTTCAGAGGCACAGTATACTACTGTAGTAATGTGCACCTGTTCAAATAGATTGAAATCATTCAAATTCTTCTGAATTTTAAAGTCCTGTAGCAAATGATTGTTTTCCGCAAACCTGCATAAAAACAATCTATATCTCATACTGATTACATGTTAATTCCAAAAAAAAGCACAATTTTAAAGCACTATGTTAATGTGAATAAAACAAATGGGCAAAATAAAAATCCTACATATTGTCATAATGCACAAAAGCATTCATTTCTTATTTTGGGTCATGCAATAAATTGTAACCCAACATGCTTTTTGATGTATTAGACATGCATTCCATACCTGAGCCAAAAAAATCAGTCATTAATATGCTATAAACCTTAGTTTAAAATATATTTTAAAGCAATTTAAATATAATTGCAAAAGCGCTTTTTCTCCTGTATTCTAAATATAATTACATGAGATATTTCACAAATAAAGGAGAAATATAAAGAAATACATGAAATTATAACGCAAAAAGGACAGACAACAAAAAAAAAAGTAGTGACATTTTACATTGCAGTGCTTTGCATTATTACAATGGTAAAAATTTTGACCATGTCGCTACATTATTACAATACCTCATTATGCTGTGCTGCTGAGTTAAGCATGATATTTCATGATAAATAAAGAACGGAGCAAGCCTGTACAGAACATCTTATTTTGTACACTAAAACAAGTCAGTAGGGTTAAAGAAATGTAATGTCCCATGTGAAATTCAGTCAAACCTTGATGGTCAGCTTTTCATTAAATATATCGCTGTAAATTTAAATACCAAGCTAGGTCAGTATTGAAGGCTATCATCACAGTGCTTCAGATATTATGCTCTCAGTTTCATGAAACCATGCGGCTTTCGCTTTGGAAAAACAAAACCATTTTAATACATGAGCTCTTGGTTTTTTGAGGTTCACTAACTGTTTGGAGCATAAAAACATGCTGTCAGAGCCTGGTATAAGTGAAATGCTGGTAAGAGACGGTTTAGGCACTGGAATCCTCTTTTAAGCGCTGACTGCGAGCCTTGTAGACTTCAATCAGGAGATCTTTCACATACTGAATCTCTCTCTCTACAGATTCTGCTTTGTCCCGAAGTTCTCTGTTCCGCCCTTCCAAACCATGAAGCTCCTCCTCCAAACAGTCCTGCTCCGCCCTCTTACGCTGACGGTACCTATTGTTTTTTTTTGGCAACATTTGTGGAATAAAATAGCATGGTTCAGCTTTTCTGCTCGTATGATCCCAAACAAAAACATTTTATTAGCTCATGCAATATTCTAGGGCTTTCATTTGACTAACTGACCAAGGCGACAACTTTGTTATTATTTGTCCTCGTAAAACACAGATTAAAAAAGAAACAAAAATGGCTACAGTACCTGTGGGCAGCAGACTTGTTCTGGTCTCTCTTCTTCTGTTTGCGTTCTCCATGGTTTCTCTCCAAAGAACCTACTTTAACATCTGGTTTAAACAGACACTGACTTTCCCGTGACCTTTGTAGTGGTTTCTGGACAGGCAACTCCAAAGAGGACCCAACACTGTCACCGGACAAACATTCAAAGCTTTGATCCCCAAGGCATTCATGGTGCAAGTAGTCATTATTTTGGATATCAACAGCCCCAGTTCTGATTGGCTGATCGATTTCATTCATGAAGCCATGATATGGCTCTAAATTGGCAGTAATCTGATGAAAGTAACACTCAGCTACATCGGATTGTTTATACGGCGGACAGCTCTCATTCTCGGCGCACTGCAAAATCGGCATGGCAATCCCGTCGTGGCCGAGCATCTTCATCCCGTGGCTCTGGCCCTCTCTCCTGTGGTGGGGCTCCAGGGAGCCACCGAGATCATAACTTCTCATCATCTCTGCTCGGTAAAACACGTCCTCCGTAAAGCAACTTTTTTCTTCTTCCTTTAACAGTATAGCACATTCTCTGACCTTCTTTGCGCTGCCGTGGTTCTTTCCAAAGGATTTGTCGACAGAGCACTGGTCAAAAGCCAGCTCTGCGTAACCTGAATGAGTCCCTTTGAAAGTCCACGTTTCTTTCTCAAACACCTCCACATCTTTACATCCGTTCGCTGATATTCTTTGGCTATTGCAGTGTGTCCGAATGTAGCTGTAGGGGCTGGGTCTAGACATTTTCGGTCGGCTCATAGAGCCCCCACAGAAGCCTCGTAGGTCGAGCTCTCCAGTCGCAAGAGAAACCAGCCTGGGATTTGTTTCAGATTGGTTTACATTGTAAGAAGCGCAGGGTAACTGATAGTATGACTGTGTAGCCATAGCTTGTAGGCTTTTGTCACATTTTTGCCATTTTTCCAATTTCATAGGTGTTGATTCATATAGGTAATAATCCTCCAGTTGAGCCAGTTCTTCTTTAAGAAGAGTGGTCATAACCTCCAAGTCGGAGGGCATTTGGACATCATGCTCCAGAGGTGAAGGTGGGATAGAGGAACCAGGAGAGGATTCCGTGGAAGTTGAATTTGGGTAAGCGTCAAAAGTTTTTGTCATCCAATCTGTTGAGAAAAACAATTCTGGTTATTAAATAAAAGCATTATATCAACACACAGATGGAATATTTTCAATATATGCATGGTTGCGCAAATACAACACTGAACTAAGAATATCTATATATTTTCCTGTTAAACAATACATGCAAGTAGCAATGGAAAGATAAAAAGATGTGGATCACCAAAATATTTGCTTTACTTACTGTACGCCATTAACACATACGCTGCAGTGCGGTTCCCACCAACAATCGGACAAAATAAAAGTGTCGTACTGCTTACCAATTTAGTCCTACGTCTGTGCAGACTCCTCCCTCCGCCTATGATTGGCCTTCGTTAGCCAGTAGGAAAGAGGGAGCTCTTAAGCCGGCTGTGCAAATGAGGGGAGTCTTCCTGGGAATAATCTATGCCGCCACAATTTGCTGTATTTCGATTGAAATGGTGAATTGCGTACAACGCATGAGAATCGCAGAAATGCCTCATACAGGAAAGAGATGTGAAAAACTGAAACCTATATATATATATAAAAAAAGTAAAACATATTCGTTAATTCAGTTTTCCAAGTGTCAAAATTTTAAATAAAAACATCACAAACTCAAACATTTCCAAATAAAAGATGCACAGTTTCATAGACTATCATGAAAATTATTAATTACAAAAAAATTAAGTTAAACTGACTGAACTGATAAGATAGAGTGCAATGCTTTCTAATAATTTAAGTAGAAACAATAATAAAATCTAAATATATAATGAATATGACCTTTTGCTAGTGCTCATTTAGTATGCTGTAATTTGAAGCCTCTAATCAAGTTCAGTGCCAAATGTAAAACAGAGGCTAAAGCAAAGCCTTAAATATTAATTTCAAAAAGGATTTTTGTTTACAGTTTAAAATTCAAATGCATGTTTATACTGTAGAAATATGAATTAAACTTAATTTAAAAATATAAAAGATATTGTGTTTGTCTTTTTGTTTGTCAGAAACAAAAAGGTCAAAAGTGCCTGAAAATAGAGCCTTACACTATATTATTCAAAAAGAAGCTTGTGAGCAGTACAGAAAATATTTAAAAACTAATTTAAGCAATTTCTGCATTTTAATTGCAATTTCAAACAAAGCTATAGCAAATGTCATTATAAAAACCCCTCTCTATAGATTTCTGCTAGTTATTCTTATAGTTCAGAAACTCTGAAAACTAGTTAAACTGAGATTTACACTGTCACAGGAAGTTGTAGCTCATATACAAGTCTGAATGGAAGTTGACACTTACTCCATCGTGCTGAGGTGGTCAGGTCTGAAGAGCTTCTGTGAGCGCAGTAAACCGCTGTGGAGGAGCTCACGTTTTCAATTTAGCAGAACATTGTCTCACTCTTCTTCATTTGATGTCGAGACTGATCGGTTACACGATAAATCGTTCAAAAGTTTTGGAGAACAGAGGAGTATCACGTCAAACCAAACAGTAACCGCATCACACGAGCTTGTATCCATCCGCCGCCTCGCCCCTCAGCGCAGAGTCCAAATCAACGGGACAAGTTCAGTCCGAACTTCAGCCTCGAGTCCACATGTCAGTCAGTAGAGCTCTGTGATTTCCCGCTTGATCTCAAGTAAAGTTGTCTGCATACGTGCATTTCCTTTTGAAATGTAGAGGGTAAGTAAATCCTGATGATTATTAAAGTGGGTCCAGTTGGACAAAACCAGACTGGATGTATATCTAAGCACAGAATCTAAGCACAGGGACCCTTGTAAAGCACTATTTAACCACATGCGACGAGGAAGGACACTATATTACACTATGGAGATGTAACTCTTGTTGCAGCCCTGTTGCATCAGACCTGCTGGAATGTTGCCCGAGTTGAAACTTTGTTGCCACATTTGTCCTGATCCGTTTATGCTTTGGACATGTATAATGAGGTTTCATCTTTAAGACCATTGTTTGCAAAGGGAAAAAAAAAAGTCAAGACTTTTGCTGTAAAAACTTATTAGCTTCTTTTGATTTGCACCACACTTGCATTTCTGTATAACAGAGACCGGGGCTAGTTGTCACACTGAGAAGGCTGCATCTCAGTAACAACAGGATTTTGAGTCAAAAGTCCAATTACTCGAATGTACGTTGTGCTCTAGCTGTGGTTTTAGTTTCAAACATGAAAGTGGGTGTGTGTCTGTGGATGAATTCTATCCTCCAAACTAAAATTATGATATCATTATATTTATTTTGTAGCTGTTGGATATCTAAATCCAGACAGGTGTCAACTAAATGAAGGCATTTTTTAACTGAACTGAACTGAACTGAAAGGGTGTCAGGTTGGAGCAAGTTGTCACATTTATTTTAAATGTTGGGGTCAGTAAGATTTATATTTTTTAAAGAAATTAATGTTTATTGAGCAAGGATGCATTAAATTGCAAATGCATTAATTATTTTAAGCCTGAACAAACTGTTTTCAAAATTGTCACAAGCAGCAAATCAGCATATTAGACTGATTTCTGAAGGATCATGTGACACTGATGACTGGAGTAATGATGCTGAAAATTCAGCTTTACTGTCACATGAATAAATTACATTTTAAAATATATTCAAATAGAAAACAGTTATTTTAAATTGTAATATTTCAAATATAAGCAGCCCCAGGGAGCATAAGAGACTTCTTGCAAAATTATTTCAAAATCTTACTTACCCCAAACTTTTGAATGCTAGTGTATGTTTCCTCTTACATTTTTTTTTTTTTTTTTTTTTTTTTTTTTGCTTTCATGCATTTTGCATTTAACTGCACATTTTACTGAAAAACATGTGACAACATGCCCCACTACAGTAAATTGAATCTTTTTTTCCCCCTAGCCATTAATGGTGGAAAGGTCAATAGCTGTTTTTGCGATTGTGAGGTTATGTAGAAATTGGCTTAAAAAAATAAACCCACCTTGAGAAATATTCACAGGAGTAAAAAGTGTGACCAGCCCCATTCTCCTTAATTAATTTCCACTGCTGCAGTTTCCAATACAGTAGAAAAAAAACAAAATAATTCAAATGTAATAAATTGATAGTTATGGTATTCTGATGCATTATTATCTACATTAAATTTAGTTTAGCTAATCTTTAAATTGTAAGAAAAAACGCTGAATTTGAAAAGCATGATTTTTCATATAACATATTTGACATTTCAGTTTGACTCCATTATCTTAAAAATCTGATACGACCTCATGCTTGGATTCATTGCACACTTCTCGCTGTGTGAAACTAATATAACTGATTGAACCTCCTCTTGTCCTGTTGCCAAGTCAAAATGAATACTGCTCTCTGTCTGCTTTTCACACCCTGTTGCCAGGGTCTTAGGTTTTTTGATCTTCTTCAGCTTTACAATATTTCTTATTGAAATGGATGATCAATCTGTATGCACACAAGACTTTCAAAATTAATAATATTTCCTGAGTACATCATGTCTCTGGAAAAAAAGTTTATTAGTATGTCTTAAATGCAAATGTAGAAGATGTATATTGTAAAATATACATTATATAATCATGTGTTTTCTGAAGGAGAACAAGGTCATTCTCAGATTCTGAGTGGCCACATCTATCAATGACACTCCGCTGTATAGTGGCTTTCACATTTGTCAGAGGAAAATTTTTTTATGTTTTATTTTTTAGCAACTTTTCCCATTTTTTTTTTTATTTCATTCTTTGTGATTTGTCATCATAACAACATTTGCAGAAAGAATAGCTGTTTTGTGATATCCATCCTTGCTTCGCTGCATGAAGACTCTGGTACATTGATAAAGGTTACACCATAATTTCATCACCAGCTTGCAAAGAATCCTGCCCCCATTAATGTTTTATGTTCTATCTGGGGTAACATTAGAAATGCACACATGGGTTGTAAGAAATTCTGTTGCTAAGGTGCCAGTTATACTCTTACATCTGTAATTAGTGGGAAATTATGATAATTCTTCTCTTTTTAAAATAGCGTTTAAATGAGAGAATATATCAAGGCTGAGTAATCAGTCTGTGAGATTTTGAAACCTGAAAGCACTGTGGGAGTGTGGTCTGTTTTACATAGGATTTATTGTATTTTGAAGGGTTTGATTAAAAAAATGGGGTTTAAAATTAAAATATTTCTCAAAAAAAAAAAAGATCACAAATTTTCTGCATGATAAAGATGAATGATTTTATTTCATCAGATCAGACAACTGCCAACTCACTATTTTATTTAGTGTGGACAGACATAAAAATCTGACTTTGTACAGACAAAAAAATCTATCTATCTATCTACCAGCCATGCCATGTGAGTGGCTAAAAAATTTTTTTTGTTTGTTTTTTTTTTTGTTTGTTTTCTTTTACCATCATTTTAATATTGACCTTTGATTAACACTTGATGCACTTTCTTAGTTGCCACTGGAAGGAGCCATTTTACAGACATGAATTTTGAAGATTTTGGTCCCTCCTTTTGAATTACAAAAGTACATACAGTGTTCTAAAATGTTTGTTTTTCTTAATCAGTTATGGTGTGTTCCATAATTGTTGTAAATCAAGGAAATGCTAGTGTGTCATATGTTCTTAAAAACTCACCAGAGGTGGAGACATTTTTTTTCAGTATACTCATATTTAGATTATTTTACAGTCATTTGCTCTACTTATTCTTTTATCTGAATTAGAGATATATGACATCAACAGTAACCTAATTCAGCTCAGACTTTAGTTGGTAAAAATGGTAAAAAAAGCTACTTTGTAACAGTGTAATTATACAAATAAGTACTGAGTAATATTAATTACATACAGTGATTAAGGTTAGGGTTTGGCTGTTGCCTGTAATTATGCATAATGTATTGTAATTACTACAATAAGTACACATAAGATTTGCAACAGACACTAAAATGAGGTATTATATTTTTATAATAAAAAGTGCAACTATATTATTTAACAGTTTTGAAAATGGAAAACACTCCTTTTTGCATTAGATGCAAAACAAACATCCAACAAAGGTACAGGAATTGTCACTGTTCTTTGACAGTGTTCAGGCATGTAACCTGCAAAACAAAGGTGAGGTAGGAGTGTGTTTGACAGCTCTTTGTTGGCGCTTGACAGCTGACAGGTGCGAGATCTATATGAAGCACTCTGGTTCAGCTCTGCGCTGTTCCTATTTTCCAGCATGCATTATTTGCTGAATCCTTAAGAATCTATTTAGAATGACTTTCCACACCCATTCAATGTGTGCTATTAAGCTTAATAAATGAGTTTTCCTTCAAAACCAGCAGGAAAAAAAATGTTTTTTGAAATGGATGTTAAAATTGAAGTTTAAAAAAATATGTTATTTGAATTCTAAATGTACACATTGTTTCACATTTGACTTTCACAATGTGCTCAATGTCAGAGCAATAATATATACATAATATAATAAATTAATAATAATAATATATTTTATAATTATACTATTTTATGAGTAATAACATTTTAGAAGCTTTCTATGGAAGCTTGACGATAATAAGATACATATTTCAGGTTTCTTTCTCTGATGCACATGGTCAAAATACTTATATTGAATAATAAATATTGCTAAAAATTCATATTAGTCCTTTTTTTTTGGAATTCTGCTTGAATGTTACTGAAACTGATCTGTAATATTTATTGTAATGTCTGAATGTTCATATTGTACTGGATGTTTCTAGACAAGCAAAGGTTGTAACCAGTGAGCAAAATATATGAATATATTAGAACACACACACACACACACACTGTATATTCTATCCCCTAAATCTACCCATCACAGAAAACTTTCTGAATTTAGTATAATTTATAAGCTGTTTTCCTCATTTCAAGTTGTAAGTTTAGTTTCACTGTGTTCTGGTGCTGTTTTCCCTGTTTCTGTTTGCATGTTCCCTGTCATTGTAAGTTGACTTATGCTGTGTTCAAAATCGCCCCCTATACCCTCATTCACTATTCCCTACATTACTCCACTAATATAGTCCACTTGAAGGAGTGAATGAAAGGGCTGCCAATTTCGCATAGTTTGTGCTCGCTGTTTAAATGTAGCAAACTGGCAGCTTCAGTAGTAATGAATATTTATGTTGAACTCTGCCATGGAAACTAGCATGTACAAATCATAATTAAACGATTTAATGATCAATTAAAGAGGAATTTATACCTGTATGATATTATGCTGGACCACTGCGGTTTGGAAATGAATGGATGATTGATTCAGCGCCATCTCCTGGCGAAACGCGGGAATTCATTCAGCGCGCGACTCTCACAGTGCATTATGGGTGTTCTCTAGCTGTTGAGTGTGCATCAGTTGTACACTCATTATTGCGGTGCTTTGTGGGATTAAATGAGTGCACTCAACATCATCCACTATGGTTTTGGACACCACTACAAATGGCTGTCCCTTCAAAAAAGTGCCCTATTTTAAGGGTATAGACGGCGATTTCGGACACAGCCCTCGTTTCCTAGTGTGTGCCAGTTTGTTCCCTTAGTTACTGATTATGTTCACCTGTTGTTCATTTAGTTACCTCATCACTCCCTGCGTATTTAAACCCTAGTTTCCTCAGTTCATTGTTCCGTGCCGTTGATGTTTAGTGTGGTTGTGCTATTTTGACTCCCTGTGTTATTATTAAAAGATTGTTTTGATCTATTCCTTGTGATCATGTGCTTCATTACAGCTAATGTATGTGATAAAACACATTACCTTAAAAGTGAAAAAGATGGACTTACCGGCTGTCCAGTTGGTCTGCCTGGAACAGGGGCAGAAATCCCTCAAGGACCACACCTAATCAATCACACCTGAACCAGATAATCAATGCCTTCAGGATTACTAGAAGGCTACAGGTAGATGAGATTTATCAAGGTTGCACCTAAACTCTGCAGGGCAGTGGCCCTCCAGGACCGAGTTTGCCCATCTCTGCCATAGACTGTAAAAAAAGGTGGACGACGCACCTTCACTCTCCTCCATTGTAGAGAAGTGAAGCTGCCAATGTTTCAATATGGTGCTGACATCTTGCGCTAATTCGGGACCCAAGTCTGTGCAGTAGTGAGAGTGAAGTATATTAAAGCCCCGCCCACACTCCTGCAGAATTGGTTAGTACAGTTTACTGCAGAACAACTCATTATGTCGGTGTGAAATAAACAGTTATGGAAATATAGAAATTAAAGCTAAAGCTCCAATCTCCTCCTGAAAATCCCCAAAAAAGTCAGTTGGTGCCTCAATGACTACTTCTCTCAGAGAAGCTGTCAATCTCAGCAGTCAATAATGATGTCACACTCCCGTTTTTATAGCATTAAATAACTAACTAAAACCAAACTTATTTTAAAAAATTAACACTTAAACTTACATCAGCATGATAAAAACTACCTGAAATGACAGAAACCATCTTTGGAAAAAAATGTATTTGAAGAGTAATTTGATTGTTTAGTGTGCCTCATGTCCCATTAGACTACATAGAGAGAGGGCAGGGTTTATGACCTACACTGGGACCAGCCACCTGGGGGCGATCGAATTGTTTTGGCTTCACTTTTCAGGTCGTATGTGACACACTTGCTCCAGACCCAGAGCCCAGCCAGCCAAAGCCCACACACTGCATGAAGCTAACACCAGAGCCCAACGCAGACAGAGAATCTGAGCCTACCGCGATGCACAAGCCAGATCATCACCTCTGAGCCCAAGCCCCACAGAGAGTCTGACCAGGTGAGTGAGCCGGCAACACCGTGCATCCCAGCCTCCCTCTCCCATCTCCTCTGGCCATAACAGCCAATTCTTACACCCCGCCTCCGCTGTTTCCCTCCAGCTCCTGCTCTGACACCACTTTGCTCCCCGGATCTGCCTTGGGCCATCTGGTCTCCAGCTCCACCTCAGCACAAGGATCCCCTTGCTCCGGCTCCAGCTGCTGAGCACATCACTCCATCTTGGCTCGGCTCCACCTTGGCTCCTCCCACCCTCGGCTACACCTGGAACCATGGCCTTTATGGCTCCAAGAGGCTCCCTCGTCCCTCCAGCTCAGCCTTGTTCAGACGTCGCTCTGCCTATGCTGCAGTCTTCCGGGTCTCTGGCTGCACCTTGACCCTCCACCCATTCAGCTCTGTCGGGCTCTGCCTTCTCTCTAGCTCTGCTTTGGTCCTCAGTCTCACTGGCTCCGCCTCAGTCCTCTGGCACCCTGGCTCTACTTCGGACGCTTGTCGCTGCAGCTCCACCTCGGTCGCCTGAACCTTCACCGTCGTGTGGTCCCATCAGCTCTCCGTCTCCACCTCTATCAGCTTTGTCTCCGTCAGTCATCCCCCTGGTGTCGTCAGCCAAGTCAACTCCTCTGTGGGCCAATCGTCCTGGCTGTGGACTGGGTCCCTGCCTGGCTACTCCGGCTCCTGGCTCCTCCCTGCCTCCTCCCATCTTCATTGCTGCCCTGGTCTCTAATGTAACATGTATGCTCTCTGCTGTTTTCCCTGTTCATGTATGTGTGTGTTCCCTGTCATTGTAAATTGACCTATAGTTTCCTAGTGTGTGCCAGTTTGTTCCCTTAGTTACTAATTACATTCACCTGTTGTTCATTTAGTTACCTCATTACTCCCTGTGCATTTATGCCTTTAGTTTCCTCAGTTCATTGTTCCACGTCATTGATGTTTAGTGTGGTTGTGCTATTTTGACTCCAGTGTTTTCCATAGTGGATTTATTATTATTAAATGATTGTTTTGTTCTATTACTCGTGATCGTGCGCTTCATTACAGCCACCATATGTGACACTCATGGGGACCAAAAAATGGATTTTGGATATTGCCATCTTTGTGAGGATAATGATTTGCCCCCATAACGTAGGGTTTACCAGGACCACACACATACACACACACACACACACCTTTTGTTCATATTCTTGCATTTGACAGTCCAGTACAAATCCTTAATAAGGGAGCCATGGCACAGCTGCTTCTCGGTGATGCAACTGTTACAAAACAAATTTAAAATTTAACAATAGGAAAATACCAAAGTCACCAAATATCCTGTAATTAAATGACCTAAAACTGTACCTGTGAATTATAAATTCTACAATAGGACCATATATTTCTTCTGTATTTTATTTGTGTTGTTTAAATTTGCACTTGGTTTACAATGAACAAGTGCTTAGATTATCCAAACACTATAGTCAAACACTTGATAATAATGTGAATCCTCATTAATATTTGTGTGGTTGAGGTTAAGAGGTTAAATCTCACAGTATGAGATTAAGAGTTGTGCCAAATCTGAAGAACCGAGAAGTCAGATATTATTCATGTGGTCTCATAAAATTAACCTGTCTCGCCCAAACTTTTTAAAATGGTCATATTAGGTGTCTTTAACTACGTACTTACATAAAAAAATTGTTAAAGGTTGTATTGCAGGCCGCTTTTGCTGCTTCTAAGGTGGGACACGATAATGTTAGGAACATGTTTGCTGGTATGGATAGGTTTAAAGATGGGTTAAGGTATAAGGGAAGGGTCAACAGTGTAATTATAGATGTGATCACAGAAATTGATTTCTGCTGTGCATGCAGGTATTTTTTTAAATCTAAGTACAATGTAAACACAAGTGCATTATATCAAATGGTTAATTTAAATGTTAGTACATAATAGTTAAAGACACTTAATATAACATTGGCTCCTTAAAATAATTCAAGAAATAATTATGTAATGATTAATGACAGATAACACTCCAAAATTTCCATTCTCACCTATTAAAAATTGATGATCTTATTTTTTCCTCCACAATACATGTTTTATTTAAAAAATGGGTGTTTCTTGCTTGGAAAGCTGCTCCTTGTTGTGACCAGTATGCGTCACCTTTCAGAAATTGGGAGTTCAGCTGAATATATTCCCACTTATTTTTATTTGGGTTGCTGAACAACTTGTGACTAAACGGGCACTGTCATTTGGCATGGTTATCAACCGAAAACAACAGCAAGATCAGTACATCAAGTCTACAAATTAAAAAATAATCTCCAAAATACAGAAATAAAAAATATCTACAACCTGTTTAGCAGGAAGTGGGAGGAGATACACCTTACCAATTATTCAGTCCATTATTGAATCACTGTGTTGGAGGTGTAGTGTCGTTGAAACAAAAGCTTTCCTCATCCCATCCCAGATAATTCTAAATCCACCTGAGAACCCACACCTTTCTATGAGTCTTTGTCCATGTATGACAATCAAAACCTGGATTTAGGACTCTTGATAATGTCTGTATGGTTGCAAAGACAGCAATTTCAAACTAAATGTAATTTAGCTGCATATTTCATGTATTTTTGTAATGGTTTGATGTTCTTCCACATGATACTGCAGTTTGTTTCTGCAGTGCTCGTCATGTTAAGTCACACCTTTAATTTCCAACCGATTAAATAATATTTCTGTAATATCTGCATGAAACATATACTGTAGTAATATTTTTTGTTCATCTACACATTATACTAAACATTCGATTATTTCTGTGTGGGATGAAACTTTAAATAATATTGTGAATATTATATTTTAGAATACATATTGAAAATGTGGATGAAGAGAAAATGTCCTAAGATCATTTTCACACCCTCACAGTAACAGTATTTTTTATAATGTATTTTTATAGTTTAGGTTGTGAAGCTTGAGGGACAAGGGTTAAAAGGCATTGGAATAAATGGTGCCTGCCTGATAAAAAGTTTACAAGAGTTTTAATGTGTCATTTATCTATTTTATTTTATATTTTTTATTTTATTGTTTGCAATGCATACAATTCTCAAATGTCGAATAACTGAATGATCAATACAGATTGTTTGTCAAAGTAACCTTTGCAAACAACAAAAAAGTGTAACTCTTTTAGCCTTTTTGCGACTTCACTGACTTCAGTGAATCACTATTGTTACACAACACAGGAGGAATTTATCCCAATTTATCCAAATTTATCCAAATTCTCACACCGGTTGCTCAACTTTCCTTGCCTTGGTGGGGTCGAAAGGGAGGAGGCAGAGGTGTATAAAAGTGCGCACTTGTATGATGGGATCAGTGGGCGAGTTCTCTGCGCATGTGCCGGACTAACTGCTCAGGATGCTGCTACTGTCGCTACTGCCGCTGCTGCTGCAATGGACGTTAACGAGTGGAGCCACTGATCCGTAAGAACCTTTTATGATTATTATCTTTACAAATACCAGATAACAGAAGGTAGAGTAATGAGGAAAACTGCAGGTCGAGGACGAGATGAGCGTCTTTCACAACTGCAGTGAACACTGATGAAAAGTTTTGGCCAACTGCACTTTTGTGTTCTCACACTCTGTAAACATTTTTTTTTTTTTTTTACGGTAAAAATAAGATAGTGACGAGGTTGCAAGCATTATGAGGAGCATTTTGATCACTGTATTTTACATTAAATAACATTATACAATGCCAGCTTGTTTTAGCTATCTGTCTTAAAAAACAATATTGGCCTCTCCAGCAACTCAGTAAAACAACATAAAGACAGAGCCCAGTGTTACTCATAAACACACACACACACACACAAACACACACACCGCACTAAATAATTCTAAAACATTAACTAAATAACTGAAAATGCAAAATAAAATGAGAAGAAACTAAATAGAATCAAATGTGAATGTTCGTCTGGGGAATTCTGGGAATGCCCCTTTCCTCATAAATTATAAAGGTTTTAGCTCTTACTTAAAGGGTTAGTTCACCCAAAAATGAAAATTCTGTCATTATTTCTCACCCTCATGTCATTTCAAACCCGTTCATCTTCACAAAACCCGACTTTTGTTCATCTTCGGAACACAAATGAAGATCTTTTTGATGAAATCTGAGAGCTTTCTATCCCTCCATAGACAGCCTAAGAAATTGAAACTTTGACGCTTCAAAAAGTTCATAAAGAGATCTTAAAACTAATCCATATGCATTGAGTGGTTTAGTCCAAATTTTCTGAAGAGACTTGATCGCTTTATATGATGAACAGACTGAATTTAGGCTTATATTCACTTAAACATTATATTCACGTAAACATTCATCAACGCACACATCAGTTGTGGTAAACAGAAGGTCCAGCATGTTTGCTTGAGGTGCGAGAACCAGTGAAGTTTATTGTCGTGTGTAATGCAGCTTCCACAAGAACCAATGAGGTTTGTTCTCTCGCATCACGTGCGTTTATGTTCGCTAATCAAAAAACAGACAAACAAAAAAAATAAATTCATTCTAATGCTGATTTAGTGCTCAAGAATTTTTTTTTTTTTTACTATTGTCAATGTTGAAAACAATTGTGCTTCTTGATATCTTTGTGGAAACACTATCAAAAGTTTTTTTTTTTTTTTTTTTGGCCAGGATACATTAAATTGCTCAAATGTGACAATAAAGACATTTATAATGTTACAAAAGATATTTCAAATAAATGCTATTTTAAAAAAACGTATGTATTGTCTTATGCACACTATATGTATTGTCTGGTTAAATGATTTCTATTTTTCTATTCTAAGGTAATTCATAGTGCCAGATTTATACTGCATCAAACACACAACTTTTTATTTATTTATTTATTTATTTATTTTTTAAATGCAAGTGCAGTCATCCCTAAAGACATCCAGTGAGCATTCCAGGCACAATTAAAGAAATTATGAGTCACTTCCTCAACTGTTCATTCACCCAAAACAACCCTAGGCTCATGCAACACTGAAGTTATGTTATAAAACCATTTTTTTGTGATTGTATGGTTTATGCAATGTACTCGTAAGTCTGTATTTTTTGGTGTTTTGTCTTTTTTCAGCATATACCTGGTGGCAGTCACTTCCCAGGCGGTGGGTGGCAGCACGGAGACTCTGTGTGCCCATATCCATGAGAACAAAGAAACACTTTCTTTAATGGTAACTCTGAGGTCTGACAATAGGAGTGTGACCATTCTACAACAGAGCTCCATTACAAACGATTTCTACAAATGCGTCCCTTTTATGGTGGGTATGCTCAATACAGCTTAAGAGAACAGAGTGTGCTGTAGTGTATATGTTATAGAGATCATGGGCTTTCATAAATATTATGTGTGAACAACACTTATAAATTGACATTAATGTTACAGAGCCTATCCATGATGAGATAAAATATAGTTTGTGCAAGTAAAACCCTAAAACTTGCATTTATCATTCATTCTTTTCACTATGGAATTGTTCATTGGTTCCTGCAGTCTTGATGATGTTTTCAGTAGAGTTATATACAGTACTCATGGAGGTGTACTTGTTCCCTATTTGATTTTGTATCTTCCAGGTCCCTCTAGCCACTGTGGAGTCTGTGGCATCCATCGATGTTGCAATCCAAGGAGGCACAACATCCCTGAAAAAAACCACTCAGATCCTCATAACCCCTCCCCAAAATCTTCTTTTCATCCAATCAGACAGGCCCATCTACAAGCCTGGACAAACAAGTAATATTCCTTTTTTTCAAATTATTCCACAATAGCTTCAGTTGTCAGTATTCATTCATATTTACTCATTTGAACATGCGAATCTCTAATGTGTTAATATTCTCTCACATATTCTCTTCTCTAGCTAAATTTCGCATTGTGTCTATGGATTCCAATTTCTTGCCTCGCAATCAAGTGGTAAATTAAATTTACTTGAAAAATATTTATTTAATTTAATTGTATTTTATTTTAATTTTTTAATTAATTTAATTTTCAATTTAAGTGCTGGCAAAATATATTATTGTTCATTTGATCTAACTGAAATTATTATTTTTTCTGTCTTACTCTTGCAGTTTCAAACTGTAGAACTCAAGGTATAAAATCTTTCAAGCAGCCATGATTGGTTCATTGTTTGTTACTTTACTTAAATGCAGTTTGATTTCACTGTAGTCTTTTTTATTATCTGCCACTGTTGTTTAGGACCCTAATTCGAATCACATTGGTCAGTGGTTGAATCAGTCAACAAGGAGTGGCATTTTGGACTTGTTCCACTCCATATCTCCAGAAGCCACTCAGGGTTACTACACGATCACTGCTTGGAATGAGAACAACCAACAAACATCACACCACTTTGAGATTAAAGAATATGGTCAGAACTAGAAATCAGCTTTTTTTGTCAGTCCAATCAGATATATAATTATATGTAGGTAACTATAAGTAGTTTTTTTCCACATCTCTCTTAGTTCTGCCAAAATATGAAATGAACATTGATTTTCCAACTGTTATAACCGCCCTGGACAAATCGGTCACTCTGAAAGTTTGTGCAAAGTAAGAATTTGTTCAATTAATGTTAAATTCTTTACAGAAAAATTATGCACATGCCTGTGTTTCAGTGATATGTTCAGCCTGATAAAAAACAAACTTTTTTTTCCCACTGTCTGTAGATACACTTATGGGAAGCCTGTGCTGGGGTCTGTGAATGCTGAAGTGTGTGTGCCGAGCTGGGATTACTATTATTATAGAATTTTTAATGAAAACGTTGACATATGCAAGAAATATTCAATGATGGTGAGTTACCTTCTGCACACACAAAACTGTTACCTTTTGGGTTGTAATACCAAAAACACTGTACTAATTAGCAATTATCCTATTAAACATCTATATATATATCATAAGGTCCCAAGTCAAAGAGCTGATAGTATTGCCATAATAGCTGATGTGCAGTTTTTTAGTGAAAAGCATTTCTGGCACAACCTGCTTTTTTTTCATAAGTAGCATATGCTATATAAATCTGCTGTTTTACACCATAGACTAATTGTTTTGAACTTGTAGTGTGCTTAAAATGTTAAAAGTAAACTGTACTTGCAGATGATATAATATTAATAAAATAAAGGCCACATATAAAGATGTACTTAACTCCTACTTAAGTGGTTCAGAAAGCACTCTACAGTTCAGCTAATTGCATTTAAAGTAAATTTAAACTAATAGATTTTCATTTAATTGCAATTATCACACAAAGTGTCTGAAAACATTACAATATATTATAAAAGTGTATTGTTTATGTAATAAGTACTCATTTAAAAAAAATGCTTAAGTTTAGTTCTTTTTCTCAAGGGTTCTAAATTACTGTTTTTATTTCATATTTATTTAGACTGACAAGACTGGCTGTGGGTCATGGGTGATCAATGTGACAGAATTTGGCATAAAATTCATAGGAAATTTAGAGGTGAATAGTAAAGTGGAAGAGTCTGGAACAGGTAAGAGTGTAGAAAAACTGCTGCTGTCCATTTTAATTCTCCTAAACAGAGTAATAAAACAGTCTTTTGTTTCTCCAGGGATAACTATGTCGGGTACCGCCACAGCTATGTTTGTCAGCGATTATGTCAGTGTTAACTTTGAGGACACACCAGAGACATACAGGCCCGGCATGGTCTTTAAGGGAAAGGTAACAGCTGCCTTGAGGTCATTCGCTTTGCTACTAATTATTGAGTAAATGCTCCAAAAGTAACTCTGCAGTCCAGATGTATTTTTACAATTATCTCTATAAGGTTAGAATAAGGTTCATTGTAATAAACGACCTGTTCAGCAGTTAGCATAGCCTTTTTTTGTACAGGAAGTGTTACTTTTGTTTGTGAGCTAATAATTTTGTCTTTCTCTACATGTTTTTTAACAGGTTGTGGTCACTAATTCACAGTCCAGTCCCATGAAAAATGAGCCAGTGATCGTCTATGCACATGGTAACAAATCTGTCAATGTAACACTGAAGTCAGATATCAATGGTACTGCCAGCTTCTCTTTCAACACTTCTGATTGGTCAGAAAAACCTGTGTCTTTACGGGTTAGTAGTGTTTTTGTTTTATAACATGATGTTTACAGTATGTATATAATTCAGTATGCTGTTACATTTCACATATGCAGTAGAATGATTTGTGATTTTTTTGTTTTTTTTTGTTAGGCCTTTCATAAGCGAGAGCAGACTGATTGTTGTGCTTTTAGACGTTATCCATCAGACTATCTCTACGTAAGACCCTTTTACTCCAAAAGCAAAAGTTTCCTGACGTTGATGAAGGCTCCAGAGAAGCTCAGCTGTAAAAGTGATGCAACTGTGGTGGCCAGTTACGTCATTCAGGGCAATGTACTGAAACCAGACCAGAAAACCTTGGATTTCTTCTACATTGTATGTTTTATATTGATTCTCTTTTTTATTTGTCTATCAATTGCTTGGTCATTTGTTTTATTGCTTAACAAGCTCTTTGACCTTTTTTAGGGAAGCACAATATATCAGTTCCACATTAGTTATTAGCCAGTATTATATATATTATATAGTATAGGTTTATATCGGAACCTTATATATATACTGTAATATATAACCTTTGTATTATATAATTTAATTATCCATGCTTATTTCCACAGTTACATTTAGATTAATGTTTCCTAAATTTTGCAGGATGACTCTGTATTACACTTGGAGAAATGATGATGAAAAAAATTGCAATGTTAGTCAAGCTGCAGAGTTCTGTAGCATTACATAAATTGTCAGTAATTATGTACCTTGTGCTTTCCAGGTCCTTTCCAAAGGCAGCATGGCTCAAAATGGCCATCTGTCTGTGAGTGTGAAGACTGGAAAAGGTACACAGCTCATTTAAAAGAGCAATTACATTGTTCTGTATAGTGTACAAGTGTATTTTTATGTTCTATGTACATTGTGCCTCAGCATGTGCCTGTTTTATTTTCACAAATGGTCTCTCTCTTTCATAATAGAAAACAAAGGAGAGCTGACATTCTCACTGAAGAAGACAGCAGCTCTGACTCCATTCGCTCAGGTGGTGGTTTACACAGTTCTTCCCAGCGGAGAAGCAGTAGCAGACAGTATGAACTTCCCCATTGAAGAATGTTTGCCAAACAAGGTCAGAAAATCCCACATGAAATCCCATTTCAGAATTCAATGTGCCCTTCAAGCTTTTATGTATTTTTTTTTTATCATTAATGTGTGATGAGACTGTGCTTGTGCTTTTACAGGTGTCTTTAAAGTTCTCGTCTCCCACCGCACTACCTGGAGAGAAGACATCTCTTAACCTGAAAGCCAGTCCTGGCTCCTTGTGCTCCGTACGGGCCATCGATCAGAGTGTGCTGCTGTTGAAGCCAGAGGCCGAGCTCAATGCAGACTTTGTATGTTACATCATAACTTAGAATACAACTATAACTAATAGATGAGTTTACAAGTTGAATGAGTTGAAAAAAAAAAAGAGTTCAATACATTTCGAGAATGAGCATGTTTTTGATTTCTCAGTTAAAATTCATTTAGAATATTTTTGGGGGGAATGAAGAAAAAACATTCAGAGTGATATAGCTGTCCAGATATTATAATGAAAAAAAAAAAAAAAAAAAACGTCATTAAAAGAATATTGTTTTTTGAAAAGAAACGTGGTAGTTTGTCATAAACAAGTATTATTATTTCTTAAAATATTTTAACAATATTTAAAACAAATATTTCAACAAAAATGCATTTTTAAAAACAAAATTCATGGTGTGGGGAAATATGTTATTACTTTTTAATTGGTGGTTACACATTATTAGCAGTAATAAATAAGCAGTGAAGCATAATTTTTTTTTTCAATATTAAAATATTGTTAAAATATTAAAAAGAAACAATTTAACAAAACTGCTTCACTGCTTATTAATATTAAAAAACATTATAAAAACAAAATTTATGTGTAAGGAAAATATGTTATTACTTTTTACTTGGTTGGTTTTACAACATGACATTACAAATATTATTTCTTAAAAAATAATATTTTAATATTGAAACTGATTCACAGTTTATTAATATTTTAAAAGTAAGTAAAGTCATGTGGTGTAATGAAAATATGTTATTACTTATTACTTGGTTATACACCATTACATTAAAAATATGATTTCTTAAAAATGTAACATTATTTTAATATTGAAAAAACAAATATTAAATATTAACAAAACTGCTTAACTGTTTATTTATTTATTTGTTTAATTAAGCTAAATTCATTTGATATAATGAAAATATGTTATTAATTTATACTTGGTGGTTCCACCAAATTACAATTTTTGAATTATTAAATTGAAAATTGTTTTTTAAAAATGGAATAAATGTCACAAAACCACATAAAAAACACAGTGTATGAATACAACGAGTACATCTCTAAGAACTTGCAAGAATGTGCTTTAAACTAGATTTTTAAATGATTCATTTAGTCTTTTTTTTATCATGGACACTCTTAAGCAATTTAACAATGTGAGTATTAAGAAATTGCATTTTCAGTCCTACGGATCAGCATCTTATCAATATTCTACAGGTCTTTAGAAAGTTACCAGTCCAGATGTTATCAGGCTACCCATACAAAACTGAGGAGGTGGAGCCTTATCCCTGCCGGCGTCCTCGGGAGGAGGACGGTGCTGAACCTGCGAGGCGCAGGCGCAGCATCTTTTACCCTTACTACAGAGACAAAAATGATGTCTACAACATCTTTAGAGTAAGATACACAACACTTCTTATTTCAGAGGACTTCCAATGTCATGTGAGCCTCACTGTACTCTATCCATCATAGACACAGTCACATAATGCTTGCTTTTTTTCTAGGGAGTTGGAATCAAAATCGCTACCAACTCAGAAGTGAAAGAACCTGTCGTTTGTAATGAGATGAGGAATGAGATGTTCTTGGGGGAATGTAAGTAACTTGATTTTGTTTAGGATTTGGAAATGCCCTTTTTATCTTATTGTATTTACAAACTATCAATTCAAACAGCTATAGAGGATGATGGTGGGCGTGTTGAATTGGCCCCGGTGGGAAATGGTTTTAGTGCAAAAGCGAGAAATCCTGCTGGGAAGATTCGCAAATTCTTTCCGGAAACCTGGATATGGGATCTTATCCCAGTGGGGTATGTATCTTGTACCATGGCATTACTGTTCCTCTGTAAAGCTGTGGTTTTGGTTTTGGTTTATCCCACATTCGCGGATTTTTTTTTGGGTGGGGTGGGGGGTGTCTTCATAGTGTACAGGCCTTTTCATGCAACTTTTTGCCTATTTGGATTACTGTATACAGTACATAACAGCACACTCATTTTTAATTATACAGAAGTACTCTATTTTTTTTAATTCACCAGGAATTCAGGATCCGTGGATGTTGCAAAGACTGTCCCGGACACCATTACTAAATGGGCAGCAGGGGCTTTCTGCTCATCCCCTGTTGGCTTTGGACTGGCCCCCAACGTCGATCTCACTGCTTTCAAGCCCTTCTTTGTGAGCCTCACCCTCCCTTACTCTGTTATCCGTGAGGAGACGTTCACTCTCAAAGCCTCTGTATTCAACTACCTCTCCAAATGCATCATGGTAAGCCCTTGTAATTTGTTTACTTGCATGTCCTGGAGTGGTTTTGCATATGTTTGTAGTAAAACCATTTCCTGTAGGCTGGCACTATACAAATCTCTGTCTTTTAATAAAGGTGAAGGTCACGCTGGCAGAGTCACAGCAGTTCACAGCTCAGCCGTGTCAAGGTTGCACATACACTCAGTGTGTTTGTTCTGAAGAGAGCAAAACCTTCCAGTGGATTGTTACACCTTCTGCCCTGGGTAAGCCAGATATGTTTACTATTTATATGAGCAAAACAAACAGAAATGTCATTTTATTTTCAATTTGGTTCCACAAACTGAAAAGTTTATTTCACGTTTGATTATGTTAGCACCAGGGCTTTGTATCACACTTAAAATAGGAATGCCTTAAAGGGATTTAGTTCACCCAAAAATGAAAATTCTGTCATAATTCACTCACCCTTATGTCATTCCAAACCTGTATTTATTTATTTCATCTACTCATACAAAAGAAGATATTTTGAAGAATGTTAGTAACCAAACAGTTTTGGTTCTCATTGACTTCCATTGTATTTTTGTCCATATAATGAAATTCAGTGGGAACCAAAACTGTTTGGTTACCAGCATTCTTCAAAAATATCTTCTTTTACGTCCCACAGAACAAAGAAAATCATTCAGGTTTGGAACAACATGAGTAAATGATGACAGAATTAAAATTTTTGGGTGGACTATCCCTTTAACACATCCTGCCTAGACTGTCACAAATTTGTGAATTATTGCAGGCCCCAGGGCACTTTGTTTTTTTCTGTAACTTAAATCCACACAGAGGATTTTTGTGTACTGGTGTGTGTGTTTTACAGGAAAGGTGAATATTACAGTGCGCGCTGAGGCGGTGCAGACCCAACAGCTGTGTGGCAATGAGGTGGTGACTTTTCCAGACAAAGGCAGAATTGATACTGTGATGCAGAGAGTTCTGGTGGAGGTACGTGCCTTTACTGTGACTCAATCTCCAACACTAAGCTAACAAGTCAACATGGAATTTTAAATGATATTGTTACATAATCACTTTTCTAACACACATTCCTCTGCGTTTTTGCAGTGCACATTATTCTAAAGGAAAACAGTTTTATTTTATTTTTAGATAATAGCTATTTGGATATTGTTTTAGGTCTTATAGGTAAAATAGTCAATAGTAATTTAATGCACCTAACATTAACTAATCTATCTATCTATCTATCTATCTATATCTCAGGCAGAGGGAACTAAACAGTCAGTCACTCAGAATGAACTCATCTGCTTAACAGGTTAGTGGCATTACAGTGTATTTTGTTGTCTATTTTGATCAAGGAATTTGAATTATTCCAGCTTTAATAGAAGTTAAGCTCTGTAACATGCTGTTAATTACCAAAGATAATAATTTTGACCTTTCACTTTTGTGAAAATAAACAAACATCCTTTTTATAGTAATGTACTTACAGTGCAAGTCTATGGCCCTGTTTACACCTGGTATTAAGATGCGTTTTGGTCGATTGGATCACAAGTAGAAGAAGTAGACACATTCCCCTCTTTTAATCTGTCTCTTTTGTCATTTTGCAACCACTTTTTGTCCTATTTCTTTGAGGGGAGGGTTGATGGGTGGGTAAATGTCTTTCAAAATCTTTCAATCGAATGGATGAAAGTTCAAACCCCATCTGGCTACCACGTTTCCCATAATGTTTACATGTTAGGTCAGTAGGCGGAGAGTAGGCGGTCTTTTGTGGTAGAACGCATTCGACCACATGAGTGTCTACATTATGAAAGCAGTCCGTTCGAATGCTTTTTTGACTACCTCTGGAAGTGGTTGAAAGTGGACAAGCTCAAAACGTTTTAGACCCTGTTTACACCCGTATTTAGCGTCGTCCACTTGTGATCGGTTTGACAAATACCAGTTGTAAACAGGGCCTATGAGGCAAGGTATTGCAATGAATGAATGTTAAAGGGATAGTTTACCCAAAAATGACAATTCTGTCATCATTTACTCACCCTCAAGTTGTTCCAAACCTGTATGAGTTTCTTTTTTCTGCTGAACACAAAGGAAGATATTTTAAAGAATGTTTGTAACCAAGCAGATCTCGCCCCCCAGTGACTGCCATAGTAGGAAAAAAAATATTATGGTAGTCAATGGGGGGCGAGATCTGCTTGGTTACAAACATTCTTCCAAAATATCTTCCTTTGTGTTCAGCAGAACAAAGAAACTTATACAGGTTTGGAACAACTTGAGGGTGAGTAAATGATGACAGAATTGTCATTTTTTGGGTGAACTATCTCTTTAAAATAATCTAAGTTTCAAAACAGTTTAACCAAAAAAGCTTCCAATATTTCCTTTTAAACCCTACTGCATGTTTTTTTTACAAGAAATGAGAGCAAATGATTGTCTGTGGTTAAGCAGAGCATGAGCATGTGTTCTGATGTTTTTTCTCTTTCATTAGACCGTCCACAGGAGACATCCGTCTCTCTCACTCTACCCAAAGTTTTTGTCAAGGATTCTGCCAAAAGCTTTACCACTGTACTGGGTGAGCCTAAAAATATGCTGGGAATGTACATGATGTACAATCATTAATTTATCATATTAGTATATAAATATTAAATGATATGTAATGAATATAATTCCTCTCATTAGAAGTTTTTTTTGTGATTCTTAATCATACTAATGGTTGTATGCCCCTGTCTCTTTGGGCCGTAGGTGATCTGATGGGTCGTGCTTTGAGGAACATTGGTGATCTGTTGGCTATGCCGTACGGCTGTGGAGAGCAGAACATGCTGCTTTTTGCCCCCAATATTTACATCCTTCAGTACCTGGAGAGCAGCAGGCAGCTCACTCCTGAGATTAAAGACCGAGCCAAAACCTTCCTGGAGAGCGGTGAGGAAATCTGTTATGAAATAAAAGATTATTATACGCACTGATTTGCAGCGGAAGAGTAACCTCTGACCTGACACATGACGCAACGACGAACGCAGAAGCGCAGAGGATAGAACAAAACAAAACACCGGTCATGAATTAGAAGTCTAAAACAAGACATTTTAAAGAGAAATGTCAGCGGATTTCGTAATAAGAGAAGTGGAGCTTGAGTTTGTTGCACAGCCCTATTTGTTGAACTGCGATAGGCGTCTAAGCTTACGATACTCCTAAATCCTATTTCATACATTGCGTCAGAAGTTACTCTTTTGCCGCAAGTCTATTTGCGCAGTATGTGTGCGGCCGTCTGCCAGAAGCTAGTTATTTTAGTTAATAAAGTTTTAAATATGGATATTTTTCTTACAAAAACCTGTCGCTTCACTTCAGAAGGGCTTTGGATGCATTTTTGGGGGTTTCAAAATCTCGCACCCCATTCACTACCATTATAAAGCTTGGAAGAGCCAGGATATTTTTAATATATCTCCGATTGTGTTCGTCTGAAAGAAGATAGTCATATAGGCTACACCTAGGATGGCTTGAGTGTGAGTAAATCATGGGATAATTTTCATTTTTGAGTGAGCTATCCCCTTAATGTATCTTACAGAACAGTAAATAATATTTATAAATACAGTACATATGTTTAAATATTTTTAATGGGAAAGAGGTGAATACAATTAGGAAATGATTGTTTGCAGTGTATTTTTTTTTAATAAAATGTGTTGATATTTTAACAATATATCAACTTGCAGACAACTAGTTAATTAGTTTAGCTTTTTTCAAGCTAGCTCACCAAAGCTCTCGTTGCATCATTCATCTGCTGGATCTGATTAATAAACTCAGTAGTGAATCATAACTTAATTAAAAAAATATTAAGCTCCAATAAATAATAATACTAAAAAAATCCTTCTTGTGTTGCAGGCTATCAGAGAGAGCTGACATACAAGCATTATGACGGATCTTACAGCGCTTTTGGGGCGCGTGATCCTTCTGGTAATACCTGGTGAGTCTGATACAGAGACAATGAAAGCATTCAGCTGCTTAACTTAGGACTTACTGTTTGGATTCTGGCTTCCCGTATGTGGATTTAACGCTCTTCTGGTCAGAAGGTGTTTTTGGAATTTGGAAAGCCTGTCCACATGGACAAGAAAACTTCCTGAAATCTATTAAGGCAGATTTTCTGAAGTGTGGGAATTTGACAGCAATTTCTATTGTTTCCTCAGGCTAACTGCATTTGTGTTGAAGACTTTTGGTGGGGCAAAGAAGTATATATTTATTGATCAGAAAAACATCGACCAGGCACAGGCTTGGCTGGGTCAACAGCAGAAGGACAATGGCTGCTTCACCTCTGTTGGGGCGCTTTACTACATTCAGATGATGGTGAGAACAGAAGAGTCATGCTCAGGTCTTTTATCTGCAGCTGAAAAACATCTTAAACCAGCTTAACGTCCCAGCTGGTATAATCAGGTCTAGTTGGTCTCCTAAGTTGGGTTATAAGATTTTTAGGCTGGAAGACCATCTTGACCAGGGAGTTTCGGTCAAGATGTTATTTTTTCATCAGGGATATTCTAGCCAGCCAATAAAACACCCTCCATCGTTTCATTTGATAGGTGATGACAGCTCACATGAACTGAACATGGTATCTGCAGGGCTTTTTCTTTTGCGGTGTGCAGTAGGGGCTTATTGGATAATCATGTTTTATACAACAAGAGAGTTCTTTGGAGGCATTTGAAGTATGTCCATAGATTTCACTGTTTTTAGATTTCATTTTTATAAGGCTTTAGTGAGCTCATGCTCCTGTGTGCTTTCACTACAAAAATTTAAAAGGAATTTAATTGATATTTTGGCTTATTTTCTAGTAAAAATATCTCAACATGTTTAAAACAAGATTACACAAAGTTATGGAGGATAATGTGTCATTTTTTTATAGAACACATCTTAAAAAGTATTTACCTTATCTTATTAGTAAAATCATTTTAAGCTTTAAGTTTTAAACATAAATCTAATCAGATTTAGTGAGGTTCATGTTTAAAATACACTGTGTAAGCTATATAAGTTGTATACTTTGAAAACTGAAAACAATTTTACAGATTTCTTATTTCCCAGATCTGGGAACATTTAAAGATGTTTAAACCGGAAAACAACAAAAATACTGATAAAGAAACCTTTTTTGATGTTCTGCATTGAGTAACAATTAAATCTTTTGATCTTCTACATATAAAATAAAATAGAGGTAACACTTTAGTTTAGGGTTCAAATCTCACTATTAACTAGTTGCTTATTAGCATGCATATTACAAGGATATTGACTGTTGATTAGTTATTGTTAAATCACACACACTACCAGTCAAAAGTTTGGACACGGTAAGATTTTTAATGTTTTTAAAAGAAGTTTCATCTGCTCACCAAGGCTGCATTTATTTAATTAAAAATACAGTAAAAACAGTAATATTGTGAAATATTATTACAATTTTAAATAACTGTTTTCTGTTTGAATATATTTTATAAAGTAATTTATTCCTGTGATCAAAGCTGAATTTTCAGCATCATTACTCCAGTCTTCAGTGTCACATGATCCTTCAGAAATCATTCTAATATGCTGATCTGCTGCTCAAGAAACATTTATTGTGTACAATTGTACAAAATATTTGCGTACAATATTTTTTTTTCAGGATTCTTTGATGAATAGAAAGTTCAAAAGAACAGCATTTATTTGAAATATAATCTTTTGTAACATTATAAATGTCTTTACTGTCACTTTTGATCGATTTAATGCATCCTTGCTGAATAAAAGTATTAATTTCTTTAATTTCTTTTCAAAAAAATAAAAATAAAAATTCTTACTGACCCCAAACTTTTGAACGGTAGTGTATAATGTTACAAAAGCTTTGTATTTCAGAAAAATGCTGTTTTTTTTAACTTACTTTTCATCAAGGAATCCTGAAAAAAAAGTACACAACTGTTTTCAACATTGATAATAATCATAAATGTTTCTTGAGCAGCAGATCATCGTATTAGAATGATTTCTGAAGGATCATGTGACACTGAAGACTGGAGTAATGATGCTGAAAATTCAGCTTTGCCATCACAGGAATAAATTACTTTATAAAATATATTCAAACAGAAAACAGTTATTTTAAATTGTAATAATATTTCACAATATTACTGTTTTAACTGTATTTTTAATTAAATAAATGCAGCCTTGGTGAGCAGATGAAACTTCTTTTAAAACATTAAAAATCTTACTGATTCCAAACTTTTGACTGGTAGTGTATTAATGCCTTATTCTGCATGACCATATTGTCATGTACATCCCTTAATCCTACCCAATACCTAAACGTAACAACTACCATACTAACTATTAATAAGCAGTAATTAGGAGTTTATTGAGGCAAAAGTGATAGTTAATAGTTAGTTAATAGTGAGAATTTGAACCTAATCTAAAGTGTGTCCAAAATATAGAAATAAATATCAAATATAGTTTCAGAAAATAGAAGTTTTAAGCTAAAACGGTAGAAAATTGAGATTAAATGAGAACTTGTCACAGCGATGAGTGGGATGAGGAGAAGATTTGTGGAGAGGTAGTGGATCAGAGTAATTTATGAGGAGGAAAAAGCTTTTTAGTCTGGTGGTCCTGGATTTCACACTCTGGAAATGTCAGTAAGATGGCAATAAACAGAGGTGATTGAAGTGCTGAGGGTGGGAAGGATCTTTGATGATGCTTTTGCTCTCACAGGGTGGCGTCAGCGATGAAGTCACTCTCTCTGCATACATCACTGCAGCACTGCTGGAATTAGGCATACCGAAATCTGTGAGTAAAACCATCCTTATAGGTCCTAATGGGATGGACTCTACACTCAAAAAAAATTTCAGTCTAAACTTAAGTTTTATGTAATTGAATTACATTCAAATTTTCCATCCATTTTGATTACATAGTTTTTACATAAACAAACTAATAAACTTAATGTGATCCACGTGATTCACGTGTGTGCGCACTACTGAGTTAAAGTACCATTGAAGCAGTGTCAGAGTTAATAAGATAATTAAGTGATGATTGAACATTAATGATGAACACCTGCTGTTAACAATCAGAATCACTGAAGGAAAGAGAAACAACTGACTTCAGTCACAGCCTTCAATGAAATCAACTGAAGATAAAAGACATTTAATCTCTCAAGATCTGATTAAACAACTCTACAAACTCTACAAAACATCACCAGCTTCACTTATTACTAACTAGATTGACTTTATTTCTGTCATACGTCTGTAGAAGTTCTTATGAGAATTAACAGAGGTTTAGATGTTGATGATTTATTGAGATTCATTTGACGTTACCATCTTTGAGGTCAGTGTTGGCTTTAATTGAGCTCTTGATTTTATTGCCTCAAGAGTTCTCTGGCTGCTGTAACTGAGTGTTTGTGAAACACCTTTGTTATGGCATAAATGTCAAGAGAATGTGTGATCCGGTGCTGATGGTTGTCAATTAGTGACCAGATGTACTGATCTTATTTGGGGTTTAATCTATGATGAAATGTGAAAATATTAGCTTTGTGCTGTTTATTATATTAGGACTGTTATTCTAAGACACAAGATCCAGCAGTGTTGTGACAATCAGTAAATCAGTAATATGAATTGTTCCTCATCATTTAGACTCATACAGACATCAAGAATCAATGTATGAATCACAACAATGGTGACAGTTTAAAAAAAATAAAATGCTTCATGCTGCAATGCATACTGGGAGCCACGGATGAAGTTTGTACTAAGTTAGTACCCAGCATGCACTGCAGCATGAAGTGTTTTTTTGTTTTGTTTTTTAACTGTTACCGTTGTTGTGATTCATACGTTGATTCTTCATATCTGTATGAGTCGGAACGCAGTAGACCAAAACTTTTTTTATGCGTGAACTGGTTTTAAAATTTTTCATATAATCTGTTTGTCACAACACTGCTGTGAAGCTAATAATACAACAACCATTTCATCAGAGACCAAACTCTGAATAAGATCAATAAATCAGCTCACTAAATACTACAGCTTTAACCATCAGCACCTGATCACACGTTCTCGTGACATTTATGTCATAAGAAATGTGTTTAATAAACACCCAGGTACAGCAGACAAAGAACAACTGATGCAATAAAATCAAGAGCCCAATTAAAGCCAACACTGACCTCAAAGATGGTAACTTCAAATTAATCTCAATAAATCATCAACATCTAAACCTCTGTTAATTCACACAAGAGCTTATGTAGACGTATGACAGAAATAAATCAGTCTAGTTAGTAATGATTGAAGCTGGTAATGTTTTGTAGAGATTGTGGAGTTGTTTAATCAGATCGTGAAAGATTTAATGTCTTTTATCTTCAATTGATTTCATCGAAGGCTGTGACTGAAGTCAGCTGTTTCTCTTTCCTTCAGCGATTCTGATTGTTAACAGCAGGTGTTCATCATTAATGTTCAATCATCACTTAATTATCTTATTAACTGTGACACTGCTTCAATGGTACTTCAACTCAGTAGTGCGCGCACACATGAACACTAAGCAGTGTTATATAACCCGGGCATTTTTCTGCATACTATTACATAAATCTTACCCATTTCATTTACATATAACTTACAAATATGGATCACATTAAGTTTATTAGTTTGTTTATGTAAAAACTATGTAATCCAAATGGATGGAAAATTTGAATGTAATTAAATTACATAAAACCTAAGTTTAGACTGAAATATTTTTTGGAGTGTAGTAGTCACAGATCAATCTAACTCAATACAGATAATGAGACTAATGAAGGAAGCAAACACTCATTAAGTCTTTTGTGTGCTGTGTAAGGATGCCATGGTGGTGAGAAGCCTTGCATGTCTAAAGGAGGCTTCGCATAACATTACCAACAATTACGTCACCGCCTTGCTGTCCTACACATTCACTCTTGCTGGAGATGAGCAGATAAGGCAGAACCTTCTCTCCAACCTGGACAAGCAGGCCAAGAGAGACGGTACCATTCACCTTTAGATTGTGCAGAATCTCTATTTTCCTAAAAAATATAAATATATATGTATATTTAAATAGAAAGACTATTTTTTTCGGTTCAATTCAATTAAAAATGTATGTTCTATAGTACGGAGCCCTGCACATGAAAAAAATAAGAATATCGTGGCCACAAATTAAGAATTAATTCCCACAATGCTACTTTTTTGGCCATTTTTATTTATTCATTCCCACATTTTATTAATTCAGTCCTTCGTTTTAGTTTAATCGTGGCTACATTGTACACTCCAGAAAAAAAAATCTGTAAAAATACAGCCTTATGTTAATATGAAGGAATTTTCCATTTTGATTTAGATTTTTCCAAGGTGTTTTACATGTATTTTAGGTTAAACATTGCATTGTGTTGTGTTTTTGGGTTGAAGGAAAGTTTGTATAAAAAATAAAAGATAATTGTGACTTTTTCATCTCACAATTCTGACTTTTTTCTCACAATTATGAGTTTAAATCTAACAATTCTGACTTTTCTTCTCAGAATTGCGAGATATAAGTTGCAAAATATAAACAATTGCGATTTATAAAGTCAGAATTGCTAGATATAAACTCAATTTTTTGAATTTATATCTCGGAATTCTGACTTTATAATTCGCAATTGTTTATATTTCGCAATTCTGACTATAACATGCAATTGTAATTTTATATCACGCAATTCTGACTTTATAACTCAAAATTGTGAGTTTATGTCATGCAATTCTGAGAATTGTGAGATAAAAAGTATTACCTTTTTACGTAATTACCTTTTTTATTTTTTATTCAGTGGCAAAAACAAGCTTCCATAGAAAACACGTTTAATTTTATTATTTTTATCCATTTTTTTATTTTTCTGTGGACCCCTAGTATCCATTTCTCTGAACCCCACTTTGAAAACCCCTGATTTAGATTATTAGCTTTTAATAAACACTCACCAGACCTCTGTGTTCCAGTCTTATGGGTTCTTGCTGTTATACTGTCAGGTATTGGACGATATTGGACTCTGGCTGGTAATGCGCAGAAGATGGGCTCTGTGGAGGTAGAGATGAGTGCCTACGTGTTGCTGGCGCTGCTCTCGGGACCCTCACTACCTGGATTTGGACTGAACTACTCTGCTGGTATAGTGCACTGGCTGAGCAAGCAGCAGAACGCCTATGGAGGATTCTCCTCTACCCAGGTAAAGCTATTGATCTCATGCAGTTTTTTAGCCTCGTCTCAGTGGTTATAATGTGTTTTATCATTATTGACTGTAAATGGTGTTGCTCTCCCTCTCTTGCTGTGAACAGGATACTGTAGTCGCACTCCAGGCCCTCGCTAAGTACAGTGCTGCCACCTACAAACCAGAAGGATCCATTACCGTCACCGTGACCTCCCCCTCAGGGCAGAAAAACCAGTTCACCGTGAACCAGAACAACCGGCTGCTTTACCAGGAGAAACAGCTGCAGCCATCTACTGGCACATACAAGCTCAGAACAGAAGGCAAAGGCTGTGTGTTTGTGCAGGTCTGTGCGCCGCCTCTTATGATGCACAGTTTGAGAACTTAAACAGATAGTTCACCCAGAAATGAAAAATGTGTCATTACCCACCCTCATGTTGTTCCAAATATGTATGTTCTTGTATGGATCATATATGGAAGTCATATGGGATTGGAATGACATGAGGCTGAGTACATGACTTAATAAAATCCTTCTGTTATTTGTCTCTCAGTTTGCCTTGCACTACAATATCCCGCCTCCTCCAGACTCGTTGGCCTTCAGCGTCAAAGCAAATACTGGAGTTTGCGACAACACAAGGAAGTCAGCTTTTACATTAACCACCACTGTCCAGTGAGCCATACTTCTGTTAGAAACAATTATTACTCTCTTAATGGAAACAGCCATCATGAGTATAACAATTTTAACATGCTTTTATAAATTTTTTAATTTAATTTATTATTATTTTTTAATTTTATACATGCAATCATTATTTACAGGCATAGTTCACCCTGAAATAAACATTGTCATTATTTACTTATCACCTTTTTTTTTTTTTTCAAACCTATGAGAGATATTTTGAAGAATATTTACACAGCTCTTTTCCATACAAAAAATAATAATATTAATGACACACATAAGCTAAAAAAAAAACCTAAAACACTATAAAAGTATTTAACTATTCATGAATAGTATAAACTAGAAAACTAGAAAAAAAAGAAAGAAAGAAAGAAAGAGAAAACAATAAATATGAAATATATATAATACTCTTCAAATTTTGTGGTCAGTAATATTGTTTTTTTTTTCCTCCCAAGAAATTAATAATTGTATTTAGCAAGGATGCATTACACTGATCAAAAGAAACAGTAAAAAAAACTTTTACCAAAAGAAAACCCAAAACATTTTCCCAAAAACTATTCATCAAAGAATCCTGAAAAAAAAAAAAAAAAAGATAATATTGAGAAGTGTTTCCTGAGCAGCAAATCAGCATATTCAAATGATTTCTAAAGGATCATGTGACACTGAAGATTGGAGTAATGATGCTGAAAATTCAGCTTTGCATCACAGGAATAAATTAAATTTTAAAATATATTCAGTGAGAAAACAGTTATTTTAAATTATAATACAATTTCACAATAATAATGTTTTTACTGTATTTTTGATCAAATAATTGCAGCCTTGTTGAGCATTAGAGACTTTAAAAATAAATAAATAAAAATATTACTAACATCAAATTTTTGAAATAGTAATATCTATATAAATAAATATAAAATATATGCATAGAAGTCCTGCAGACAGCTGTAAAAAAAAATCATTTTCAATTATACTGCTAAATGTGAAATATACTGAAATGAATTAGAAATATATACATTTGATTTTATAAAGAAAGAATGAATGAATATTGAACCTACTTTATGGCCTAACAGACTTTTTGCTGTCTGTCAGACTACAAACAATGTGTGGTTGTGAACCCTGTTTGTGACTGTTGGATTGTATGACAGGTATAACGGCACACGAGAGAAGACCAACATGGTGATCATTAACGTCAGGCTGCTGTCTGGATTTAAGCTGGATGAGACGTCTCTGCAGGCAGTGAGTGACACTTGAAGGGCTCTGGTCCTCTTTTGATCTCAAGTAGTGCAGCCAGTGTTTGATTCGCTCTCGTTCCCTCCCTTCTCTGTCTCCACAGCTGAAGGAAGACCCCACTATCAAACGTGTGGATCTGGAGGATGATCGCGCCATTATATATTTGGATGGGGTGAGCAAGTGTATTTGTTTTATTCGAATACATTGAGGGGTTCGAAACCTTTTTGGAATGGAATGCTAAAAGGGATAAATTCTGGAATTCTAGAAGGGATAAATGTTGTTTACAAAACACACATTCTTACACATTTGTTTCTCTTCTTCAAAACCTTACTGGCATAGATGGCTAATTTTTTTTTTTTTTTTTTTTTACAATAAAAGGGATAAATTCAATATGAAATCAAAATGAACCCTGTGAACTTGACACGCTTTTACATTTGTGCCCCATAGAAAATAAATCTCTTCGTAATCTTGCATCAAAATAACTTTCTGTTCTTGTCCAGGTGAAAAAGAAGCAGGTGAAGACCATCAGCCTGCAGCTCCAACAGGACGTACTGGTGCAGAACCTGAAACCGGCTGTGGTGAAAGTCTATGATTACTACAAGACCAGTACGTGTTTATATCACTGTGCGCTCTAAAAAGTCTGAAAGGAAATGCAATCGAGGGTTTTTATTATAAACCCTGCAAAATGATAGTAAAATATAAGTAAAATAAGGGAAAACCTATTTTCATTTTAATGTTTAAGATTTTTTTTTTTTTTTTATAAATCTCAGTGATGTGATATGATAAAAGTGTTGCGTAATTTATGAGCCTGTATTTAATCTTACCATAATGCATTTTACATTTTTTCATTTTTCATTTTGTTGGGGCAAGCTCAACAATGTAGTGCACAAAAACTATGTTGTGTTTCTATTCCTCCAGGTGAATTAGCTGTGATTGACTACACCACCCCATGTGCATAAATAGTAATGTAAGAACATTTTATATAACTAAAACATCATAAGAGTTTCAAATCCATGTATTTATATTGTTACAAAAGATTTCTATTTCAAATAGATGCAGCTTAATGCTTTTCAACTTTATATTTATCAACGAATCCTGAAAACATGCTTCCACAGTTTCCACAAAAAAATACATGTTAAAGGGGCTAAATGTAGAATTCAGAAACCTATGGTATTAGTGACACCGGTGGCCATTAGGTGAACTGCAGTTAGCAACTTATTGCTCGTGCCTGCTTGGACTCGTGCACACGTAATGTACAAGAGACTGAACATGATTCAAGGCCTTGATATACTCATGGTGAAGCTCTTTTTCGTTCTTTGCTTAGAAGTAAAAAAAAGTTGAAAATAGTGATATACTGTTTTGCAGTAATATAATGTTATGAACATCCAGACGCCGTCCATGCTGCTGAGAGCAACGTTTAGATGAATATGTAAATATGTGCTGCACGCTTTCCTCTCGATAACAAAATAAACTACAAAAATGACAGCGGTGACAAAGCATCTTATAGCAGTGTGGATATGTTTGCACCATTGCCGGCATCATGTTGACAGATGAGGTCATTACAGTTTTTCTCAATCGCTTTGGCTCAGTTTTCGAATGAGACTTGTATTTCTCAAAACAAGTTCAGGGGCCTCATTTATAAAGCGTGTGTACTAGGTGTTGTAGTACTCAAGGACCGTCCTGGTCTCGAGACCGGTCTTAAGACCTCTTTTTGAAGGTGTTGGTCTTGTCTTGGTCTCAGACTAAGGGTGTGTTCACACTAGTAGTTCGGTTAAAAAACAAAAACAAAAAACATTTAGTCCTGGTCCCATTAGTGTTCAGATTTCAGCAATTTTATCACAGAACCTAAAGGCATAGGGATATGTTCACAACCTGATTGGTCGGATTTTATGACGTATTGTCTATTTGGAGACGGAACTTACCGAACATCCAAAACAATGCTGTGTGCTGAAATAAATGGGAACTTGTGAAGAGCTTATAAAATGTGTAAAAGAGTCAAAACAGCAGCGAGAATTCCTTCGTCATGGGGCGTTCACACCAGACACGACTTGCGGAAATAAATCGTAGTTGGACGCTTGAACATTTTGAGTTTACTCACTTCATTCACGCGTGAAATTCACTTCACAACAGACGCAAATTTGCGTCATGAGAAGGGCTCTCCCTCTCCTTTAAATATGTGTCCCTCAGACTCTTCCACTTCTTTCTGCACACTTCCTCTGAATAAACACAACTTGTCAGCGGGAAAGTAGTTGTAAAACACGGCGAATAAGCTCAATTTGCCGGCATTAGCTAGCTTGTAGTCTCAATATGTATATATATATATATATATATATATATATATATATATATATATAGCTCAAATTGAGTAGAGCGTTTTTTACAACTTACCAGATTGTCCGACCTCCTCACTTACTTTCTTCCAAGCAAGATCCTTTTTATTCCTGTTTCTATAAAAGTATGGAGATGTATCGTACAGCGATGATGATTTTGTCCTCCATTGTTGTTTCGGATTTCTGCCTCCACTCGCTACGTCGTAATCACATCACTACTAGAGCAAGCTCCTGATTGGTTAACGCGGTGCGAATTTTCGCCAAATTTTCGATTTTTCAACTTGCGCGAATCACGCGCTATGCGCATCAAACGCTTGAAACGCTCAATTCGTGCCGCGTCATTCGTGCGAATCATGCCGCAGGATGTCATTTCGCGTCTTTGCATTGACTTAATATGTAAATCACTCGCGCTTAACGCTTCATTCGCGTCTGGTGTGAACGCACCATCACACTCACAAACAATCTGCTGCGTGGAGATGCGCGTCTGATGCCTGTGATGGGCAAACTCGCGACTATGACGAGAAAAAATTATATGTGTGAGGATTCTGTCCTTTTTAAGGTCTCATCTTCCTGTTTTTGGTTAGTTTACATGTCTTTGGTCCGTGTTGCATTCATATATCATTCGAACCACACCAGAGTTTCGTGTTTGGTGAGCACCAGGGTTCGGATGGCAGTGTTCACACGTTCCAATGAACCACACTAACAGAGCAATCGCACCAGGGTTCGTTTTAATTGAACCAACCATGGCAAGTGCGAACACACCCTAAAAGCACTTGGGATTGTATTTCAAGACCATAAACTGCGGGGATATCGCTAAATTGCCGTTGCATTGCCTTATTTCTTTGTTAACATCATTCATTTGATTGGATGTAAAACTCCCTGCTTCAAATGCACTCAACAACTTATTTCTAATTTCATTTATTTTGTTACTGTTGTGCCGGGTCAGAAATCAACAAGGGATTATGTCAAAAATGTCACCAAAATTAATACAAATGCCCACAAAATTCAAGATATAATTGCAAAATGTACTTTTATAAGGTCTTGATAATTATAACATGATATAATTAAGCAATATCACAAGAAAGAGGGCTGTTTTCACAAATGTGAGCACAATTGCAAACGTGATATTAATTTTTTTTTTTTCAAATTTTCAATAAACAAAATTTTATTTTTAAAACATTAATCTCAACATTATTTATACATTTGTAATTGTACCAGTTCAGATGCTGCTTCTGTTCCACCTCTGCAGTGCAAAGATGAATTGTTGTTAGTGATTTAAATTGATTGGTAACAGCTCTATATAGTGTCTTATTTTTTCTAATTGTAATTATTCATTAAAAAATAAGACATTTCTCAGGCAGTAAATGTGGATCTTTCAGACGAATTTGAGGAGTGCTAGTCTGGTCTTAGGCTTGACTCGGTTTAGGTGGTCTTGACTACAACAGTAGCGTGTACACACAGATTTGATCTTAGAGTGTGCATACGCTTAAATCCACACCAACGCTCAATAAAAACCGTTTTGTGGCTCTTTAATGTGTCGTGACAGATTGCTGTAGTGCCTCAGCTCAAGCGGCTCGTGAACCAATCATCTCTTCCTACAAGTTCATTTATAGCATCAAATAAACACGAATGAACACGAGAAGGAATGTTGTTTCAAACACGGAAAGACATCAGTACACACCATTTTTCAAGTTCAAGTCCACCGAGGTTAATCTTCTAACTCCTGACTGTCTACAGGCTGTGTCTTGAGCACCAAATCAGCATATCTGAATTATGTATATGGGATAAATATGTATGTGGCTTTAATAAAAGTTTGATCTGTTGTTTTTCAGGTGATGATCTGAAGTGCTGATGGCTGAGCAATCATACTCTGGAATAGATGGAGAGACAGAATTTATACTGACATTTTAGCTGTTCTTCTATCACTTTTTTTTGTAAAATTGTCTTCTGAAATCAAAAATATTTAATCACCGAATTGATTATGCATTTTAGTTGCTATTAAACAATGACTGTTTCTGCATCTGAAACTTTTCTGTCCTGTGATTATCTACCTTTATTATCATTACTGTACATATGCAAATGTCTGGACCTTAAAAGAATAAGCCCCCAGCCCTGCACATTTTGTATGTCTCACTCATCACACCTGATCCAACTCGTATGCTCATTAGTAGAGACAGCAAGACCTGAAATGGGTCTGTCAGAAATAGGGAGACATACAAAAAGTGCAGGGCTGGGGGTCCTCCAGGACAGGTTTGGGAACCACTGAGCTAGACGTTATAGTACACATTAGCCCTCAGATGCATGAATTAAATCACAGCAGAAAATCAACCCAACTCACATTTCAAAGCAATTTATATTTTTAGAAGTAGAACTGATAGTTGTGGATTAATTCATCTCTTCTACTGGTTCAGCAACTGAAATTTTAAACAAGATTTTATCGCCAACACATAAAAGCTGCTTTCAAACTTTTTGTTTACTGTTGTAACACCCAATGATATCTGTATACCGCTTTCCCCCTTGAGTCTTTAAAAGCAGCAGAGTCAAAAACTGTTTAAAAACCACTCAGATTCTCGATCTCTTCTTAACAGCAAGAATTCATCTTTTAAAATGCCTGTTAACTTCAGTAATATTATGTTAGAATGCTAATTGAGAACGTTCTCCTACTGCTGCCCACTAAAACAGTGTCAGTTTCACTGCGTTCCAGGAATTACCAAATAATTTCAGTAAACGATCCCAACAAATTGCATCAGCAAACAACTCACTTCAGAGAGACTAAAGTGTACTGTAAACCCCAAACACTTCAATAAGTATTGCCTACATATTGCTCAAAGACTGAACTGATAACTTTTTTCTTCTCAAAGTTTGAATTCTAAAGAGAATGAAATTGTTTTTAGGGCCGCCGTGCAGCAAATGGCTCCATATGTAGTGATAACCTCCATTTTAAAAGCAGTTTTCACATATTTAGTGTTGAAATTATCCTAAGTTCCGAGTCAAAATATAACTTTGAACCTAATGCAAACATGAACATTATATTTTAAATCCAGAGCTTGGCTTAATAGCTTTTATAAACTGCTTGATTTCGTCCCCAGAACAAAAAAGAAAACACTAATTATATTCGCTCTAATTTATATTGCACTCACCATAGTCACTAACAAAATGATAGTCACACAATCCAACATTTTGTTGCTGTTCACTTCTGTAAGTGTATGTAAGAGTATATTGCACTTCTAAAATATGTCTTTAAGTGATTTATGAAACCCTTTAAGTAATGTGTTGTCCAATCAAAACAAACTTGGTCTACAAACTTTCTTTGGTTAAACTTACTGTAGTATATCTTAGCAGTAGCCTTTTAATTTAGCATGCTGCTCTCTTGTCTGGTGTCATGAAAACAACACAGTCGCTATGATGCAAGACTTCTGCTTGTGTTGCAGTGTTAATTAAAGCAGTGAAGATTACTTGCCCTTTTACATCTGAAGTCCAAGTTTAGTTGTGACCTCTGGGCTATGGTCTTTCCCGCAAGTGTGTGTTAGCATAGCTCATAATTAGGCAAATAAACAGAAAAAACACCTGAAACAAGGAAAACTGTGACTGTATTCATGTTCAACATTTTACAACACCGTTTTCAGCTAGTTGTGTGATAGTACTCCGACATCTTACAGGCAAAATGAAGACTTAATTATTCATGTTGATTTGAGTTCTCTGTATATTTTCGTTTGACCATACAATTTGGTTTCAGGAGAAAACAGAACACGTTGGTCTTTTTTTTGTTTAAACAGTCTCATAGCTGCTAACATCGCTAACCATAAATAAACATTTTATTTTCCCCAAACAAACACAAGGTTAGGCAGACTAGTTAATAGCCTGCCTGTCAACATTTAAGGGTTAGTTCACCCAAAAATGAAATTTCTGTCATTAATTACTCACCCTCATGTTGTTCCACACCTGTAAGACCTTTGTTCATTTTCAGAACACAAATGAAGATATTTTTTATCAAATCTGAAAGGTTCCCCCCCTCCCCCCATAGACAGCAATTTAACCACCACTTTCAAGGTCCAGAAAGGTACTAAAGACATCGTTAAAATAGTCCACGTGACTACAGTGGTACAACCTTAATTTTAAACCTTAATAGAACCTGGAAGCGCTGAAGAGAAGATATTGTTGAATAAATTTGTTATTTTTGTTTTGTTTTTGCGAACAAAAATATTCTTGTCGCTTCATAAAATTAAGGTTGATCCACTGCAGTCTTAATGATCTTATTAGTACCTTTCTGGACCTTGAAAGTGGTGGTTATATTGCTTTCTATGGGAGAGTAAAAAAAAAAAAAAAACCTCGGATCTCATCAAAAATATCTTAATTTATGTTCCGAAGATGAACAAAGACGGGTTTGAAACGACATGAGGGTGAGTAATTACTGACAGAATTTTCATTTTTGGGTGAACTAACCCTTTAATAATACTTGAAGAACTACTAAACCCTTTGAATAGCTCCTTAATTTTTATTAAAGCAGTTTCAGACTGATTTAAATAGGTCACTTTTTTTTTTTTTTTTTTTACAGTACGTGTCTGTTGACAATCTCCTAACCCAGACAACAACTTAGTGTTGGCCCAGATCCGGCCCACATCTGGTACGCATGGAATCCACACGTCTGGGCCGACACTATGTTGCTATCTGGGAAAACAGTAAAACCCACTGTGTATCACAAGAAATAAAAATGCGGTCACATTTACTGTTGTTTGGCAAATTTTCTGCGTCGAAATACGGTCATTTCAATAGGAATCCACACAATTAGAATTTTCACATGAGGGTGAACAAATTCTCCACAAAAAATTCGCAATTCACGAATTTGCCACATTTACAAACAGAAAGCTGTTTAGTTTGAAAGTGACTTCTGTGTGAGCTATGCTTCATACGTTGCTAAATTGCGAAATTTCGCTAATATGACCGCACATTTAAAGGGTTAGTTCACCCAAAAATGAAAATTCTGTCATTAATTACTCACCCTCATGTCGTTCCACACCTGTAAGACCTTCATTCATCTTCAAAACACAAATTAAGATATTTTTGCTGAAATCCAAGAGGTATCCGACTCGTCCATAGACAGCAATTTAACCGACGACATTTAAAGCGACGAGAATACTTTTTTAAAATAGTCCACGTGACTGCAGTGGTTCAACCATAATTTTATGAAGCGACGAGAATACTTTTTGTGTGCAAAAACAAAACAAAAACAGCGACTTTATTCAACAATTATTCTGTGTCATTCTCTTACGCTGTTTATGGCTCAGTATTGGCCGACGCTGTTCACGTGAGCAGCACGACGCATGCGTGTGATGCTGACGCAGGAGCCGGCCAATAATGAGTCGGCGTTCTGAAGTAGAACCTGGAAGCGGTGACTGTAAACAGCGTAAGAGAATGACACAGAAGAGAAGAAATTGTTGAATAAAGTCGTTATTTCTGTTTTGTTTTTGCGCACAAAAAGTATTCTCGTCGCTTCATAAAATTAAGGTTAAACCGCTGCAGACACGTCGTCTATTTTAGCGGTGTCTTCAGTACCTTTTCTGGACCTTGAAAGTGGTGGTTAAATTGCTGTCTATGGATGAGTCAGATACCTCTCAGATTTCATCAAAAATATCTTAATTTGTGTTTCGAAGATAAATGAAGGTCTTGGGTGTAATTAATGACAGAATTGTCATTTTTGGGTGAACTAACCCTTTAAGCCTGTGATTCCAGCAATTTTTCACTAGTGTTAACAGTTCAAATACTAAGAGTGACAAATATGGGACAATATCAAGGCACTGCATGACTTGCATGATTATGATGTTGTTTCTTTTTCTCCTGTTTGTGGCAATTATTCCAAACTCTCATAGGCTGGCAGTGATAGGAAATGGCTGCCTCCCTTGGGAGTCAATTCACAAGATCAAGTTGTCAGGACTTGGCAAATAGACTCTACGGTTGTACATGGTGTGTGTGAATGCGGTTGTGGTTCTGTATCTAAAAGAACAAGCTGGGAACACAGTGGGATACAGTTGGACAGGAGTCACTGATGTCCCTCTACAATAAATATAGACTCCTGAGCTGGTAGGTGAGCTTTGGTGGATTAAGTCTTTGTTTCTGTGATACTGGATCTTTAAATGTGAATAGTATACTCTTGTAAATTTAATTTAAAACATCACGTACTGCGGTATTCTCTCAAAATATTCTCTCGCCATTTCGTGTCGGTCAATCCCATCAAATTTTTAGCGCAATGCTATTCCAGAATGGCTTGATGTCATTTGGCATTTTTCCCATTATGTTTGACAAGACAAATCGTGGGACAAACGTTACAAATGAAAGTCTATTACACGTTTCTGCACATCCAGACAAGATAAACTGCAACTGAAAAATATCTCTGACGGCAAAAAGGCATTTTCGTAGATGGCGAGTGAGCTACCACCTGCAGGTTTGGTTCACCGGGTCTTTTTGTCTTCTAGAGCTCCCTTTTTCAATCCAGGCAGACGTGGAAAACCTCTGGTGGATATCTGTCTGTGCAGCTGAGTGAATATACAACATCTTCAGGAAATACGAGAAGAAGAAGAAAAAAAAAGAAGGAAGTAACAAAATAAAGTTTTTCCTCTCGTTGGAAATAACAGGTCTGGGTCATTTAAAGTCTCCCTGCCGATCGTTTTCCGTTTTGACGCGTGGGTCAGCGAGCAGCGGTGGTTTTTATCTCAGTTCATGAACTGCGTGTAGCCCTCGGCTCCTGTCACTATCACATCCATCCAGATCCTCATGGCCTCTGCGGAGGGGGCCACCATGTAATACAGTCTGTCGTGCGTCTTCACACAGAAGGTCAGGGAGGGGTTGGGGCTCTGCATTCAAAAAGACACAATCAGATCAGTGAGAAAGCCACGTATGGAGCGCATCGTTTAGCAGATAATTCACACCTAAACTGAATAATTATCCATTAGGGATGTCAAATTGACTTAAAATTAAATTATTTAATCATGCAAAGTGCATGTGGAGGACTCCAAATACTACATGCACTATTGTAACTACAATTAAAAGTAGTACACACATTAATATAATAATAATATAATTAAATAAACATAAGAAACATGCTGTTATTTTTTTATTTTACTTTTTAATTTAATATAATATAATTTAATTTTTTTTTTCAAGCATTAATAATAATAATAATAATGTGTATGAATAATGCAGATACAATTTTGCTTTGTGGATCAGATCATATTTTTTATACTTTATAATATATAGTTTTATTTATATTTATACTTTATAATACATATATTTAATAACTACAATCAAACATCTACAATCAAAATGATTATTATATAAATATAACATTTTAAAAAATGAATTTAATTAAATGAGTAAACAAATGTACTGATTTTAAAGTATCAGTATTTTCATCTTGATAAATCTATTTTAATGCAATTATATTTAGTATGAATCCAAATGGTATAATTTAATTTAATATAATTTAACATTTCTGAATAATATAGTAATTATATATTATATTATATATATATATATATATATATATATATATATATATATATATATATATATATATATACATCTGATTTTTGAACTTAAGTTTATGTTTATTGTAAAAAACTTGAATTTTTTAGCTTCATGTTATCGGCATTCAATAATTCACCTCACAAACTCACAAAAGCATGTTTATCCTCACTGGACGTGAACCTGTGGTTATTGTAGTCTTGGTTGTATTTTCTTTTACCTTGTTTTGCCCATGATTTTGCTGAATGAGGTTAGCATATTTAGCTGTTTCTAACAGGCGACAGATAAATTGGCACCAAAATGCTGCAGTGTTTGATTGGACACACTGCCTTTGATCTATTTTTTAAATGTTGATAGCTTGTTTAATTTATTTTACAGCTTATCATCACGTTGTATTTTAACACACTATTATGGCATTTGTGCTCCTGATTGCTTTGAGTCTGTTTTATAAGCCAAAACTGCATGTATGTCTAAGTCACATGATGCGTGTTTAAGCCCCGGGTGATTACTGATCTCTCTTGAGCTAAAATGAATTAATTGAAAGTCATACCACTTAATTAATAATCATTGATTAATCATTAGCATCTCTAATTTCAATACATTTGCATAAGTAGAGTAGGAGGTGCTTGTTAAAAAAGATAATTAGTTCTCACCAAAACACTCATTATTAAAGAATATTTCAGACAATATAAAAATCATTCAATAGGCAAACAAACCTAATCAAATGACAAAGGGATTCTTATAGAAGCGTGTTTCCACCACAGAATAATAAGGTAACTGCAACTTTTTATCTCACAATTCTTTTTCACAAAGACTTTTTTCCTTGCAACTGCAAGTTTATATCGCATAATTCGGACTTACAATTGCGATTTTAACTTAGATTTGTTAGTTGTAAACTCTAAAGTCAGAATTGTGAGATAAAAGGTTGCAATTACTTTTTTATTTGCATGTTTATATCTTACAATTCAGACTTTTTTTCTCGCAATTACAAGTTTATATCTCAATTCTGACTTTATAACTTGCAACTGTAAGTCAGATTTGTGAGTTATAAACTTGCAATTGCAAGAAAAAAGACAGAATTGTGATATATAAACTCGCAATTAGTTGTAAACTCGAAAGTCAGAATTGTGAAATAAAAGTTTGCAATTACTTTTTTATTTGCGTGTCTATATCTTACAATTTAGATTTTTTTTCTCAATTACAAGTTTATATCTCACAATTTGGACTTTATAACTCACAAACAAAGTCAGAATTGTGATATATAAACTCACAATTGCAAGAAAAAAGACAGAATTGTGATATATAAACTCGAAATTGCAAGAAAAGAGACAGAATTGTGATATATAAACTCGCAATTGCAAGAAAAAAGACAGAATTGTGATATATAAACTCGCAATTGCAAGAAAAAAGTCAGAATTGTGATATATAAACTCGAAATTGCAAGAAAAAAGACAGAATTGTGATATATAAACTCGCAATTGCAAGAAAAAAGTCAGAATTGTGATATATAAACTCGCAATTGCAAGAAAAAAGTCAGAATTGTGATATATAAACTCGCAATTGCAAGAAAAAAGTCAGAATTGTGATATATAAACTCGCAATTGCAAGAAAAAAGAATTGTGATACATAAACTCGCAATTGCAAGAAAAAAGTCAGAATTGTGATGCATAAACTTGCAATTGAAAGAAAAATGTCAAAATTGAGAAATAAAAGGTCGGAATTACTTTTTCATTTGCGTGTTTATATCTTACAATTCCCCCCAAAAATTCTCAATTACAAGTTTACTGTATATCTCACAATTCGGACTTTATAACTCGTAACTGCGAGTCAAATTTGCGAATTATAAACTTGCAATCGTGAGGAAAAAGTCAGAATTGTGAGATATAAACTCAGATAAAAACTCAGAAATAGGAGTTTTTATAACTCTAAATTCTGAGATATAAACTCACAGTTCTAAGAAAAATCAGAATAGTAAGCTATAAACTTCCGAGAACAGAATTGTTAAATAAAAAATTGCAATTATTTTTTTATTTTTTATTCTGTGGCAGAAACAAGCTTTCACAGTTTCTGAAACTGTCACGGAGTGAATTATGTTATGGCTTCCAGTTAATGGCAGTTAAGATTATACAACGTGAAGCTGACGGGTGTATAATATACCACACAACTGCTTCTGTGGGGCTATTATGTTATATACACACTTAGCATCTCATCACAGGTGGGAGTAGTAGAGAAACACTTAAGGGAAATGCACAGGTTGTAAATTACATTATACTCTCATCCTCAGTAACTATGCAAAAAAACAAATATCCACTTTAAAAATTGGCCTCAGTCAAAGTGCAAATAGTCCAGTTATTCAAAACAATACAACACGAGGTATGCTAATTAGTCACAAGGGAGTAAGTGTGTGAAAAATGCAAGAATTAAAGCAATTTCTCCTTTAGGCAAACATGCAGGATAGGGTGATAGTGGTGGAGAAGTGATACGTACGTTTGTCAAATTCAGATTGAAAAATCCTTTCTGTGAAAACAGTCGGCAAAGCAAAAGAATGAAGAAAAAGAGGGGTGGGGAATATTGACAGCAGAGTTACAGCATAAGAGACAAAAGAGAAGAAAAGAAGCTAACAGAAAAAGATCAAATGAAATGGTGCAACAGGAGTGCAGAGCAGAAAAACAGCGGGAGATGTGAGCTGTGCTTATACGAGGGTCTCATATCTGATAGGGGGCCGTACCTTTGTGGCACTGCGCAGGTGATCATAGTAAACCTCCTCAATAGCCTGGAAGTAGATGACGCCCTTCAATTTGCTCTCATGTTTATCTGCGAACAGGAGAAAAAGAGATGTCACGCTGCGAAAAATCGTTCTCTTAACAAGAATTTTATTGCAATATTTCTGTTTAAAGTGTGTTTTTAATATCAAAACAAGACAAATTAACTCCAAAAGCAAAAGCGAATAAGATATGTTCTCCGAAAACAAGCATTTCCAAGTATTTTTACTGGAAAACAAGACAAAACTACTGATTAACACAATGTTTTGCACAGCGAAGGTTTCAAAAGCAAATAAGCCCCCACTCCCCTGGAGAATAATGATCTGGTAAGCACCGATGTGACCTTGTTACTGCAGTGCAACCCCTTCATTTTCAGTCCGCGCAAAAATAAAGAGCGAGAGCTCACGCTTTGCCGAGCGCCATGGCTGGATGATGAGCACGATTTCCTCAGCATTGCGGCAGATTTCATCACCATCAGATAGCATGCGGACGGGCTTCTGGTTATTTGTATGCCCCTAGCTAACCCGAGGCTATCGGAAATCATGGCAGCCACTGTGAGCTTAAGAATTACTAATTATCCGTATCCCCCCACTGCTGGATTCACCCACAATCCACTCTTTGTTCTGCCCTCGTTTCTTTCCCCAACCTCAGGGGGGACGAAAGCGTAACGACACGTTTGCGGAGCGGCATTAGCATAGTGCACAGTAAGGAGGATGTTGGAAGGCGATGCTGCGGTACACATACCGGCATAGTAGGAAAACGTCCTTTTAAGGCGATCAAAGACGAACCAGCGCTTCCTCCAGGATTTGATCTTCCCTCCCATCTTGACAAGATAGCCCTTGCACATCTTTTCGGTGAGAATCACGTGGTAGCACGTGTCCACGCTGTGACCCGAGGACTCGATGTGGGAACGGAGGTCAAACTCCTCTTTGCGAATGGGCAGGTATCGTGTCATCGGACGGGCCTGGAAATCAACACATATTTTTGTTATAATGATTAATGACATGACATGGTTTTCAGTTTATTTCTTCAAAAATGTTTCAAAAAATGCAGTTCATACATTCAATAATTTAAAAACACCTCTTTTATGAGGAACACATTTTTAATTTCTGAATGAAGATTCTTTTTGATATTTTTTGGTGTGGCATAAGGTCAAAAACTCTCCTAATATCATATATATATAAAAAAGTAGTTTGGCATAATCATTTATTATATATATATATATATATATATATTTTTTTTTTTTTTCCTTCCAACATGCAGGAACAGAAAAAACAAAACAGATCCTCATAGTGACTGTGTGTCAAGGTCAATAAATATGAAATTATATTAATATATATTAATATACACTACCAGTCAAAAGTTTTGAATCGGTAAGATTTTTAATGCTTTTAAAAGAAGTTTCGTCTGCTCACCAAGGCTGCATTTATTTAATTAAAATACAGTAAAAACAGTAATATTGTGAAATATTATTACAATTTAAAATAACTGTTTTCTGTTTGAATATATTTTATAAAGTAATTTATTCCTGTGATGGCAAAGCTGAATTTTCAGCATCATTAGTCTCATTATTCAGCATCCAGTCTTCAGTGTCACATGATCCTTCAGAATATGCTGATTTGCTGCTCAAGAAACATTTATGATTATTATCAATGTTGAAAACAGTTGTGTACTTTTTTGTTTTAGAATTCCTTGATGAATAGAAAGTTCAAAAGAACAGCATTTATCTGAAATACAAAGCTTTCATAACATTAAAAACAGTTATTTTAAATTGTAATAATATTTCACAATATTACTGTTTTTACTGTATTTTTAATTAAATAAATGCAGCCTTGGTGAGCAGACGAAACTTCTTTTAAAAACATTAAAAATCTTACCGATTCCAAACTTTTGACTGGTAGTGTATTAAATAATAAATTATATTATCTTGTGGACTACATGTAAACATATTTATATAATAGTTTAATGGCTTAGTTAAATATTTTTTTAGTTAAATACCTTATTCAGGGCAGTACTAAATAAAAACTATTTTTATTTATGATAGCAACTGTATATATAATATTTTGGTCACACTTGAGATTAGGGTCCATTTCTCACTATGATAACTAAACGGATAACTCTGTTTTTATTAATTCTCATAAATCATGTTTTTTATTGTGCATTCCAAATAATATCAATCAAACTGCAGTTGGGTTGTTTTAAGTAATAATAACTAAAACTTACAAAATTGAAGTTCATTGAAAGTATGTTTTTTAATATATTGAAAGTTTGTTTTTAGCAAAAGCAGATAACTCCAACAGTCGATTTTTTTTTGCTGCAACCAAACCAAGTAATTGCTTTGTAATTGCATTTAACACACACTTAAACACAAACGCACACTCACACACTACCAGATGGGCGCACACACACACACACACACAGATGCACACATGCATGCACACACACACACTCGATCACTTTTAGTCAGCTTTGACGAAACTCCCCTCAGCTAGCGTGTCTTTTCGAAGTGACTAGCAGCCTTGTCACCTGACCTGAATACTGCACGCTGAATCGCTAAAACGGACTTATCAGGTTGTGTACACCAGTGGTTCCCAACCAGGTTCCTGTAGGCCCCCCAGCAGTGCACATTTTGCATGTCTCCTTTGTCTGACACACCCATTTCAGGTCTTGGAGTTGCTATAATGAGCTGATGACCTGAATCAGGTGTGTTTAATTAAGGAAACGTGCAAAATGTGCAATGCTGGGGGCCTCCAGGAACGTGGTTGGGAACCACTGGTGTACACAAACAACAAGGGTGCTTGTCGGTTTCTGCTGTAAAACGTGAACTCACGATGCCTTGACAGTGGACAATACCGGCTTTTTTGACAAAACGTATTTAGGGTTCAGAACGTGCTATATGTGGAGAATAACTCACGGCAGTCAGTTTGTTTGTTTTTTTAAATGTGGCATTTATCGGTTTTTACAAATGAACTCTTAACTATTACTTTTGCCTCAAACTCCTAATTACGGCTTATTAATTGTTAGTAAAGTAGTTAAGTTTAGGTATTGGGTAGAATTAAGGGATGTAGAATATGGCCATGCAGAATAAGGCATTAATATGTGCTTTATAAGTACTAATAAACAGCCAATATCTAGTTAATAGTGAGAATTGGACCTTAAGCTAATGTCTCAACAATATTTTTTATATATAAGGTTTAAATGAAATCACTAATGAAAATTATTAATTAAATGTAATCATTTAAATTACTAATTAAATTAAAAACGAATGACTACTTTGTGTGCACCCTCATGTAAAGTGTAAAAAAAAAAAATACAAAGAATCTCTAAAAACCCTAACCACTAACTAATTAACTGTACAAAATGAATCCATTAAATCGACAGTACCAGTACAATCCCACTGGACTCTCGGCACAGAGCTGCATCTCCTCACCTGAGAGAAGTTTTTGGCCCTCATCTTCACCTCCTTCTCTATCAGCTGCTGTCTGTGTACCGTCTCCTCCTGCAGTCTCTTCTCCGCCTCCTCCCTTCTTCTTCTCTCTTCCTCTAGCATGAGTTTACGGGTCTGAGTCTCTCGATCCTGTGGGCCAAAAGAGGGCAGCGGTTATTAGACATGACTGAGAGTCAAGAAAGATGAATATTGTTACTGTATGCTATGACTCACTCTGGACTCAATGAGTCGAGCTTTCTCCAGTTGTGCCTCCTTCAACATCTTCTCCATCTCTTCAATCTTCAGTGCATCCATTCCACTAGCACTGTGAAACACACAAAACTTCAGTCAAAGTCTCCATCAACTATATTGAGGGGGGAATTCACTATGCGTGTTTGAACCAAGACAGCCAGACATTTAAATACTAGTTGCGCAACCGCTCAGTGAATTCACCCCTCGGTCATCTCTTTGGTGAATGATGGAATTGAGACCAGTAGCACTGAGACCGGTGGATTACGAAACATTTCGTCATATATGAAAATACAGCTGGATCGAACATACAGTACAAGCATGAAAATCTGCCTTGAAACATTAAATGAAGCACATGTGGACTATAAATACAGAAAAAGAAAATGTGTAGTGGATTACTCTAGAGAAGAAGCCCAGACTAGCTTGAAGCTTTATAAAGACAAGAGTAAACAAACAGCTTGAGAACATTTCAAGTAAACAAATTCTCTCCTGAGAGAGGATAGCTGAAGGCCGTCTGTTTACAAAGCCGTTGTGCCCCGGTCCAGCTCCACTGATCCACCGCTTCACTGTACTTTACAGGCTTTTGTTTACAACATCTTCACACATTTCCCATGATAAAGCTTGTAACTAAAGACAACATGTCAGTGTCAAACTGGGTTGTAGGCCATTCAGAAATGAATTGAGAATGCCTTTGAAATTCAATTCCTGAAAGTACACTTAAAATATAATGACATCAAAGAAATTCATATATTGGCTATAAGTGTAGTTTTTTAATAATACACTACCGTTGAAAAGTTTGGGGTCAGTAAGGTTTTTTTTTTTAAGAAATACATACTTTTATTCAGTGACAGTAAATACGTCACTTTCTGTCAGAACACGCCGGACTGAGTGGCAAAATATCCTGTGACATGACTGGATGCAATAGGGGAAACTGCAGAAACGGGAGTAAAATAAACTACTATCTTCTTAAATTAAAGGCAGTTGGACTTGACAGTGTTCCTTACAACTCAGCAAAGAACCAATGAATCATGAACATTGACATGTGGCCAGGAATCAGGTTTTCTGACATTTATATATACCTGATTTCAATGCCAGGGAAATACATAAAGCAAAGCCTGTGAACGCTTTATCTGCTAGACAACACTATAAATACAATATAGACAGATCTAAATTGGGATTATCACTTATATATATCATCCAGCCCTAAAACTTGTTAAAGCTGCTTGGAAACTGTGTATTGTGAACAGCTGTACAAATAAAATAAATGTTACTTGACGTTTGGTCGCACTTTCAAGATGGCATTCGTTGGCGAAATTAAAGTAACGAGGACATCAATGGATATTCTGGTTGTTTCAATATATTTTGTACAAACAAAGTTATCTGGATAACTGTCAGCTGTTGACAGTACAGAGTTCAGCGCTGCAATCAATCAATCAATCTATATATCTATCTAAACTTTCTTTGTCCCCCTTTGTAGAACACAAGGCTCACCATAATGGATGTTTTTTTTAATAAACGCTGACAAAAACTTTACTGTTTCACAGAATTTAAGATGGTAAATATTTAACATATCTGACTCAAAACGGTAACTGCAAATCCACGTTTTCCTGCCTGAAGTCCAGTTGTTTCTGTGAATTGCAGTGATCCATTTGCTTTTATTTTCTGTAGCTTTCAGCAGTCTGTAAAAGATAGCTCTGATTTCTTGTTGAAACTATTTGTATAGTCACAGAGCTCTTTCCCATTTTAGATGTGTTATTTACAGCATTCACACTGTAGTGCATTGTAAAAAATTATTTTCATGATTTATCACAACATTTTTTCTTTTGTCAAATCAACTTCAATAATCAATGTGGTTCGGATAACATAATATTTTGAGTTTCTGTTGATTGAACCAATCACCTTCATTGTACTAACTCAAATTTTTAATTTCAATGAACTCAACATTTTAAGGCAACCAGGTAACCAGGTAACCCAAAAATTTTTTTTTTACAGTGTCGGTGTAACCGCAGTGACTCCTGCCTACTGTGACGTCTATTGTTAGAAAATTATTTCGGTTTCAAATAAATGCTGTTCAGCATGATTAAATATTAAAATAGAAAAGTTAGTTTAAATTGCAATGATATTTCACAATTTTACTGTTTTTACTGTATTTTTGGTCAAATAATTGCTGCCTTGGTGAGCAGAAGATAATCTTTTGAACAGTAGATTACATTTAATTTTTCAGTATGAATTGCCCATACATGTTACAGAACACACATAGGTAATTCCAGAAAAATATGACATATTAATAATTAATATTAATGTTAATAATCAATAAATGAGCTCTTTATTTCAATTTTCCATACATGCATATACATGAATTACATTATATTTAATAAATTAAATGTTATTTTATGAACCCTGATGCACTTCATTCCCAGAATGCTTTAATTTACCCTAAAGTCTTCAAAATGGAGACAAACAACACGAAGCAGGCTTGCCTTATTAATTATGCATTTCTTAGTGTGTAGAATATTTTTTTTTTTTGAATAACAATTAAGTGCATTCATTTTCCTGTCATTCCACATCAAATTGCTTTCTAACATCCTCTGCGGCATGACCAATTCCATTCAAATCACACTCATGAACTGAATTCTGAATTTCCCTCAACCTTGGTGTCACATGTTAGTGTTTGCACCTTATTAATTGTTGGTTTTGCAGCCAATTAAGCCCATATTTCCTTTTTCATTTGGCTAATCTGTTATTTATAAATGTCAGGTTCATATGAAAATGTAGCAGGACACGTTCGTTATTGCCATACTTGTATGTACAAGTACACTGGATTACACTTATATGCAAAGAGGGGGCTGATAAAGAGCAGAGACAAAAAAAAAGACGGAATACATTTATGACAGGAAGGGTTGATAAGCCAACAGTAAAACCTCAGGCATGTGTTTATGAAAGACTCCTTTTCAGTTGTTGACATTTTTGCAAGCCCAATTAATCCTATGTGTTCTCTGTCCTTGTTAAGTGGAAGCCGACAAGACGACCGTTTCCACACAGCCCGTTTAACCTAGCAACAACCTACAAGCTAAAAGACGTATCTTCATAGAGTCCGTTTAACCCAGAAACAACCTAATCTGTAGCCTCAGGCATCAAAGTCGTTCATTTGTACTTTCCTTTTCATAGGAAAGTGGGCGGGATGAAGCACGGTCGCTGCATTCTGATTCACAGCTTCCATACACACTGAGCTATTACATCCATGTGAATTTATCGAAAATATACATTATTTTACACATTTTCACATGGATGTAATATTATATACATTTTTAATAATATATGCTACTGTTTGGGCTCATGAAGATTTTTTTTTAGTTGAAAGAAATATTAATATCTAAAATATTAAAATAGAAAACAGTTATTTTAAATTGTAAATATATTTTACAATATGATTGTTTTAACTATTTTGAAACAAATAAATGCAGCCTTTATGAGCATAACAGACTTCTTTCAAAAACATTTTAAAAATCTCACTGATCCCAAATTTGTGAACTGTAGTGTACATTATAATTTTATATAAGTTATAATATTTATATAAGAAAATGCTGTACTATTTTTATTTAAAATAATATAATTTGTCATACTCAAAGCCCTTACAATTACTGATAAATGCAATGTTTAAAATGAAGACCTTGCTTTAAATATTAAAAAAAAAATTAAACTGATTTGAAATGAGCTTTAATAATAAAATAAAAATGCTAATAAATGTGATTCATATACGCTCCCTATGATTTGGAGTCTCAATTTGGAGCGTACTCACTAAAAGTCATTAAGCAGATGGTTGATAATTTAGCTTGGGACAGGCATGTGGAGAAAAGCCACGGGGCTGCCCCCAATTCCTGTCACAGAGCCATTGGCTAAGCGTTCTGAGAAAGTGATTTAGGAAAGCACATGGAAATGTCGAACCTGGACATGTTGTCAGGAGAGCAGGCAGAGTTGTTTCCAGTGGAGATGCTTGTGTCCATGCTGTCTGAGCTCTCCAGGCTGAGGGTGTCATACGGTTGTTCCCCAGAAGAGGGCGCTGTGTGGTGCAGGATGGAGTGGTGCATAACTGGCGCGGAGGTTGACGAAAAGGGATTGTTGAGTTGCGTTTGAGAGCCATGGAGCGCCTCCCACTGGCACTGAGCCTCTACTGCAGCTTTCTGCTTCAGTTCGGCCAAACGCCTCCGCTGCTCCTCAATAACTTGCTGACCTGATGTAGATAAAACGCATACATGAAAGTCAGAACCACTGACTGGATATGCACTGAACTATGTGACCAAAACTGAACAAATTAAGCATTTATAGGTCAAAGATAGCTGCCAAACCCTACTACATAGTGACTACAATTGCTTTGAAACCCAAGTGACTGCACATCCATTTAGGATGGCACAGTTTGCCCACAATTAGCTCCATCATGCCTCACACATACACATATAAAATATGCAACGTATGTGTGCTGAATAAACAGCCCAAGCGATACCTCTGATTGAAGATCCCTTTGTACACTACCAGTCAAAAGTTTAAACTCATCTACTTACATTTTAGAATACTGAAGTCATCAAAAGTCAAAAAAGTAAAAATAATTAAATAAATAAATCATTGTGTCATCAAAACGTAATCATTTTTTAACAAATAAAAAATTGAATTTATATAATTAAAATAATATTTAAACTGAATAAACTAATTAAACATTTATGCTCCCTATGATTTGGGAATTATGTAGTAACCACAAAAATTTTTAAAGTAATAATGAAAAAACTAATTAAACTGATCTTATACTTGAGCTAAATTAAAATAAAATAAAATAATCCCTGTGATATGGGAATTATGTAGTAACTTTTTTTTTTTAATTAAAAAAAATTAAAATTAAAGAATTGATAAAAAAAATGCATTAATAAAAAATAAAATAAAATGTTGTCTTCATAAGTAGAAATGAGATTAGGTTCAATGTATATTTGCATAAAAAGTAATTTCAAGCATTTAAGCATAAGCCTCAAGTCAAATCTTAAGGTTTTGAGATCATCACAAACAAATTCAGTCAACTTTTGACTGGCAGTGCAGCTTTCAAAAGTGCATGAAACCATTTATCTATACTATTTATTTATAGATTATCACTGATATCATCATTCAATCCATGCACGGTTAATCCCATACATATATCTACAGAATGCCATCAGTGGAAAAAAGAACAATGGGTGTAAAAGAACATTTGGAAACTGTCAAGCCCATTCCAGTGGGGGTGGGGAAGAAGTGCACAAAATGTTAGAATTGAAGATGATGATTATGATGAAGGGCAGTCCAATGCTACTCAGAACTCGCTCTACCTGTGGGACTGTCTGTACTGGAGGAGGACGCAAACATGGAGGGCAAGAATTCTGTTTGAGGGCAAGGGACAACAAAGGATGATTGATGGTCAAAAGTTAAAACTAAGTAAGAGAACAAAAGAAGAGATGGAGAAATTGGCCTCCCATGGGCACTATGAATATGAGAAATAAAATCATGGTGGAAATGAAAACGCATGCGGGTTTGGAACAACATGAAGTTGAGTAAATAATGTTTGAGATATTCCTTGAAGTTTGATGGCTCATCAGATGTTTATGTTGATTTTATAACCAGCTGTAAAATGTCAGCTGTCAAGCTGCTGTAGTCATTACCTTTCTGCTGAAGAGCCAGCTGCCTCTTGGTCTCAATGTCCTGCAGGGTGGCTGCCAGGTTGCGTGGGAGACTCCCGGTGCTGTTGGCTACCATCAGAGGACTCTGGGTAAACAAAACAAACAATTATTTCCACTAGGATATTTAACAATAAGGAGGGGGCTAAATTACCACATGAAATGATGCAAGAGATTCTGATAACAGGGGAGTAAATGCACTATTTACTCCAGCAGGGGTGTAACAGAGAGAATTTACTCTGGCAAGAGGCTAACAGAGTCAATGCCATATTTTACCCTGGCAGGAGTGTTGCGTCCCAGCGTAGCCGTAGTGTATGTGGGAGACAGACCGGCGCTGATTTTCGGTCTCAGTGACGATTGGCTGGTATCACTGTCCAGTCGAGAGCGGTACACCTGTAGGCCAGAAAGACTTGATGTGAACTGAAGTGCTGCTTTTTCATGTTACTAAACAGAATAAAGGTGTAAAATTCAGTCTTCTTTTACTCATTGCAAGTTTGAATCCATCATATGGTTTAAGTATGATATAGTTGAACAATTAAGGTCCCATAACTGTTAACGACTTTTTGTACTGTGATAACAAAATTTCTTGTGCCTTGATTTTAACAAAGACTATGAGGACAAATTCTGTTGACTCTACTGATCAAATTTGGGGTAAGATTTTTTTTTTTTCTCTTTTTAAAAGAAATTAATACTTTTATTCAGGAAATACGCATTAAATTGATCAAAAGTGACAGTCAAGACATTTGTAATGTTATAAAAGATTTCTATTTCAAATAAATATAAATCAGCATATTAGAATGATTTCTGAAGGATCATGTGACACTGAAGACTGGAGTAATGATGCTGAAAATTCAGCTTTGCATCACAGGAATAAATTAAAGCATTAAAATAGAAAACAGTTATTTTTAATTGTAATATTTAATATTATAATGTATATAGCTCAACAAACTTCACTGCACAATCAACTAACAAACATGCATGACCAGCAAAAAGTTTGTTTAAAGGGACATTTTACAGAAAAATTTTAATTCTCTCATTACTCATTTACTCACTTTCATATCTTTCAAAACCTGGGGTGCGTTTCCAGTACAACAACATAACTTGCTGCTTAACCACAATGGTACAACGTATTGTTGAAGACATTAACTACCTAATAACGTCTGTTTCCCGAAATCGTACTAACTTCATCGCACATCCTTCCTTCAAACCACATTGATTCAACAATATGGTGGTGGTGTACTAACGTCTGCTAATTAATCAGTTCGAGATCGAATTAATGTCACATCATTGCTGTAAATAGTGAACATGGCATATGAAGGCTGCTTCACTATTTTTGTACTTCATTGTTTTGCTTTATTTTCAGATGAATCGCAGGTTCCCTCTTACATCACTCTGGGGTTTCCCCACGTGCACTCTCCAAAAATGCCACTTTTCTTAAGAAACTAAAAGATCTAGAATGGAATTTGTATATATTTGGAATGCAAGACAGAATATACTGCATGTTAGGGTGCTGATTTTGCTTAAGAGCATGATCTTTTTAAGTTCGCATGTCATACTAACAAGAAACTATGCTTCTAACCACAGGTCGAGAGCTGTAGTTCCAACCACACAACTTTGTGATGCTGTTGGCGAATGTTCATTGGAACTATGGTTTCGGGAAACACTGAATCGTTGAAGTATGCTGGAACTTAGTTGGCTAACTATGCTTTTAGGCAACGCACCCCAGAATTATGTTTTTTTCATGATGCACAAAAAGAGTTATTAAGCAGAATGTCCAAGCTGCTCTTTTCCATACAATTAAAAGTAAACGGTGATCACGTCTGTCAGATTTTAAAAGCATAATGACTTAAAATTCAGTTTGTTATTATATAGTGCAAGACCATTTTTATGTTTTTTGTCTTTTTTGAACCTTCATTGCTTCTGGTTCCCAACACTCCCAATTGCAATGGAAGAGAGCAGCTTAGACATTCTGCTCAACTTCTCCTTTTGTGTTCCACTGAAGAAATGTTCAGGTTTAAAACAACATGAGGGTTAGTAAAAGAGTAAATAAAGACAGAATCTTCATTTTCAGGTGAACTATTCCTTTAACAAAAGACCTTTTTCTTCTATAGATGGCTCTTGACACTAGGGTCCCCAATCCTGTTCCTGGAGATTTACCATCCTGCAGAGTTTAGATCCAATCCTGATCCAACACACCTGTCTATAATTATAAGTGCTCCTGAACAAAGCCACTTGAAGGCAAGCCTGCAACCTTAGGCTTTGTCCACACTAATACGTTTTCGTTTGAAAACACATTTTTTTTGCCTTCCGTCCACACTAAGAGAGAGTTTTTGTCAAGGAAAACAGACCTTTTTGAAAACACTCTCTAAAGTGGATAAATCTGAAAATGCAGTTTTCGTGCTGTAGTGTGGATGGTGAAAATGGAGGTATTTGAAAAAGATGCAAATATTGTATCTATAGATATCTATAGTTATACCAGCCTGCTATTTACATTAACAGTACTGCTCAAGATAAATGCTCCTTTGTAGAATCCTTGTAATACATTCCTGCATTGATGACAGAGAATTTACTCACATTTTCTGTCCTGCGTGGCAAAATATGATGACAGCTGCGTTTTAAACCTGATTTTAAGCACAACCTGGACTTAACAGTACAGTAAGTGATGCGATTTTATGCTAATAAAATGATTCTGCCAGAAGAATAGCATGAGAACTTTATTACATCTGCTCTATCTGCATCATCTCGTGAGCTTTTAGTATGTTTTACGTATGCGCAGTAAGGTGATTTAAGCATTTTCAGACGTTTCAGTGCGGATGAGCAACTTTTGGAAAATGCTTAAAAATGCTAGTGTGGATGAGGAGCGTTTTTAAATGAAAACTCCATTTTCAAGTGTCTCCAGATTTATGTAGACACAGTCTTTGCCGAAAAAAGTGTAAAGCCTGCTAACGCTGTGGTATGCAGGGAAGGAGACAAGAGGCTTTTAATGGATATCAATGGAGGAGAGGCTTTACTATGCTGAATAAACCGCTTTTGTGAGGAAATAGCTTATCATTTAATGAATGCACAGCCCATTGGCTAATCTTCAACATGTTCGCTCTTAAACAGTTTACACACACACACAAAAAAATGCTGTTTTATAAGAGAAGTCAAGGACTATTGCGCAACAAGTATGATTCAGTTTATGCCACTTTTCATTTATTTCTATGGTATCCGCAAACAGTGATTGACTGTCGCACAACTCTGAACGAAATTCTATCCCGTCAAGGCTGTTTATTTTTTTGTTTATTTGGATCCCCATTAGTCACTACCTAGATAATGTGATTGGTTATCAAGGCACACATGGATCCAAGTTAGCCGTTAAATAGTGTAGCCAAGTCGGCAGTTTTCCCACAGAATTTGGCTACTTTAACACTTTTGCTGTGGGTTGTTTTTCACGTTCACGGGTTGAAGCGACCACAAATAACATGATATTTAGCCCCTGAAATGTGAATTTTACCAGGGGAACCCCGACAAAAACGCAGATTTTACTCCTGGAAAGCAATTTTTACCGGAGGACCACCCTAAAAACGTGATTAGGCTAGTTTTGGGGTAGTTTTGAGTAGCAATTGGGCGGGTTTTATTGTGAAAACCTAGCAACCCTGCTGTTAAGCTTTCTCCAATGGTAGAGCCACAGACCCTCGTATCTCCCAATAATAAGTCCATCTCTGTTATAAGTGCCCCTGAAGATCTTAATTAGCTGGTTCAGTTGTGTTTGATCAGGGATGGAGGAAGGTAGATCTCCAGGAACAGGATTGGGAACCCATGCGACAGTACAACAACAGAAGATGGCAGAAAACCTTGAGATGATGAACAGCCAAAAGCCAAAAACAAACAAAATAACATAACACTCACATAACACCCCCAAAAATCCTTACTTAGACACATATTGAGGCCTATGAAGATGAAGTATGAAGATGAAGTATGAAAATGTGGAAGAGCAGAAGAAGGTGAAAGACAGCTGAGCTTTTAGTTGTTACCTGCACAGGCTTGCGTGATGAGAAAGCTTTAGCCGGGAGGGGAGGAGGGCAGAGCTGGTTTGTATCTCCAGCTGCCATTACCTCCTGGTACCAGCGATCTAAATCTAGAGCCGGCATCTGAGGCCTGCCCCAATCCGACTGACGCTTAACACACGCAGCACATCCATTAGTACAGAGAGCATGAGCAGGAGAGAGAAAGTTGGGACGGTGGAATGCCAGAGAGAGAAAGAGAAGAGTGTTAATGAGCAACTGAATGATTTGGTCAATGACAGAATGACACAGGTAGTTGCTGATACTCAGCCCTAACAAGGAATCAAACGAGAGAGAACAGAGGAGAAGAGACACACCTCAAACGAGAGAGAGAGGGAGGAGCCATGAGGGGAGGGGAGGCAGGAGAAGGCGGAGTCTGCTAGAGAAGTCTGAAGTAATTGGATGGGTGAGGTAGGGGAAGACTCCACCTTCGGCATCCCATAGATCTGGTTTAATTGGCCGACAGTCACATACTCCTGACATCCAGGAGTGACACATGGACACAGGCAGGGGGAAAAACAGCAAGTAGCATAGCAGGAAAGAGAAGACAACGTGTTATGGAGACTATAAAGAAGGGTATTTTTCTACAAAGTCTTAAAGTTAGTAACTTGAACACATAATTAACTGTAACAAAGTTATTCAGTTCCCATTTTTTCAATACATAAACATCATCCCTTATACTGTGTCCTAACCAGGTGCAACGTGCCAAATTTACAGGAGGTAGGTAGTTTGTCTGCAGTGAAAGTGAAAACAGTTGATGTTTAATATACAGTTATGTGGAGTGTGATTTCAATCAATAGATTTCACTATGGGCAGAACTATCTAACAAAGTGAATGACAAATTGCAGCTGGTTAGGACAAAACCTAACATGTAGAGGTGATGATACTTGGGGCAACTTTTCGAGCAATGTTGCGGGGCGGTGTTGCTTGGGCACTTTCCCATTGAGCTTAATGGGCAACAAATTTTTATGTGGATACTTTATACCAAAATTTGTTGCCCATTCTCAATGGGAAAGTGCCCAAGCAACATTGCTCTTCAACATTGCTCAAAAAGTTGCCCCTTGTATCATCACCCTAATGGTGCGTTCACACCAGACGCGAATGAAGCGTTAAGCGCGAGTGATTTACAGTTAAGTCAATGCAAAGACGCGATAGACATCCTGTGGCACGACTCGTGTGAATGAGGCGTCGCGAATTACGCGATTTGCGCAAATTGAGCGTTATGGGCGTTTGACGCGTGCAACGTGTGATTCGCGCGAGTTAAAAAATCTGAACTTTGGCGAATATTCGCGCCGCTTTGACCAACCAGGAGCTTGCTCTAGTAGTGACGTGATTACGGCGTAGCAAGTGGAGGCAGAAATCCAAAACAACAATGGAGGACAAAATCATCGTCGCTGTATATGGATACCTGGAGCTGTACGATACTTCTTCGTACTTTTATAGAAACAGGAAAAAAAGGATCTTGCTTGGAAGAAAGTGAGTGAGGAGATCGGACAATCTGGTAAGTTGTAAAAAAACGCTCTTTACTCAATTTGAGCTATATATATATATATATATATATATATATATATATATATACATACATATTGATACTACAAGCTAGCTAAAGCCGACAAATTGAGCTTATTCGCCGTATTTTACAACTACTTTCCCGCTGACGAGTTGATGTATTTATTCAGAGGAAGTGTGCAAAAACGAGACTGGAGCCACCTGGCAGAAGCCCCTCCCATGATGCGAATGTGCAAATGAAGCGAGTAAACTCAAAATGTTCAAGCGTCCAACTACGCACGAATAGCACGATTTATTCGCGCAAGTCGAGTCTGGTGTGAACGACCCATAAGAGATCGCTTTATTGCAACAAGCCTAGAGATTGAACAGATACTAGGTCGTTCTATAAAACAGGTGCCATTTTTGTCCCTTTATTTATTTGTTTTCTTTTTTGATCCGTCCCACCTCTGTTACAACGTGTACATTTTAATGAAAACTATATACAGTATATATATAAAAAAAAGAATTCTAGCTTTATTATTTATATGCATCTATATATCTACCTTGTAGTTTAATGACCTTCATGGCTGTCAAATCAAACTCTAAAACTCTGAACTATTAGCATAAACCATTTTTTTTTTCTTTTCTGAAAGCATAATTATATCCAAACTGTTATTCTAGTATTATTTATATCCACCATAGTTTTTAATAACTATACTATTATATTTTTCATTTTAATTGTAGTTCATTTTTTGGTAATTCTGTTATGCGAATTTGTCATTTTCATTCGTTTTTTAGGTTGAATTTATTTTTATTTTAGTTTTCATTTGAGTTCAGTTTGTAATTATATGTCTAGTTAATAATTTTAGTGCTTCAACTTAAACTTATTTCTGTTAGTTGCTATGGCAACATTTCTAATTTTCATTTAGTTATATATGTATATTTTATTTTATTTCACCTTTATTTCAATTAACAAAAATGTTTTTAATAGTTTTAGTTTTTAGTTAAAGATAATAATCTGAATTTATATTATATTAAAATAGATTATATTCACCATACTTTTTATGCGTTTTGGACATTCATTTACACAACAACAGTGTTTTGGGGGCCTGAAAGCGAAACTTTTGAAAATGGGTTTCAAAGTGCACGTTTTTCAAAATGAAACCGTGACGGCATGCACATACGTATTAAGTGTTTAGTTTATAGGCATGCAAGATTGGCGCGAGTGCTCTGTAAAAGAATGCGTATGTGCGCAGACATCGCCAACTACTGGCCTGGCAGCATATTACAGCATTTTTAGTTTTTTTCACAGATCTGTGTGAACGGGGATCGTTTTGACATTGTTGTCATCTATACAAAGAAAAAATGTTTCTGTTTTTTTTTTTACATTGTTATCATGTAAACATGAAAAAAATGGCGTAGTGTAATTTTTTTAACTCTTAAACTCATTATTTGTCAGAATGTTTATGATAAATTATCTTTTCAAAGTGGAAAAGGCACCTGATTCATAGCATGACCCTATTATAATGCTTGGTGATGGTCATGTATATGATGTATAGCTAAAGGTATGAAGAAAGGAAAAAAGCTCAAAAGAGAGAAGCAGAAAGAAGAGAGCAGCTATGATACCTCACGGGGGGCAGTTACAGCTGGGTCAAGGGCAAGCGAGAGGCCTTGTGAGGAAGCGTTGGCGAGCTGGATGTCATGGCAATCACTCCCATACATCTTATAAACATCCGACATCTTCAAGTACTCCTGAGACACGTTAACAACCAACCCATTCACGCAGGACAGAAGTTCAGCTGTCAGTTTACTCACATCCAAACCCCATTAGAGCAGTTCTGTCATATTCATATTCATACACCTACAGTGACAGGAATGCCTAGCTCGACCAATGACGATATGCCTCTATCTAACTCTTAAGAATTAATTTCATGTAGGCCAACTACAGTCAAATTAATTTTGAAAAAGTAGCCACTCTGCAAACACTTCACAAACAGTAGCTAACTACACTTTTAGAAATATCTACTTAGTTTTATAAGTATCAAATGATATACACTACCATTTGTTTGGGGTCTGTAATTGTTTTTTTTGTTTTTTTAATAGAAATTAATACATTCAGCTGGTCAAAAGTGACAGTAAAGGCTTTTACATTGTTACAAAAGATTTCTATTAAAAATAAATGCTGTTCTTTTGAACTTTCTGTTCATCAAAGAATCCTATAAAAAATGTATCCTGGTTTCTACAAAAATATAATTTTATTCAACATCAACCCCATCCAAATCTTCCGAAGAAGTGTAATTTGCCTTTGGAAAGCCTCCAAACTTGAGATCCCAAAAAGTCAAGTGCTCTCAATAACGCAACACAAATTGAGATATTTTGTACTGCCATGTTCTCAGAGCACGTATTAGTCAATATTGGCAGTTTTAGAAGCTCCAGGCTGCATGCACTGACATTTAGTTCAGTTACCTCCTGAGGCATGATGGGATATGAGTGGAATGAGGAAGCATGAAAAGGGGAGGAGTAGGGCTGGTCACCGTCTAAGAGGTCAGCCTCGCTGATGTGAAGCACATCCTAGGCGGAGGTTTATAAGTCAAACAATATCCTGAGTCTAAAAGATTTAATTTCCTGTTTTGCTAACCCAATTATTACGGGTTGCACATGGGATGCATACTGTTTGCTATCAGGAACATATGGATAAAAAGCTAAACCTTACAGCTTTCCTAACCCAAGAAAACCAAACTACAAAGTTCACGAAGGTGAATTGCAAAATGTCTTGGTCTTGGGACCACATCAACCATTTTAGGGTCACAAAAGATCATACACAGAAAAACCTCAATAACATTTTGAAGATATGTTAACCAACAAATTAATTCTTATTTCATGCAGAGGAGCAGATATTTCAGCCTAGCTCATCAAGCAAATTACAATCCATCTTACCTCCTTTATAGTACTGGAGCTTTTGGGGAATGTCTTTCCACCAGTTAGGCTCTGGTATCTTCTCTCCAGACTGATCAGCCTTTCCTTTTCCTGAAACACAGATTTCAAGTCAATCAGTTAGAAAGGTATCATGGTTTCCAAAAATATTAAGCAGCAAGACTTTGTTCAACACTGATAATAATAAGAAATGTTTCTTGAGCAGCAAATCAGCATATTAGAATGATTTCAGAAGGATCATGTGACACTGGAGACTGGAGTAATGATGCTGAAAATTCAGCTTTGCCATCACAGGAATAATATTCTCCTCAGAGAAGGTGGTACATGGTATTGTATTTAATGACACATTTCTCTTAATCTTGATTCCTCATAACTTGTGTGCTTTTTCTGGGTGAGACAGAATGAACTGTTGCACTAACAGAGTCTTACAAACATGCACGTCGTGTAGCCGTACACAAAAGACCAATGGTCAAGGTCAAGAATTTCGTTAAATAATATATAAAATTTTGGTGTGTTTTTCACCAAACCCTATCGTATACCCCCAGAACACTTGGACTATATGGCACGTGTCGAATGGGATCGTTCTGTGATACTTTTGCCTCTTTTTTAAAAAGCTTGATTCTGATCTCTATTCACTGCCATAATATGGACGAGTGCAAGCAGGACATTTTTTTTAAATTCTCCTTCTGTGGTCCATAAAAGAAAGAAGGGCACCCGGCATTAAAACAACACCAGGATGAGTAAATGATGACTTAATTTTCATTTTAGGGTGAACTATCCCTTTAATGATTTGGAAGTCATTTTCTGTACCTTCTGTAGCAGCTGCAAGGTGATGCTTCTGTCCTTGGCCAGCCTCTCATACTCCTGAGCAGCCTGCATTCCCAGCTGACTGGCCTGGCTTTCCAATGCTGCAACCTTGTCCTGGAAACAACAATTTAGACAAGAGTTTGAGATGCTCTTGGTGGTTCCATGTTTTGTTATATGTGTGTATGCTATTTACCTTTCTTTTGGTGACGCTGCTGTGGTACTGAGCTCTGTCCTGCAGCAGCTGCTGGCTGATGGTCTCGCGCTCCTCCTCTAGACTGCTTTCCTTCTCCAACTGCTGGAACTCCAGGTCCTCAAACTGCTTTGTCGCAGCCTCAAGAGTTTCAGCTTCCTACACACACATGCAGCCAAGCAAGGGGTCAAAGACCAATCAAAGCATCCCATAAACAACAGCACTGAGCAAGTTCCGCAGCAGCCAAGCTGAGTCAGCAAAATAAGCCACAGGGAGGAACTGATAGGAACATTATGCTACACTAAGGGCTGTCAATCTTATCCAACCCAGAGATATATTACAATATTAAATAGTTTTAGAAATATTTTAGCTAAAAATGTTAATTTATTTAATATTAACTTTATTATTATTAATTCTTTATAGTTAATATTTTCTTTTAAATGATTGGTAACTTAATAACAGGTATAAAAATGTAACATGAACAAACCAATTGACCAGAAATTAAAATAGCTTACACATTAAACATATTTATAAAAAATATTTTGAAATACAGGAAATATTTCAAAGACGTCCTGCAGCCACTTCAGGGATTCCCAGGGGTTCAGTTGAAAATCCTGGTGCTACACACAGATCTATTTGGAAATAATACACTCTTCCAGAACCCTTCAAGATCTATCATATCATATTACATACAACTGAAACCCAAGTACATCAAACATAATTTAAACACTGAAAAATGAGTAATACCTCTGAGACTTCGCCCTTCAGATCATAAATGAATCTCATGAAAGCAGCAAAATCTGTTTATAATGCAGAGAAGTCTTGTCATTTCTATTTACAGATCTCAAGGACACTGGAAAACCCTTGCTGTCAATTCATCAAAGCTTTTCTGACATTGGGAAGCTTGAAGGTTCAGTGCACACATGACATCTCTCTTGCGCAACCCTTGGGATATTTCTGTTTGCAAAAAAGGGCTAGTCATCAAAAACACTGCCCAAGCACTGTCCCAAGAGATTTCTTTAACCATGCAAATCAAATAGAAAAAATAGCTATATTTCTTCATATTTTAAACAAAAACGTCCTGCTTTGAATTTGAGTGTCTTTTGCACAAATCAAACCAAGATACATCTCAAAAACATCTTTTGGCAAATGTATCAATCTGTGTGGTATATAGAGAGAGAAGTGCACGATTTTCTCCCAGACAAATTAAACGCAAACTCCGCCCTAAGCAATTCAAAAGATTTTATTGGTCATGTCAATCACAGGGCTGATTGCCTACATCACACTGAAACAAATACTAAACCTTAATCCTATCCTAATCCTATACCCTAACCTTAGTATAGAATTGGTAGCAGTAGCACATCCAGATAAATAGCATGTTTGTCATGATCTGATCCATCATTGATTTTTCTGCACTCTGAAATTCATTTGACAGGTGACTGCGTGATTGTGTTGACCAATAAAAATGGCTGTAGGGCGGATTTTGCGCTTAACTGGATTGGGGGGGAAAATCATATGAGATAAGTGAGAGGTGTCAAAACAAGACTAGCACTGCGTTAGTTTCTGCATTAATAGATTAGTACAAAGTTAAATGGTATTAATACTGTGGCACCAGATAGTAGCATAAAAGAAACCTCAACAATACACCCAAAAATATGTCAAAAGCATGCAAAGTTCTCAACATTTCACCACTGACCACCAGTTTATCACTTTCTTATGTGCACTAATTAAAACATGGTGTTCCCAGAACCAATAATTCCTAATAATAATAAACATGGAATAATATTTCTACTGGGATTATCATGGTGGATTTGGTGCATAGACAACCCAAAAGAACTTTGTTGGAAATGTGTATCTGGAGGTGGGGTTTATGAAGCCAGGGCTGTGGATCGGAAGCAGTTGGTAAAGTGCTGATGTTCCTGATGGTCACTGACCCTCTTGAGTTGTTCCTGTAACTGCTCCCTCAGAGACTCAGGGCAGTTATGGAGCTGGCTCGTCAACTCATTGTACCCATCCTGAAGCCTCTCCAGGGCTTCCCGCTCCACGTCAACATTAGCCCTCTCCTAGAAAGAAAACACACCATCCGGGAAGGGGAGAGAAAGAGAACACAGCTCAAATCCACGCCATGCAGAAGCGTCCGAGGTTAGAGGTCACAACAGAGTGGGTGGAGCCAGAAAGGATGAACACTAAGCCTTATAAAACACTGAACTACGTGGCACTGGACTGTAGGCCGTCAACAGGGCCAAACAGACTTCTGTTCTCAGGCATTTCATGATCAAAGACTTGTACGTATCAAAGATGTAAGGAATTTCTGCTGGTATGTGCTGTTTAGATGAGATTATGCCATATCAGAGGGCAGGAATTTAATTGTTTGGGATCGCTGGCTAGTTTGAAGCTAGGCTTTTATTCTTTCTTTTAACATAAAAAGAAAGATTTGCAATAGTATCATACCTATGATTTCATGAAAGCTTGTGTCCGCCACTAAATAAATAAAAAAAAAAGGTAAATGCGACTTTTTATCTCACAATTGCGAGTTTACATCTGACTTCTTTTCTCAAAATTAAGAAAAATAAACTCGCAATTGTGAGTTATAATGTCAGAATTGCGAGATATAATCTCACAATTGTGAGAAATAAATGTTATCAAGTTATGAAGTCCAATTCTGAGGAAAAAGACTCAATTTTGTATCTCACAATTCTGACTTTATAACTCGCAATTGTGAGTTTATATCTCGCAATTCTGACATAACTCACAATTGCGAGTTTATTTTTCGTAATTATAACATGCAATTGCGAGATAAAAAGTCGCAATTATACCTTTTTTATTTTTTATTCAGTAGCGGAAACAAGCTTCCATATGATTCAGATATATATACTGTATATATTTTTAAAAGTTAGTCCTCAGATATTTCTGTCTACATATGTTGAGATACTCTAATGCACATTGAATTCATGCATTGTGTTCTCTTCCAGACTAATATGAGCACATTCATAGCACATCAGAAAATCAATCTATCAAAGCACAGACAGAACTACATTCTGTTTAAAGAACGTAAAAAAAAGCCATTTCCAAGGTTTATAGGGGAATTATCCATGTTTGCACGAACACTGCACAGATTGTTTGCGGTCAAGATCAATCTAGTACAAATTACAGCCGGTCAGTGACTGGTAACATGAGCATGGTGGCAGCCATCCCCATTGGGGGAAATGGGATCAAAGCAAACAAATTGATCAATAAAGGCCTGAAAAGACAATGGACAAATCTTCTTGCAATCCAGAGTGGAACTCTTTATCTTTTCAACATTAATACTTATTAATTCACCAAACAATGAAAATTGTTTGCTCGCCCTCTGTCATTTCAAACCAATTTGAGCTTTTTTTTCCCTTTGTGGAACATAAAAGGAGGATTTTTCAACTGGTTAAAACTTTTAGAATGATTCATCGATTCTGGATCAATTCTGAGATTTTCCAAATGCATTGCGTTTCTCTCTCGAATCGATTCTGAGTTTAGTTTTTAACAGCAGATGGGACTGCGTGCTTTAGAAACAGCCGTACTCTGTTCCTTAAACACACTACTTGAACATTCTATAAAATAACCATTCATAAATTTCGAAAAGGTTGCTTGCAGTAGGCTGTTTACATTAATCTCACGCCATAAAAGCATTCTGAGGTGCAAGTACATTCTCAGACTCAGCCGAACGCACGAGAGCTCTTCAGTGCTCTTCTTTGTGAGCATTTGAGTGTGTGGTTAAACACTAGCCTAGAGCTCTGAATCGATTTAAGGGAGAATCGTGATGCTTTCGGAAAATCTCAGAATCAAGTGATGCATCGATTTATTGTCCCAACCCTAACTTTTATGTTGCTTTTGCATCCTTTTTTTAAGCCTGAGATTCAGTCCCCATTCACTGCAATTGCATAAAAAAGAACAAAGAGAACCGTGTTCAAAATGTCCCCTTTTGCGTTCCACAGAAAGAAAGTCATACTAAAGTCATAATGACAGAATTTTAATTTTTGGGTGAACTATCCCTTTAAGCATTTCTCTGAGAGCCCAATACTTGGCAGAAACGAAAAATGATACTAAAATACCCAGAACAAGATGGATAGGAAATAAAGGCTGGAATTCCAAAACAGCATGCAGGAAAAGCCTTTCAAAAAGACACACATTGTCAGTCACCGAGTCTCGCACCACTGGAGCTATTGTCCCTCAAAGCCAGCGCGCTAATCCCAAAGCTCGAGATTGCGCTAAGCTAAACAGTTTTGAACTCGAGGGGGCGAGTGGTAGAAACGGAGAGACTGTGAATGCAGAAAAAAAGCAGTGAGGAGATTAGAGGTTAATGAAGGCTTGTTAGTGTTGCCAAGCTTTGTAGAGGACCTGATGAGAACCACCACAAAAGGAGAGGAAAAAGACAACACCTCTTGTGAATGAATGCTTGATTACCAAACAGAACCTTGGTTTTCTGCCCAAACTAAACCAGTGAACTGCATTTAAATGTGACTATCATCTTCAGATCCTCTATTGTAGGATGTAGAATGACCAGATGTAATGGGAAGAGGTTTGGCTAGTTTGGATGAACAATGTTGCTCTTTGGGTTTTTTTTTTTTTACCTTGGGATGGCAATCGAGACCAGAATGGGCCTTGAGTGGCCATCCGGCAGAATGGTATGCCTTTAAGGAATGTCAGAGACCAGAAAAGGCTGTTCAGTCCAGAGAGGCTCAACAGTATAAAACAAAAAAAAAAACAGTCCAGACGGGGATTTGAAACTCTTCACTCCACAATTAAGGTGCGGTCACAAATTTTGTGGTCAAAAAACGTCAGTTGTCTATTGTCAATAGTGTAGATGTTTAAAGAAATCACTTTTAATCCAAGCAGCTCTCTGTTGGTCAACATAGTGAATTCATGTGACAAACTAAACCAGTCGCAAAATCTGCATGGCGGAATCTTTCGGCATCACGCGAAATTAACGATCGCATGGATTCCTATTGACATTACTGGAAAATTTGCAGAACAACGATAAATATGACCGCACCTTTATGGAAACATTTTTACATCTAAATAAAAAATGAATGTATATCCTGCTGAAAAATACAGCATTGCTGGTCACCAGCTTAAGGTTTATGTTTTGCATGCTGGGACCAGCATAGTATGCTGTTCACCAGCATGGGAAGCAGGAGTGCTGATGGAGCACTGGCCCACCAGCATTATAGACCTTATTTAGAGCAGCGCCATGACAGGTATGAAACGAGGCTGTGATGGATGGACTTGCCGTGTTTTCAATGGCATCCGCTGTGAAAAGCTATATAAAGCTCCTAGATCACTTATAATTTTCCACAGCTCATATTGTCTGGTGTTTTTTGTCAAATGAAATTTCTTGGAAAGAAATTTTTGCAGTGTTTTGTCAGCAGAACAATCAAAAACAGCACAACCGACTGAAGAGATGGATGTCTATCCCTCACAGCCTCGCTTTCATTCCCGTTACAAACTGAAGATGGTGATGCTATGAATAAGGTCTATAGTGCTGCTTGAAAGTTTGTGAACCACTTGCAGAATCTGTGAAAACGTGAATAATTTTAACAAAATAAGAGGGATCATACAAAATGCATGTCATTTTTTATTTAGTACTGTCCTGAGTAAGATATTTTACATAGTCCACAAGAGAAAAAGTAGCTGAATTTATAAATATGACCTCATTCAAAAGTTTATGAACCCTTGATTCTTAATACTGTGTGTGGTTACCTGGATGATCCATGACTGTTTTTTGTTTTGTGATGGTTGTAAATGAGTCACTTGTTTGTCCTGAGCAGTTAAACTGCCCAATATGAAAACCTTTTGAATTTGAAGATCAAGGAATATTGTACTTAATTTGTCTTCTGGCAAACATTTAAGTGTCTTCTGTTGCTTCCGAAGGGCAGTACTAAATGAAAAAATAAAATGATATCTAAACAAAATAAGAAAAATTTGGACATCTTTATCCTGTTCAAAAGTTTTCACCCCCCGGCTCTTAATGCATCGGGTTTCCTTCTGTAGCATCAGTGAATGTTTGAACCTTTTTTAATAGTTGTGTTTGAGTCCTCAGTGTGAAAAGATGGATCTGAGAATCATACAGTCACTGCTGGAAAGGGCTCAAATACGCAAAAGATGGGACCTGGAGGATTTTTCTGAAGAATATTGGGCAGTTTACCTGCTCAGGACAAACAAGCGACTCATGAACAACCATCACAAAACATAAAAACAGTCATAGATCATCCAGGTAACCACACACAGTATTAAGAATCAAGGGTTCACAAACTTTTGAGCAGATTGTTTTTATAAATTCAGCTATTTTTTTGTCTTGTGGACCATATGTAAATATTTTTTATGTAAAATATCTTACTCAGGACAGTACTACATAAAAAATAACATGCATATTGTATGATCCCTCTAATTTTGTTAAAATTATTCACATTTTCACAGATTCTGCAAGGGGTTCACAAACTTTCAAGCAGCACTGTATACCAGCCTGGAACAACATGGAATTCATGCTGGTTTATGCTGGATTTTTCAGCAAGGTAAATATCCTTTTATGAAATGTGTGTTTGAATATGGGACGATTACATTATGATACATTACGATTACAAATGTCCTACCTTGTCTTTCTCTCTCTGGATGGTGCTCTCCAGTTCGCTGAGTTTGCGCTGCAGCTGGTTGATAATCTCAGTCTCAGCCTCGATTTGCTCCAGCTCGGCCTGTCTCTCTCCCTGCAGCAGAGCTCTCTCCATCTCCGCCTGTCCAGATCAACACGTCAGATACAGCAATTCTCACACAGGCCACATAAACACACCCTAGAGCTCCATCTGACATTCTCTGTTCCACTACGCATCACTTCCTGCTGCTCTTATCCACTATAATTAGGAAAGGACTTCCTGTATATTCTGCAGTGTATTTAACTAGCTATACAGAAATGTTTATGAGAGCGGCTCACCTCCTGTTTGGACTCCTGAAGTTGCTGCTCCAGTTCTGTGATTCGAGCTTTGAGCTCATCTACCTTTGCCAGCACTCGGACCCGCTCCTCCTCCAGGTACCCCAGTTCCAGACGGCCAATGCTGCCTGATCCGAGAGAGTCCTCTGCCTGAACACACATCACACTCGGCTTATGTGATTTACTGTTTATGTACACTATCAAATCATCAGTAAGAATTTTTAATGTTTTTTAAATAAATCACTTAAGCTCATAAAGGCTGTGTTTATTTGAGCAAAACTACAGCGAAATATTCTGAAATATAATTACAATTAAAAGAGGACCTACTATGCAAAATTCACATTTATTTGAATTTTGAACACTGATGTGTGTCCACAGAGTGTAAACAACCAGCCTATAATGGTAGGGGTAGTTATGGACATTAATAAAGCCTCAAACCACATGAATTTTCACAAAGGTTGATTCTGAGAGATGGGTCAATACCAACGCTTTGTGCTCAAACTTTATATCCAGAACTGATGCTGACCTCATGTTCTACTGTAACTACCATAAACAAGAGTTTCCTAGTTAAAACTTGCACATGAACACCCTTTCAGACATTTTTGGTGTGGGAGATTGTTCTGTTTTGTTGTTGCCATGAGTTATTGAAACTCCGCCCTCTTCTGGAAAGGGGGCCGGGAGCAACAGCTCAATGGCATTTAAAGGGTCACACTCAAAAACTGCATTTTTGCTTACAAAAAGTGGCAATTTTAACATGCTACAATAAATTATCTGCGGGGTATTTTGAGCTAAAACTTCACATACATACTCTGGGGACATCAGAGACTTATTTTACATTTTGTAAAAAGGGGCATAATAGGTCCCCTTTAAAATGACTGTTTTCAATAATATATTTTACATTTAATTTATTCCTGTGATGTCTAAGCTGAATTTCCAGCAGGCAATACTCCAGTCTCCAGAAATATTTCTCATTATTATCAATGTTGAAAACAGTTGTGCTGCTTAATATTTTTTTGGAAATCATGATACATATTTTTCAGGATTTATTTGAAATAGAACTCTTTTGTAACAATCTAAAAGACTTTACAGCAACTTTACAGTAAGAATTAATTTCCTCAAAAATATTTTAAAGTTTTAAATAGTAGTGTAATAATACAACATTTTTAACTAAAAGGTAGATACAAACTTTGCTAATGGTGAAAACACATAACCCAATAATACAACAACTATCTGATATAAATAAGGAAAAAGAGTCTGACCTGTCCATTTTGTCCATTTAGGAGGGCTGGTAGGGTCCGTCCGTCCTGCTGTGCACTCTCAGTGCTACTGCTGTCCTCCTTCAGGTTCTCCTCTTGGCTCTCACGATGTCTCTGTGCCACCCTCAGGGAAGCGCTGCTCACACTGTCCATGGAAGGACGTCTGTTAAGCCCATCCCTCGAGCCAAGCCCAGAGACGCCCATCCTGCCCAGATCTCCTGCCGGCCCATCACCCTTGTTATACTCCGCGCATAGGTTCAAGATTGTCTCCAGCCGCTGCCGTTCCTAAAACACAACAGAGAGAGCAACATTAGATGAGTCAGGGGTGGCAAAAAATTGCCCTCACGTTATCTAATTTCCTCTGCGCCAGCCTCTGGCACTCAGCATCCAACTGATGCCAATCTAAAGAGAGAGGAGAGGAAATAAACAGAAGCACCACTGTCTGGAGTGACTCTTATCAGGCCCTGTCCTCAAGCGAGAGGACGCTGCGCTGTTTTCAACACACAAACACTCAATGCATAGCGCTTGTCAGAACAGGCCCTCACATACAGCAGACACGGAAACAACTATGCATCTACACAGAACTCATGTCGTGTCAGCCTGGGGGGTCTATGTGGTAACAGCTGCCCTCTTAAGCCAGCCAGGCCCACCTCAAAGACACATTCTCAGTGTGACCTTTGGCCATTACATGCCATTTGGCCTAGATTGAGTAAAACAGACTGTATGGTACATAAATGGAAAGAATACACTTTAATACACTCCTAATTGCTGCTTATTAATAGTTAGGTAGTTGTTAAGTTTAGGTATTGGGTTGGATTAAGGGATGTAGAATAAGGTCATGCAGAGTAAGGGATTAATATGTGCTTTAAAAGTACTAATAAACAGCCAATATCCCAGGAATATGCATGCTAATAAGCAACTAGTTGATAGTTAGAATTGGACCCTAAACTAAAGGGTTACCAAACTTTTCACATTTTCAGGATATGTTAATACCTATAAATGCTTGCCAGGTTGGCTGTAATATTTTGTGTGGTTACAATGCATGTAAAAATGCTGTTTAGGTCCTATAAATGCAATTGCGGTTTCTTGTTCAATTTCACAGGTTTTCAACATGGCATTTACAGGTATTAACCAAAAAACATGAGATGTACATTATTACTGTGTATATTTTTACTATTAATTAATATGATAATATTAATTTGCATACATTTCAGATCATTCAATAATTGTCTGACAATCAATATGTGAATATTTGGCTGCCTATAAACTGTATATTGTTTATAGGACAGGGGTTACAAACTTTTGTTCCATGACCTAAATTATTCAATTATTTTTTGCTATGCTAATCTGCATATAAATTGTACATCTTCATGTGTTTGCAATTTGTTCAAGGTCATGTAAGAGCTGTAGGAGATGTTTTATTGTTTTACTTCTATAAAATACTGTTAAAAAGTTTAGGGAAGATTTTAGTTAGGGTAGGTTTTATTATTATTATTATTATTTATTTAGTTAGGGTAGGTTTTATTATAGGGTAGGTAATATTTTTATTAAGCAAGGATGCATTCAATTGATCAAAAGTGACAGTAAAGACCTTTATAATGTTACAAAGACTTGTATTTCAAATAAATCTATTTTCAAAAAATAACTTTACTGTATATTAATCATAAAATCCTGATAAAATATCATATTTTCCATAAAACTAAATAGGAATAAGTTCCATTTATATTATAATAAAACAGAAAATTGTTATTTTAATTTCCAGTACTATTTCACAATATTATTGGCTTTTACTGTATTTTTGATCAGATAAATGCAGCCTTAGTGGGAATAAGAGACTAAGTGAACATTTAAAAAAATACATATTTTATTTTCATGAAATCGCAATCTCTTGAGTGCCGCTCCATCACAAACCTCCAGCTAGAAAGCCCTGCTGTAGGAGGTAAAATTGCACATGTTTAAATCCACACCAGAAAAGGAAGATAAACAAAAAGAGCCTGGCTGGTATCCCAGCAGGTTGTGCGTACTCTCTTTGATGTGCACTAAAGACTCAATGAGCTCAGTGTGATTTGTGGAGCACTGTGATGAGTATTCTCCAAACCCTTAATTAGCCCAACCTGTAATCATCAGCCTACTAAATCTCCAAGATCAAACTGACAGGAGGAACATGGCTGAAGAGAATCTGTGTTTCCATGGCTCTTTTGGAAGCTTGCTTCCGCCAGGGAATAAAAAAAATTAACGGACAATTCTGACTTTATTTCTCAGAATTTCGAGTTTATATCACACAATTCTGAGAAAAAAGTTTTTGCAAGTTTATCGCAATTGCGAGAAAAAAAAGTTAGAATTGTGAGAGAAGAAAAAGAAAAAAAATCGCAATTACCTTTATTATATTTTATTCCATGGCGGAAACAAGCTTCCATACTTCCATACTGAATATACATATACAAATTCGAGCCAGAAAATTGAAACTGATCAATTGTGACATAAATTGCTTCAAAAATCCACAGCTCCTCACACAGGAGAACTTTCAATCACTTATCAGAATCGCATCAACATGTCTTCACCTGACAGGGCTGTGTCATCCAGAAAATTACACGTCTGAATTACGAAAAGCCCCCGTGCTTTCATTCCTCTGGCTTCCAGGCCCTGTAATATCCCAGAGACCCTTTAAATACTGAAGGGGTGATATCACAGAAAACTTCTCGTCAACTACAATTTGCACCAATAATTGCTGTATACTATAACAGTTAATTATCTCCACTTCACGCCACTCCACTAAAGCCAAGAGCAACATCACCCATTTTAGAGATTTTTCAGTCTAAAACTCTAAAGAACTTGAACACAGAGGTTCTCACTTCTAAAAGAGATGTTTAGTCCCAGTTTAGACCAGGACTACATCAGACCCTCATTTATGAGTTTAAAGGGTCCTCTGTAGTTGTCATTAGCAGGTCCCCCAGGGGAAGGAAATAGTTTTAGATCATGGTGGCACACCCTGAGTTTTAAAAGCGCTCTGAAACACACGGAGACTGAAGGAACAGTAGGAGGGAATGTAATCATTTGATCTGTTTCCATACAGGCCTGCTGAGCCTCTGGTCCTGGAGTTTATAGTCAGGCTTGATGAGTGTTTCCAATCAAAACTGGGGCTACCTGAACACTTCTAAAGCAATACGCTGTTTAATTGTGCTGTAAAGGAGCACTAATACATACATGAAGGAATAGGTTTAAGCCTTAGTCACGTAACAACACATTTGACTGAATAATAACAGACTAAATACATATATGAGCAACACACTCTGAACATGCCAGTCTAATATTAGTAATCAAACACTAGTTTTATGGTACATTTGGATTTAAACACAATTTTAAAAACTAACTTTGATAAAAGAATGCAATGAAAACCACTCACTCACCCTCATTGTGACGTGTTAAAAGTCGCACACTAGATAAAGTCCTATGGTTCTCTCAGATGTTTCCTCATTGAGTAGCTCTCCAGAACTCACACAGACTCTGAGACAGATGAACAAATAAAGCCCCTAGTCCCTCCGCCTCCAACACACATACACACACATACACACACTGGTGTGCTTTCTCAAAATGTGTGCCGGTAGGTAAAGCAATCGCACTACATCTGTGTCACTGTTCATTTCTCTGCCGGTGGCTGCTAATGAAGATATGATTCAATGATCACAGAGGTTCACTGAAGCTGATGGCTTGTTTTATCTATCAAGGCTTTGAAGCAAACGCGGGAGGCCCAGTCACAAGTTTAAACAGTATTCATTGAAACCCACTCAGGGGTCAGTGCTCACTAAACAACATGGCTCGCGTGGGTGCTGGTCAGATGTTCTCTCAGATGGAGTAGTACCGGTAATGTGAAAATTACTATTCAGTCAAATGCTGCATGCTGAAACCCAGATGGAAAAATTTGGTTTCCACTGTACCGGTATGTAGGATAACCGTTAAGCACTTCATACTTTCCAGATGACAGCAATGAATAGACATACTGTAGCCCTCTGTTTACAAATCTCCAAGCTATGTTATAAGTTTTTGGTGAACGTGTGTCTTGAAGGCAAAGTTCTCACTCAGGTGTGTCCATTTGGGGAAAACGGCAAAGTTTACATTCACACAACAAGCCAAAGTGGATTTTCTACTAAAATTCAGTAAAAAAAAAAAAAAAAAAAAAAGGGTTGATCAAATGATCACCCTACACACTGGCATGACATTCAAATTTCAATGATATTATTTAATATGATATTAAATAATAAATAATAAATAATATTTTCTGTTTTTTTCTGCCTTTATGATAGGACAGGAAGCAGACAGGAAGCAAAGTGGGAGAGAGAGGGAGTGGGAGGGGGGTCGGGAAAGGTCTGCGAGCCGGGACTCGAACTTGGGTCGCCCAAAGTGCAACAGTGCTATATGTCGGTGCGCTGCCCAAGAGGTCATCAGTGCTGACATATCATATTTTCTTATTGTATCAAATTATAAAAGCTCTGGACTTCCTTTCTAAAATGTCTCAATTTCTTGCTCTCTATTGTCTAATATCTTTGCTATTGTTCAAAGCCAGTGTCACAGTATATCAATAATGTACATCTAATAAATAGTAATAAATAAATAATCTTTTTATATAATGTATATAATTTATTGTATAATCTAAATATATTTAATATACTTTTGCACTTTACCTTCATAAATTGAAACTCATAAATTATTTTACAAGTAAATCAACCAGTGGTGTAGTCTGTGATATGCAGGTTTGCGCCGTATACCCACTAGCAAAGGTCAAGGATTTCCGTATACCCACTTAAAAAAGCGCAAGGATACATAACCATCCAAATAAATCGCAATAAGCTTTGTGCTTCATTGCTTTTGACATGAAACAAAGTCTCATATTTCAAATTCTGCCTATTTTACTATGAAAAAAACCCATAAATAACGTTTTGGCGCTCTTTAATGTGACGTGACAGATCGCTGTAGCGCCTCAGTTCAAGAGAAGCGGCAGCGCCGTGAAGCGCATGTGAACTGATCATGAAATAAACGTGAATGAACATCTGAAGGTATGTTAAAAAATACAATACAACTGAACGAAATCCGTATCATGTCTCATGTTATCGCTCAATCAGTGTTTCAAACACAGAAAGACTTTAATAAAAACAGCATAAACAATGTCACGTAACGTCACTACCTCAGAACAAACATATTCAGTGACCATAAACTTGTTAGTCAGCTAGAAAAATGAACTCTAGAGAGTAGCATGTAGCTAAATATGCACCATATTACATATTATTATTACATATTATAATTATTTTTAATGTTCTTCAATAGCCATATAATGCATGTTTGAATAAATCCATCAAGTTGATAGAAAAAACTAGAAAAACAAAAAACTAGACAACACCACTGAAATCAACCCTAATATGTCCAGATAGACTGATGTAAAAATCATATTAATTACAAAATTACTGACTGACAGACTGAATCAGACAGACAGTGTTTGAATTGAGATAAGAACAAATATGAAACTTTTAATTTCAGTTTCACTGAAAAAAAATGAAGAAAAACAGAAAATATTCTGAATTACTGCTGAATTACTACGTGGCACTGTTAGGAATTAAAAATGTCTGATAATGAAAAAAATAAATTAAAAAAAAGATTTTTGTTACATGTTCAGAGAAAAAAATGGGCCATATTCGACTGTGGTGTGAACGTATCCAAAGCGAAATGGTAGTGAACATAGATGGTTATTAGCAACATCGGAACCCCAAACAAAAACTAAGAGATGGTATTTGGAGAAACATTCCAGCTCTCTTATTTCCACTCATTCATTTTTATGCGTTCCAACCACACATCAACCAATAAGAGCTCAGGAGACACTGGCTTTGCCTTCTAAACCCAGCTCTTACATTCCACTGTCTTCCCTCAGTCTGAAATGACACACACAAACGTACAGCTCCTCAAATCCTTTTTCAGAGGCTCTCAAACCCCCTGCCATGTTGGAGCCTCTTTTCTGACCTTTTGTCTCTAAATGTGTGACAGGGTCACAGTGGGTGCCACTCTTACTGCTGTGACGGGCCTGGATTGTTTGAATACCTTAAACCAGACAGACTTCAATCGCTTCCGTTCTGGGTATCCAAAACAAACATCCAAGAGATTTTATAGCATGATATTACGATCTCCCAGCACTGTCACATGCCTATTTGCACATATTTTCCATTAAATAAAATATAATTTTTAAGTATAAAAAATAAATATATTAAATTTTATTTTTCCACATATTTTAAACTATAAACATTAAAAAAAATACTTTTTCTGCTCTGTTTTTCTAAAAAAAAATGTGTTTTCTGTGCCTCTTGTGGTACCAAGTGGAACTGCAAAAGAAAAGAATCGTTTTCAAACAGATTTCCTGAATACTCACCCCATCTGCCATAGGTTGAACAAACGGATAGTCCCGCCCCAAACTAAAGCCATTGGTCAAGTCAATAGTGCTCAGCGGTGTATAAGTGGAAGGTCCAGTTAACAGGAAGATCCAGTTATGACATTTGATTAAACATTACAAGATCCATTTAGAAAATACATTGGGTGAACTTTCATTTCATGCCAACTTTAACCAAGGATGTTTTTTTTTTTTTTGTACTTCCCCTTTAAAGAAGTCGTTATCCTCTCTCTTTTCAAAGCTTGTCTGCAGAAACCCACAGGGTGAAAAACATCCCAATATTTTCAAACACAGACTACAGATTAAACCAAGCACAGTAGCATTAATCCCTCCAGTAAACATCCTGGGACGACACTTAAAGTATATATCCCAATATGTGATATTTCAAACAACATAAACAACTGCTTTCATATTTAATGCCTGAAAAACAGCACAAACTAAGTCAACAGGACCAGATGTATTTGAAGAAAAACAGCTTACATTTTTGGAATAGAAAAAACAATGTCTAGACATACACAGCTGTGAAACATGGGGACCTTGTTTCACCCTCCAAATGAAGCATCCAGAGTCCAAAAAAATGCAAGAGAGCTTTACATTAGTCCTTGCTCCTTGGCTCATCAGTAACTCCATAAATAAACACACAGTATTTGAGAAACTAAATAAGGTTGTGAGGAAATGTCATATAGCCTCAAAAAGCATAAACAACCGTGGACTTGGTTCTCAGATCTGAAAGAAGCTGTTAAAAGCTCTGTTCCTAGACTAAACAAACAGCAAAGTGCAGCCTGTGTCTTATTTTTCTTCATCATGCCTGAGATGAACCATAAAAACTTTCTAAATTAGCATACAGTATATAATTTAAGTTTTAGTTTTGAAGGAACAGCTCATCCAAAGATGAAAATTTTGTCATTATGTACTCGTTCTTGTGTTTCTGAAAGAACACTGAAAGGTCTATTTGTGGCCAAATCAGCTAAGATAAAATCTCGTGTATTTTACTCTACTACTGTACAGAATAGTGGCATATAATTCACAGGAGAGATACATTATCCTCTATGAAGATAGAAAACAGACCCTCTCTAAGGGCCTTTAGATACCTGGCAAAAGAACAAGACATAAATAGTGTTTAATATTAGACCTTGACTGTTATCTGTACAAATGCATTAAAAAGGTGAGGATATAGAGTAGCCTGCGGTCAACGGCCTCATCAGGTTTATCGGTTTGACTCCCTGTGTAGCTTCATGGCCAAGCTTAGATAATCGAAATGCAGCAGAGGACAGAACTAACAGTCTCTCGTGTGGATCCCCTGGCACGCTTTTGAACAGTAATAGCTCAATGCTAGCTTTTCTCTAAAACACCATTACAGAGGGTCTCTGCACAAGGGGATAAGAATAATTTGAATTTTATCCCACACATTTACATAAAAAACCCCTATCCAAAAACATGGCCAATACTCATGGTGCAGGGGGTCATACACACACAAGGACAAAACACCATCAGGGTAACACACAACACTAAAATAATGCAATAAATATTATTCACAAAAAGGAGAAGGAACCTCTCTATATAAACTGTAATCATATGTGATGTTAAACAGGGACTACTGTTTTTCTTCAGTATGGTAAATCATAGTTTTACTCCAAAAAACCATGAATTTGACGGTATTTTACAGTAAAATTACATATAACGTAATGTTAAACTATCTACAATGTTTCATCATATATGTTAAGACTTACAGTCAACCATTAACAGGTTTTCACTGTAGCATTTTTATGTTTTTTTTCTGTAAAAATTAAACATAATTTACAGTAATATTGCATAAACAAACAATGAAAATTATTTCATAAAAATAAAAATACTTATTTTAGTAGTCACTGTTTGCATTTCTGGTTTTAGCGCGTTCTAGATGATTGCTAGGATGTTGTTAAGTGGTTGCTAGGTTGTATGAGGTGATCACTAGGGTGTTGCCAAGAAATTTCTAAGATGCTCTTGGTTTCTAGGGTGTTCTATTGGTTTCTGGGGTGTTCTAGAGTCGTCATGAGGACTCGCTTACTGTATTCCTCACTTGTAAGTCACTTTGGATAAAAGCGTCTGCCAAATGAATGAATGTAAATGTAAATGTAAATGTTACAAAGGTGTTCTGAGTAGTTTTACACTGTGTCTACACCAGACACAAGCGGCACGACAAAAGTGCATAAACCCATTATAATCAGTGATGCTGTCTACACTGTATGCAGTGTGGCGTGATGCGACATGACAAATTCCCGACAGTAAACCGATGACACGTTCTATTTTTGATGTACTTCACTTCACTCAACTTCTGACATGTACAAATGGATTTGCAACGGTTGCTTTGTTGTGTTTAGTGTAGACAGCCTCAAGCTGTTGCGGCGAGACACGACAACTGTCACGTCCCGTGTAGACACAGTGTTAGTGTGTCCTGGGAAGTTGCTAGGGTGTTGCTAAGTGGTTGCTAAGGTGTTCTGAAATGGTTTAGTGCGTCGTGAGCAGTTGCTATAGAGTGTTGCTAAGTGTTTTGGGAAGCAGAATGTTGGCTTTATGAGAGCTATGATATTTTGATCTGTAGATTTGGAGTCTTCACTTTTTTCTTCCACCAGGCACAAATCGTACGTGTGTTCACTCGCCTCAACAAATTGTGCAATTTTAAGTTTAATTTGTGTTAGTAGCACAAACATGTGGGACGATCAGTGCAATGAAGTTTAATTCTTGTTTGGAGTTTGTTCAAATCCCTAATGATGAAAAGGGAACAACAGTAATAGTGATACTTGCACCACTAATAGAGTTTGTATTAATCTAAATCATGGAAGACAAGCGCTAACGGTGATGGACAGCATTGGATAAAAACATCTAACCAAAACCCTTCATGTAAGTATCAAACTCTAGTACCAATGGCACTGTCTTGAAGGATTACAGAGTCGAACAGATCATTCTGGGAATCCTTAAATATTGCTTTATATAACTAATTGTGTTGTTGCTAAGAGCACCCTGTCTTCTTCTTCACTGTCTTGATTACAAGAGCCGAGTCAGAATGAGTAAAGTCTGCACTGACCCAGATAATCAGCACCACAAGTCAGTTAACTGTCTCTTTTACACAAATACTCTCTCGCTCTTGCTCTCTCTTGTTGTGAGAAGAATCACCATTAATCCATCCCAGAGCAGATGACTCACTTTATACTGAACTGCAAGAACACAGGAAACACACACATTGCACCATCAACAAAATGCTCCAAAGTGAGCTCATATGTGTCTTGCTGTGTCAGAGGATACTGCTTTTATCTTCATCAAAAAGATTCTAATTGCACTTTACTGGGTCAAAACACAGTTGCATGCCGGGTTAATGTATTAAAATAGATACTTCTTGTCTCTTCCTCCCTGTTTAGCTGCTAAAAACACACACAGTTATGTTTTTGCATAATGTGGCCAGTGAAAGTTGATATATTTAGTGTGCTAATCCATGAGAGCAGTGGGACAGATGCTTGTCATACAGACCTCTTGTGTCCCCTGTGCTGATGACCCGTGTCTGCCCTCCCAACAATGTGGAGGTGGTTATGTCTTCATAGTAGAACAGCTTACAATCAATCTGTCTACATTCCTCTTTACATTCAATAAATATAAACCTACAACCATTCCAGTTCATTTAAAGTGGTTACATCACCACTGTGGTTTTTTTCTTTTGTATAATTATAATAGGTCAGCAAGGATTGCATTGCACCAATAAAAATCATAATAAATTCTCCTATATACATTATATTAAAAATATAATATAATATAATATCCTATTTCATGATATGTCCCCTTAAAAAATCCATCTGTGTCTCAGTAAATACATTTCCCTTGAAAACAGTGTGCACAATGCACAATGTCCTCAATGACACGTCTGCTTTTACTGTGTAGCAAATGTCAGTTTTATAGAGTAATGGAAATGTGATGTCATCGTGGGAGCACTCAGTAAGAAAAAACGAGGTCATCTTTAGCAGGGCTGGCATCAGTATGGCACTCGAGCTGACTGACAGAATGGTTTTCTAGTGACTGACGTTATATGCCAAGTGTGTGTGCCAAGGCTGTATCTAAGGTAACCATGTGTGCCTCTGGAGCCTTGTGGCAATTTAGGGATGATAAATTATCCACTGCAGACTGGACTGGCTTGCATTCACTCAGCTGTACATGCAAAAAATGAAGAAAAAATAATACACTTACACACTTACAAACCCAGTTTAGTTTTGAGACATACACATGAATTTTTTTTCTTGGAAAAAAAATCTTTTAGATGCTCACAGTTTGATAAGTGGTGGCCTTCATAGAGCTCATTAGCAGCATATTTATACTGAACATAAAGGCATATTCAAAATAAGTCTTTAAGAAAACCCTTTTCTTGCTGTTTAGTTGCATCTGATTTTGTGTGAACTAAAAATAAAACGTAATACGCAGATAATTGTAATTTGGAATTTAGATTTTATGCATCAAAATCCAGTGACTAACTCTTCCTCAAAATTAGCCTTGCGCCGAAATTTTGGCAACCAAACATTTTCAGAAAAAAATAAATAAATAAATAAATAATAATAATAAAAAATATATATATATGGTTAAGAGGGCCGAAATCATTGACCAAAACAGTGATGTTTAATTAGAGTTACTCCAATGACGCATTTTGATTGTGTCAGCATCTATTTCATAAACACAAGGTGGATAAGCTACAATTAGCAAACATGTCAGCAGTGTGGATACACTTCACCGTGACCAAAAATGATGTTAGAGTACCAATATGTAAACTCTGTTCGAGTGAAATATCAAGAGGCATCTCGCTGCTGAAGAACTTTACTATGACTGGCTTAATTTATCACCTTAAGCTCAAAGTATAATTAGTTTTTTTTACACGTATATGCAAAGTTGAACGCGCTCGTAGTGACGCATACACAGGCGTTCGACGCATGCGGATGTGACAAACTGCAATACCTCTATGAGTTACAACCCATATAAACATCTTTGTATTCTTCCATTGCTGCTGTAGCTTGCATGCGTTCCGGTCTGTTCTGTTCATGCAGTTTTTCATCCCTTGTGAATCAACGTCCCCAGGGCACGGCTGCCACCTTGTGGATAAAGTAATTGCTGCAAAAAAATGTAATGCACACGTGCAACCAAAATTACAAAAATTCGATGGTGCACGTTCAGTACGCGTGTACCATTCTGATGACGAAATTTGCGTCATGCACACTGTTTGCTGTCCCTCGCATATGCATAAAAAGTGAAGTATACTTTGGGCTTTAGAACACAATAACCTGAACAGCATACTAAGTTCAATTACCAAATGTAATTACCAAAAATGTATTTACAGTTATGATTTTTGGCTAAATTAAAACTTTAATTTAAAAAAATCATACCACTCCTCCTGAAAAATGTTCAAGTAAATACCTGACTTTACACCCCATCTATCCGTTAGCATTCATATTCATTGCTTAGCTATAGGCGTAGGACCCCTCGGTTGGAAGTATCCAATTTGAAATCTGCCACCTTTGCTCATGGAGGTTCAGATTTAGCCACCAGACTGCAGTCAACACCACAGTCTCCTTCCTGATTCCTACAGTAAACAAGCTCTCGGTGCCGTACCATGTTACGTGATGTTTTGCCACAGTCCCGACCTCTCATCCGTATGACAGTCAGCTGCCAGAAAAAAAAATCAAAACCTGAGGCAACACTCCCTGGAGCACATTTCTGCTTATCATGCTAGGCAGTTTCCTGCTCCTCCTCGACAGGAGCCACCGGCAGTCAAATGAGCTCAATGTGGCTGATCCGCACGTCAGATGCATCACACTTCGATGTTTTTATTGAAATACAGACTGGCTTGACGAAAGCTGTATGGATAGTGCATAACTGCCTGAACGGATGATGACTGTTCGTTAATGGACCAAAGAAGCCACCAAATCAGCTCAAAATATCTATGTGAAACCAATTCACAAGACAGAAGGTTCTGATAATGAGTGACGTAATGGCTGACAGTCATTCAGTTACTAAAAAAATTTCAAAAGAACATCTGATCTTTCTTCACCTAGCAAACATTCTTTGCTATTTAGACTCAACAATTTGCAAATATTTCAGAACAAGGTCTGTATCAAAGGTCATTTTTTGTTTGTCTTATTTTTGTGCTGAACCTTTTTGAAGAAAGCACATTTGCGGGGATGAGGTCATTGGCATGTTGAGCTCATTTGTTATAGCTCATTCTTTGCATTTATTCCAGCACATTTCATTGGCAAAAAGCTAAATAAAGCGTACTAAGTGCATACTAGAACTGCAAGTTTTTAGTGAATAACATACTACAGATTCTCTCTGTTGGGAGTATTGAAGCATAACTTTGTATGCTCAATTAGATCACCTCCTTTTCTGAGAGCAATAAACAGCCACAATGGGTAATTACAAGGGAAACAGACAAGAGCCGCTTCAGACACAAACACATATAAAACTTCACAGGGGCCTTTGTCTCAGCGGCTTCATTCTGGGCTGCAAACTGGACCAAGATGTCTTCTGTTCCCTCCCACCTCTCAATAAAAGAGACAACAAACAATGGGGTTGCCATGGTAAAATCAGAGCCCTCTGCCTCAGCATGACAGCGGATTAGTCAGTGTGTCAGTTCTGCCAGAGACGTGTAGTAGCATTTTCTCCAAATGCCCTGCATTCTCACCAAAAGACAATTGCTAATGCTTGCTAGGTGTGTTAAGATTAGATTCAGCCATCAGTGTACACTGAGGAACTCATCTGGAAAATATTAACCACAGAAACTTGCAATTTACATATCATCGGAAGGCATGTAGAGGCAGCACCGTACATGACATGTACAAACAGAGACAGGGAATATTTCTGAAAAGCATTCTTCATACTATGATGTGGCTTTCAATTGGGCATTTGCAAAAAAATGACTCTAGACCTTTCCTTGGAGCTAACTGCACTTTATTTTGCTCTCAAGGTCATTTTTAGTAGATATGTGAAGTCAGATTCCTCATAAATCTCACTTGGTTTTATACTTTGTTATATAAATGCATGTATTTTTAAGTGTGCATCTCACCAGCCTCTCCATTTCCTGCTCTCTGAGTCTCTCTTCTCTTTGGCGTCGGTGGTACTCCAGAAGATCATCTTCATTGTCACTGATCTCCGTAATGCTGTTTTTGCGCTCCCTCATGCCTGGGTGAGGCATCCGGAGGTCCCTGTGGCCTGCTGACATCTTCCGGTGGCTCCTGGGACTCGATCGGGGCGATGACCCAGGTAGAGAACCCAGGCTGAAGGCCGAAGACAGCGAGTTCCCAAAACTGCCCTTCCGTCCACTGCCTTCCCCCATCAGTCCGGAGGTGGGTGAAGGACTACGAGCACGCACCCCACGAGGACTAAATGGCTCCTCTGTAGGAGACCCTGCTTTCCGTCGGAGTCTGGGACTCTCTGGCACAACTCTTGGGCATGGGCTCTCTGGAGTCCGCAGGGTTCCTGGTAGAGCTCCTGGGAGCACAGGAACCCCCCTGCGGGCTATAGAGGGGCTGAGAGGGGGAAGTTCCCTCATGCTGCTCCCTTCAATGTTCCTGCGGGCCAGCCGCGGACTTTCTGGAGGCTGCAGTGTGCGAGGATGCGGGTGTGGAGGTCCACCCTGAATGATGTGGACAATGGGGTCTAAGGGGGGCTGGAAAGATCGTGAGGGTGGGGAGAGTTGGTGAGAAGGGCTGGACGCCAAGGAGCGGTCTGGCTGAGGCTGCTCCCGGAAAGGACTTGAGGGACGATCCTGGAGAACAATGGCAGTTTTGGTTCTGGGACTAGAGGGTGAGGAGGATGGGGATGCGGTGGAGAATTTGGGGGAGAATCTGGGGCTACCTGGAACTGGTACCCGACTGACAGATGGCGCATCAGTCGGAGCAGTAGAGATGGAGACTGAGGGCAGAATGTGAGTCTGTATGGGGCTGTCTGGGGTTTTAGCCACCGAGCTGTCTTGGTTCAACCCCCTACGACTTGGCTTTGGGCTTGGCGGTGCTTCTAAAAGAGCCTTTCGCTGGAGTCTGGGACTCTCAGGCACCTTTGGCCCACTGCTGCCACCGGAATAGTTGGGCAGTATGGTCCGTGGCTGAGGTATGGGCGGCTGGCTGGTGTAATTGTAACTAGAAGACCTCACTGGCACAGGAGGAAGCGTATGAAGCTGGTCCTGACAACCACTCGGCGAGGGACTGGTGCAGCTGCCACTGCTGGCGGCCGACGGAGACGAGAGTGGAGAGAAAGGAGGGGAGGTATTCTCATAACTGGAGCCCACAGACATAGCACCAGGGCTCGTTGGAGGTGAGAGAAGGAAGCGCCCCCCTCCATTTAACATGGGGGACAGGGGAGACTGGGAGATGGGCTGACCAGAAGGCTTCTTTGACTCAGAGGAAGAGGGTTGAGGGTCATCCATGACTAATGAGTCCATAATGTCCTGAAGGTCCTTCTCAATGGAACTGACGATGGCACTGTGCTCAGGGCGCACTCTCTCGTTGGAGACCAAGTGAGGTTTTGGCGCTCCTGACGGGTGGTTCCCATTGACCAGGTTCTCAGAATCTGAAGGAAAAGATAACAATCATAAGCATTTGCCATAAACATAAATCAAAAGGCCTTTTAGCTAATAGAAAGATAATTTATTCATGATTCAACCATACCTTTGATTCTGAGATCATTTCAATGAATCAGTGGAAATGGTTTACCAAATCATTGAATCAAGAACAGTCTCGTTCACACTATTGGGCGAGCTGATGCACTAGGTGAGCACTTGGAGAGTATTTAAGGATTTGACTGATGGATCAAAAAGTAAGTTACTTTAGTGGAATAGCAGAAATGTTACAAATAAAACATACTAGAAATATGTTAATGACTGTTAATGAAAGAGTTACATAAGCAGCCAATAAATGTAAATGAATTTTAGTATTTTTTAATGCAATAGCAAATAATATTTAGGTTTTTATGAGATGAATTATGCAACAAATTAAACAATAAATAATCTTAATTGAAACCCCATAATTAACAGCAATATGTGCTTCCATATATCTTTACTGGAACGTTTTGGAGCATTTAATATTTTGAATCAAGATGACATCATTGCATGATGTTAAAAAAATGCTGAACTGGTTAACTGAAACAACCAGTTCAAAAGAATCGATTCTCAATAATGAATTCCCATTACTAGCCGGATGAGCCGAACTGTGTACAGAAAACGAGAAAAGCACTTAAGAGTAAGTGGATGCATTTGGCTTCTTCCCCTCACATAACCCCAACTATTATCCTCAGTACTACACCTGAGCTTTTAATGCAAGTACCTGCATCTCTTTTGGCACTGCAGATATGCATTTAATCCATTAGCCCCATTCAACAGCCTCCAAGTTTAACACTGCTGCCAAACCCACAGAAGATGAATGCTTAAGTAGAAAAAGTGGCTACCAAAAAGTCTGGCAGGCTCCTGCCTGAAAGGATAAACGTCAAATGAATATGTGCTCATATAGCTAAATCACAGACAGCCCTGCTGGTAATTCAATCTATCTCTCAGGCAACTGACCATCTCCAATGGTTCCTCTGCTAAAAATGAGATAGACCTACAAAGTAAAGATGGTCATTATCTGAACCAGGGGTTTACAAATTGTGGTCCAGAAAACCCCAGGGGGCTGCAAGGGGGAGCCAGGGCGATGTAAGGTAATACTATGGTAATATTCTATGTAAAGCTGCATTGGAACAATTTCTACCATAAAAAAGCAATTCAGTTCAAATACATTTGATTATATTCAAAATGAATTGAAATGAAAATACTTATGTTGTTTATACAAATAACATTAGTATAATAGCGAGGGAAAAAGATCAACTTGATAAAATGGTAAATATATTTATAATAATATTTTAAAATAATATCTTAATAATTTGCTTTAGCTCCAGTAGAATTACAAAACAAAAGCCATTTGTTTAATTTTGGACATGTTCTATAATATCATGCTAATCATGTTTCTCACACAATATAAAAGGGCCTGTATACATGAAATACAGTGTTTCTTTTATATTTTAGGAAAGGGTCCCTAGCAAAGGGATAAATACTATTTAAAATAATGCCCAACCTATGATTTTTCCCTGTCAATTTGGCACAAAATTATTATTTTTCATACGACACCAGATTTAACAACTATAATGTACTCTATAACTTACTGGATAGGTGCTGCGTATGACTGATTTTGAGTCAGAACAGATTTCACAACATCCAAAACTTGATCAATCTTGCTGAGTAGCCAGCTCAGTGTTTGCGTTTAACCCACAAATCTCTCTGTACTGATTACAAAACACTCTCTGTTCAAACTCCTCACAAATAAAGCATAAAACACAACCCTAAGTGTTTCCAAGTGTTTTATTTATTATTATATTTTATAGCAGCTGACGATGCCTCTGGCTTAATTTTCCATTCAAATCCCTCTGAACAAGAAACGGTTTTAAGAATGCACAAACACATAGATGATGAAGACAATAAAACAAATCTTTCATGTCACAAATTAACACGTCAGCTTGACAAGTCGCGACTATAAAAGGATACATATGCTATAGCCTACACCACAGTACGTCCGTATGTCTATCTGACACATTCAGCCTCAGTACTTACAGATGAGAACACGCCTGTGGAAACCCTAAGCAGTTGCGTTTGGTTTGTAACTCATAACCGAGCTCAGATTGAAAAGAACGGCTCTCGCATTCCGAATCTTGACTTAGGCCAGCTGTGCCGGCCACACGGTACCCAGGCAGGAGTAAAACGCCGCAGATGAGATATTCCAGCCGGGCTTGGTGAGCCTGGCGCCGCTACACCATCGCTGACTCCCCCCTCCCTCCCCTGTCCACGGTGCTGATGTGACTGACTGCTGGCTGTACGGGGCGGGGCCTACATTCTTAAAGCGACAGTGCACATTTTCATGATAGATTCATATGGACACTAATGTAGCTGTGCTTTTAAATAAAAAATGCTCCTTTTATTCTCACACAAAATATTTTATATGCGAATTTCTAAACTGGCAAATGATACGCAGTATATAATATAATACAATATAATTATTTATTTGTTAAGTAGCCAAGTAATAAGTGGGATAATGTAGACAGACACAAATATAAAATCCATATCTGTTAATATATAACATGCTTCTCTGAGTCACAATGAAATATCATCAAGAACGTCGATCAGACCTGCTGTGTTAGAACGAGGCAGCCGGATATTGAGAGAATATGAGGGGAACAGTGAGGAGGGGATTGGAGAGAAGGGTGGGTGTTAAGATAAATATAGATATTGTAAAAGATACCCCTCAACTTTAAATAAGCAGAGCATGGCCAACAAAGCTGTCTGGACTGGAAAAGAGATGGAAGAGGAAATAGCTCTGGCACGTGGAAAGTGTGAAGGGGGGTTCTTTTCCTCTATAAATCAGTCTATAAACAAATATCAGATGCCAAAAGCGCATGGACAGCTTTATTTAGGCATCTTAAGAAAAAAATACATGGTGAATGGGAATGAAACGGGTATGTTTTTTACGAAAAGAATGTCTTTCATGGTATTTATGGGAATTTATTACCACCTCAGGAAATGCACTGCACCAGCTGTGTTTATATGCTATACTTGTCCTTTTCTGCCACACAACAGGAAAAGTCAGGACAACAACTCAGTACATATTGTAAATGCTCTGTTTAAACATTGGCTGCTGTGTAGCACTGTGAGTGGGAGTGGAAGATGTAGTGCGCTCTGTCAGGAGACCCACAGGAATGAGACTCTCATAAAAGTTGCATGGTGCGACTCGTGATCGAGGCAGGCTTGCATTGCTAACAGTTTGAAACGGAAATGCAGTAAGGCCCAGCTGAAAGCAGCTACCTGTGCTACTGAAACAAACCTTGCCATTCAGCCATGCGGCAGCTCCCAAGGCCAAATATAAATATGAATGACCCATGTGTAAATCTGCATCTGTTTTATATACTGTTGCACAACAAATACCACTTGTTTCTTAGTTTTTTAAACATGATCCATACGTAAAACGCATCTATATGCAAAAGAATGAGTAATATGTCAGATGCGTCACATATTCTTTTGTATTATGATTTCAGACAGTACACAAATAAGGTTCTGAGGCTCTGGAGGAATGTTTTTTTTCCACACAAATGACATTCTACACAACACAGGCTTTGAGGTAAGCGTTAGATAATTCATGCCACAGTCATGGTGTGTTCTCATGTGGGATATTACGTTACCTGTGTGGGCCCAGTTTTTCACACTGGCTTTCTGTCCTCCCTCAGGCATCATGCTTTTCATTCGGAAAGCCTCCTCGGGGTGGTTGAAGCGGAAGAACGCGGACTGGCCGAAACACAGCATACAGCCTGCGCACAAAGCAAAACAACTATTAATAAAGTTGAGAATGAAAGTGCATAACACTTTACATTAAGCATATGCCCAAAGAGAGCATTTCAAATGATCTTGACCAGGACCCTAGCAGTTTTAGACCAGTTTTGTACCGCAGTGTGAGAGGTACAGAAGGGGGAAAGGAATATTTGCTCCTGTTTTACATGAACAAGCAGGAACATCTCACACTTTGGTGTCAGATCAGACTCCTGGCTTGCTGAGTGAGGGGAAAAATAGACGAGCCAAATGCGGGAAGTGTAGCAAGTTAAAGTCAACATGAGATCTAAATTAACCCTATTTACTTTCCTAATACACGTTTCTGGTCTTTTTAATGAATGATTTCTTTCTTTTTTTCTTTTTTGTCACCAAGCCGCTCCTATCCAACCATCTGTCATATAAAGATCACTTTTAACAAATACATTAAGATTACCTTTACTTACATAATTATAGTGTACAATAATATTTGTCATTTATTGGTTTTATTATTTATTGGCCATGAACGCGGTTTGGTATTGACTTTAAATGCAAGGCATATACAGAAAATGCTTTAGTGTCACTGATGGGTAAATTTACTTTATTTATAAATTTATTTAACACATTATATAAGGCAAATATAAAGAAAATGGCACATACAGAGTATTTATATGATGACATTGTTGGATATCTCTCAACATTACAAAAAAAGACAAAAAGCAAAAACACAAAATGAAACAAAATAAAACAAAACAAAAACAAGACAAAACAAAGCAAAAACACAAACCAAACCAAAACAAGACAAAACAAAGCAAAAACACAAACCAAAACAAAAACCAAAACAAAGCAAAAACATAAAACAAAACAAAAAACAAAACAAAGCAAAAACACAAAACAAAGCAAAAAACACAAACCAAACCAAAACAAGACAAAACAAAGCAAAAACACAAACCAAAACAAAAACCAAAACAAAGCAAAAACATAAAACAAAACAAAACAAAGCAAAAACACAAAACAAAAAACAAAAGACAAAACAAAGCAAAAACACAAAACAAAAAACAAAACAAGACAAAACAAAGCAAAAACACAAACTAAAACAAAAAACAAAACAAAGCAAAAACACAAAACAAAAAACAAAACAAAGCAAAAACAAAAAACAAGACAAAACAAAGCAAAAAACACAAAACAAAACACAAAAACAAAGACAAGACAAAACAAAAAACAAAACAAGATAAGACAAAAAGCAAAAGCACAAAACAAAAAAAATCTAAACAAAAAACAAAAAGCAAAACAAAACAAATTGGGGGAAAAAAACAAACAAACATCAAAATACACTTTTGCTATATAAACCTGGGTGAGCACAAATTCTAGTATTCTAGCCAATCACAATATTTATTCACGATAGGTAAAGGTCTCACGGAAACCTTTCCAGCCATAGCAGATGTGTGATGAATGCGGAGTGCCAGATGCCCTTTTGTTCCAGGCAGAACATTTGATTACCCCTCAGGTTCTGACAGGACAAGGTACGATTAAAGCACACAATGAAAACTAAGAACCGCTCAAGTAAAGTAAATCGTGTACTTAAGTGGTATTCTCACATCTATGTGATTCCTTTCATGTTGTTGTTACTGAATAGAAGAATAAGGATTGTTAACTGATGGTGATTGTTGTCATAAAAACACTCTTCTAGAGGATTATTTAAGTCTTGACATGCTCTACTTGCACATTCAAAGTCAACTAGGTGAAAAGAAAATCATAATACAAAAAGCACGTATTGAATAGAAAATTATAATATTGTTTTAATGAACAGACATGTTTATATGCTTGCTCAGAAAATGTTTTATTTGAAGCAACATATTGAGGTCTGTGGTGTAAACCACATCAGCCAGATGTTGTTTCCTATATGTCCTGTTTTGGTCCTTGTCGAAATCATATTTAAGTGTTTCTACAGACAATAACTGTGGCATCCGCTGCATCAGCACGAACCGCTCTGAACAGCTCAATCATTATTGACCAGCAGCACCACCAAATAGCAAACCGACAGCAGCTCCACTGCCTTCCTATTTTACACAAGCATTGTGCTCAAATTGTGATTGTACAAAACGGCCATTAAATTGACGCACAGCATCTAAGTCAGTAATGTGGTAAATATGTGCTTGTGATGGCAAGCAAGCTTGAGCAATTTATCCACACTGTTGCAAGAGAAAAGGTTGCAAAACTCTAAAATTACAGTGTGCAAGATGTTATACACAAAACACATAATGTGTTCCATTAGATCAGAGCCTGCGGTACTTGTTAAATACTGTTAAAGGCTAAATACTGTTATTGTACACATCTATTGCTCTATCATTCTATCCATCATTCTATCATTCTATCGTTCTATCCATCCATCCATCATCTATCTATCATCATCTATCTATCATCTATCTATCTATCCATCCACCCACCCACCCATCATTCTATCGTTCTATCTATCCATCCATCCATCCATCCATCATTCTATTGTTCTGTCTATCCATCCATCCATCCATCTATCCGTCTTTCTATCCATCCATCCATCCATCCATCCATCATCCATCCATCAATCATTCTATCGTTCTGTCTATCCATCTATCTATCTATCTATCATCCATCCATCTATCTATCTATCGTTCTATCATTCTGTCTATCCACCCATCCATCCATCTATCCATCGTTCTATTCATCATTCTATTCATCATTCTATCCATCCACCCATCCATCCATCTATCATTCTATCATTCTATCATTCTGTCTATCTATCTATCTATCTATCTATCATTCTGTCTATCCACCCATCCATCCATCCATCCATCTTTCTATCCATGGTTCTATCAATCATTCTATCCATCCATCCATCCATCCATCTGTCATTCTATCGTTCTGTCTATCCATTTAATTATCCATCCATCCATCCATCCATCATTCTATCGTTCTATCGTTTTGTCTATCCACCCATCCATCCATCGTTCTATCCATCATTCTATCCATCCATCCATCCATCCATCATTCTATCATTCTGTCTATCATCTATCTATCGTTCTGTCTATCCACCCATCCATCCATCTTTCTATCCATCATTCTATCCATCCACCCATCCATCCATCTGTCATTCTATTGTTCTGTCTATCCATCTAATTATCCATCTATCTATCGTTCTGTCTATCCACCCACCCATCCATCATCCATCCATCCATCCATCCATCATTCTATCCATCCATCCACCCATTCATCTATCTATCATTCTATCGTTCTGTCTATCCACCCATCCATCCATCATTCTATCCATGGTTCTATCCATCATTCTATCATCCATCCACCCATCCATCCATCTGTCATTCTATCATTCTGTCTATCCATCTAATTATCTATCTATCTATCTATCTATCTATCTATCCACCCATCCATCCATCCAGGCCCCAAAATAATCCAAAACAACGATGAACGAAATAAACATCATTATATAGAGAGCAGGACAGGAGAGGCCTGCATTGTCATAGCTAAGCTTCACTGATCCACCATGAGGGAAACCAGCAGTAAACACTGCATGCAGAACTCAAATGAGCTCCAGACCACAGCTCAGACTGCAATTCAATCGATACACTGCATGGGAAAAAAGAATGTAGCGTCTTTGCCCTTAAGATCTAACCAGGAACAATTAAAACTATCATTACTATTCAGGCATATGTCAGCTGTATTGATGTATATATCAGTTGCCTTTTATCATTATGAAGAGCACAATTCCAACAGGAAGTGGCTGAGCGCTATTGTAAGCTTTCTTTCAGAGCAACATTTCACAGAAACACATAGTTCCTATTATGCAGAGAACAGTGGGATATCAAATATAATGTCTTTGTTTATGTGTGGCAGAAAGTGAAAAGGTCTGTGTTTAATAGTCTTGGCATGCAGGAAAGGACTGATAGACTGATACAAACAGTAAAACAGGAGGTAAGAAATTCCCATGGTGTCATACTGAGAACAGTATAATATTACATGATACACACACTGAATGTCTCATGAAGAAGAAATAGAGCTGGCAGCATATGACCAACCTGCATTTCAGCACTTTAGGTGTCAGTAAAAATCACTGAAAACCCATTAGATTGTTTCAGATTGGCCACTACAGTGCCACATAGGTTGATGGATTTACCCACAATGTTAAGTGAAGAGTCTGAAAGTAGATTTATGAAGTGCAGCGATAGAGGGTAATCTACAACACTACAGCACACAAGGGAAAATACATGAGCCAAGAATCACACCTGCTGAGGAGGGAATCTATCCATCGATCTACGCTCCTGCCGCCATACGTTTCAGACATGCTGCCAGCATCTACAGAATGCTGCCCAATTACAATATTCAAATAAACTTATTTTTTCTTGAAAGAAGTATGCTCAGATGTCAAGCCCACAAACCGCCCACAGTCACAGATGATTCTGTTCTGAAGGGGGCACTGAGTTTGAAAAAGCAACAGGGGTAAAACATGGATGGTGTTTCCCCTGCTATCTGTTTATAGATGGCCTCCCTCTGCCAGTCATTATGGATACTTTTAACACTGATATTTTTGGTGGAAGTCAAGATGTTATAAATTACTATATATGATTTCAGCCCCCTGTGGCACTGCCCCTCGCCGCAGGTATGAATGTGTGATCATGGTGCTTTTATTGAGGCCTTTTTACTTATTTTTAAACAGACCTTTTCTTTACATTTGTGTTTCGAAAATGCAAGAAAATAACAGCAAGAAAAGCTTTGTGGATTGGTCACATAGCAATATCCAGTGAATCTTTTGTACAGTTTGATTACTTTGAATCAGCACTTTTTTTTTTTTTTTTTTTTTGATTCCCCTTCATTATATAGTTGCAGCCTGTATCTATTTTTTGGTTTTGTGCGTTTGTGTGATGCCAAAGATTAACTGATCAATTAAGTACATTTGAATCTGTAAAACTGGTTCGCAAAGAGGTCTAATTGAATACTTTAGCAAATCATGAATCTCTGAGGAAGCCTCCAGAGCTGAAATTCAGATATGGTAATGGGCGTTTAGTTTCCAACACGGACCAATCACAACAGACTGGGCCGCCTGACCAATCAGAGCAGAGCAGGCTCTCGGAAAGGAAGGGTTTAGAGAGATTGAATCCTTTATTAAACCATTTCTTACACTCTGAGAAAAGAGATAACGTGCAATGTATTTTATGAGAAAATTAAAATGTTTTTTGACGCATTTAAACCTAATGTAGGAGACCTCCATAATAAAATTAGGAACCTTTAAAATAGCATAATAGGGGCATTTATAAAAATTGTTTTTGTAATGCAAATCTTTTAAAGAGGCACAGACCTAAAAAATGTAAGGAATTATGAACTGACAAGACATATATTTACTTAATGTTCCATTATTATGATGAATATCTCTTTCAACATCACTATCTGCTACCACTTTGGAGTAACAGAAAAATATTGCACAAAAAGTATAAAGCATACCGATGACTCATTTTCTAATTTCTGTTGAAATAAGACACATTTTCCAGAATGGTGTAGCCTGCTTTGAAGAGCAAAACCACTAAATAACCTCTCCTTGTAATAGATGACATCCCCAGCAAAGCATGACTAAGAGCCATTTTGTAATCAAATTCATGAGGCCATTTGCAAGAAGACAGGCCTCACGGGCGAATGACAAAGAGTGGGGAGAGGTGCTTGGATCTGGAAAGCACAGCAGGAAAGTGGCTGTTCCTCATGCACAGCCCGTCTCCCTGACATTAATCAGAGAGATTGATTCCCCACCATTCCTCTATACAACATGCATAACTGCACTCTGAGAAGCTAAATTCATTAAAGAAAGTGCATGTGTAACCATGCCAATATCACCTGACGAGTAATAAATGAATGGCATAGCAGTGAAGGTTACTTCATAAGGTTACTTTACTTTTTAATAAAGATTATTTGTATTATTTGTTTATTTCTTATATTTGTATTTTAGTTAAAATACTTAATTATTAGTGATGTCAAACAATTAATCGTGATTAATCACATCCAAAATGAAAGTTTGTGTTTGCATAATGTGTGTGTACTGTGTATATTTGTTATGTATATAAATACACACACATGCATGTACATATTTAACAAAAATATTATATATATATATATAGGAAATATACATGTATGTGTGTGCAATAAATCACACACATATTATGTAAACACAAACTTTTATTTTGGATGCAGTTACTCACAATCATTTGACAGCACTATTAATTACATATTTAATATAAATTATATAAATAATAATATATTATTTACAATATATTATTTATACATAATTATATTATATATAGCTATAAACAATATGTTAAGTTATATTATTATTATAATTGTATAATTTAATATAAATAAATTATATGTAATATTTAATTTATTTATTTATAATTTTTCAATGTATTTTGTTTCTTCAATATTTGCAATAATGTATTCATAATGTATTTAAATATATTATATCTAAAAATAAATGGGTGGGGTATATATATATATATATATATATATATATATATATATATATATATATATAAAATTTATTTACAATGTATTATGTAATTGACATAATATTATAATTATATAATATTATAATATAATTATTATAATATTTATAATTTAATATAATATATTTAATTAATTAAGTTATTGCTATTATACAATTTTATATAAATAAATAAAATAAAAAATAAAAAATTATATATATAAATTATATATAAAATAAATTATATATATATATATATATATATATATATATATATATATATATAATTTATTTACAATTTATTATTTCTTTGAGACAATATTATAATTATTCATAATTATATATAATATATTATTTAATTAATGTTATTGCTATTATATAATTTTATATAAATAAATTATATATTATGATGTATTTTTTCATGCTTATATCTGGGGTCTCTGAAGGACTGTAATTTAGTTTACAATCAGTTCTCATAAATTTAGGAAAGTTTATAAAGCATCAGTCTTTATCCTTAATGCTAAGTGTGTTTTATGAGCTAGCAAGACCCTCAGGGTCTCTCAAGACACCATACAGAACATGAGAGTCAATGAAAAGTACCAACTTTCTAAAATAAGTTTTAAAGTGCCTCTAACACATGAAAGCAATACAAAAACAGATGACCTTACTGTAGCACAAACCCAGTGATGCATCACAGATATAGTGGGAAGAGATCAAATTTCTTTTAAAAGAAACATCAGTGACACAGAGAGCAAAACAGCAAAATCTGTGAGCAGCAAGTTCTTCATTTTGACTTATTTCACAGTGGTGAAAAGGGCTGCATATAGTTTGGTTTTTTAAAGAAATATTCACTCCAGTTGTCATCCAAATGGATAACAGAGTAGTACAGATCTGCCTCATGTACTTTCAGTAAAAATAAGACTGCTGGATCTGTGTCAAACCCATTGCATAAATAATTGCATTATTGTTTAGATCTCAATAAAGCTGGCAGGACAGTATGGTGAGTCACGGATCCCAAACCGTTCCAACTGAAAACACAGGCATGTGAACAGGAGACAGAAGACGTCAAGACAGAGATGCCAAAAAGAACGCTCAACGGTTGCCATGGTTTTAAGTTTTACTGTGCCTGAGAAGGTCAAAAACTAAAACAAACCAGTATTTCATTCTAACCTTTACCCAATTCCACACATACTAGAAATCATGTGGCTCACAGCCATATGTGATGCAGCTTATGTGTGCCAAAGATGAAGACAAATAAGATATATCTCAATAATCACAACACCAAAGTGTTTAATCTCATGTGAAGGCTGTGAAAATGCATTGTAATGAATCATTCTGCATGCAAATGTGGATGACACACAAAAGACTCTCAAGACATGGAGCAACCGCTTAGATGGAGGCCATTTCTTGAGCAGATGGTTTTACATTTAGTTCAGATGTGACCTAACACAAACTGTGGAGGTTATGTATGAACATGGTGACGACAGAGTACTTAAAGCAGAATAATAAGGGAAAATCGCCTTATCTTTCTGTCAACTATTCCAGCAGGGTTGCTAGTATACGTTCAGATCAAATAAAAGCATGTGTGGATAGTCAGACTGAGCAAACAGTGTGTGGAGAATGAGGAAGGGCTGCATAGAAACAGGATTAGCAGCACTCTTGGGTCACATTGACCAGGAATAGAAGTGTAACACTATACACACACTCATGACTCTGCCAACATGGAAGAGAAAACCTCTCTGCAAGATCTGGACCAGTTTAATGTAGGTTGTATACACATATTATGATAATATTATATTTATGTATATTTATAGTGATTTTCATCAATCTATATTTGTGCACTTTAAAAAAAATGCTGAGTTAAAAACAACCCAAGCTGGTTCGAAAATGGACAAAACCAGTGATTGGGTTGTTTTAACCCAACGGTTGGGCTAAATATTTGCCCAGTGTGCTGGGCAGTTTTATTTAACCCAAATATTGTTTAAAAATTGCTAAATGGCTGCTTAAAATAAACCCAAAATCAGACACATAATTACTAGAGGAAACAATAATAATCAAAAGGTAAACATTTATTAATAAGCAATTTAATAAATGTTTATTGTTTAATTATTATTCATTAAACTTATTAAGAAATATTAATAAATGTTAATTTCCAACATATTTTGGGTTCATTTTAAGCAAGCAATACAGTAATTTTTAAACAATAGTTGAGTTAAATAAAACTACCCAGCAGGTTGGGCAAACATTTAACCCAACCGCTGGGCTAAAACTACCCAATCGCTGAGTTAAAAACAACCCAATCTCTGGGTTTGTCCATATTTAACCCAACTTGGATTAACCCAGCATTTTTTATTAGTTTTGATAAATGATAAATTGAATTTTTTTTTTTTTTTTTTTAAATAAGTATCTTAGGCTCACCAAGACTGCATGTATTTGATCAAAAAGCAGTAATATTGTGAAAAATTATAGTTAATCTATTTTCTTATATTTTAAAATGTATTAATTTATTCCTGTGACAGAAAAGCTGAATTTTCAGCATCATTACTCCAGTCTTCAGTGTCACATGATTCTTCAGAAATCTGATTTGCTGCTCAAGAAACATTTCTTATTATTACCATCAATGCTGAAAAAAGTTGTGCTGCTTAACATTTTTTGGAAACTGAAATACATATTTTTCAGGATTCTTTGATAAACTGAAAGTTCAAAAGAACAGCATATTAAAATAGAAATCTTTTGTAACACTATAAATGTCTTTACTGCCACTTTTGATCAATTTAATGCTTCCTTGCTGAATAAAAGTATTCATTTCTTTCAAAGAAAAACATGTTAATACACCAACATAATGCTATACTACATTTTAGTAGGCAATGTATCTAATAGAGAGCTTGTATCTGAGATTTATCTTCAGCAATATTGCTTTTAAATATCTATTTTGAATATTCACTACTCAAACCAATTTATTAGGTCTTCAAACACTTACTTTTAAATCCAAATGGTCAACTTTCCGTCCCATCTGTAGGTAACATCCTATCTGTCCCTTTAAATGGGAAAGCACATGGCTTTACACTACAGCTGTAGCATGCAGAGACTGACTTGCTTTGTCGTGGTAAATCCTTTGTTCATGAAGTATTCATCAATTATTCCCCATGCTTTATCAGATGTCTTTATCGTTAACCTGAAACAGTGCAAATAGCTGTCCAGTGTACGCAGTCGTAGTGAGAAGGCTTCCTCTATAAACCATATATCTCCAGTCACGGAAATATAATCCTGTCCACCGAATGGCAACCCAGTGGTGCTGTACTGTATCCAAACACTTCTGAAGTCTCTGAACCCCTGCACACTCTCACACTGATGGGTGGTAAAGTTGAACAGCTGTCTCCGTCACTGGTGCAACTAATTTCCCTCTCAGATAAGGGATGGGAAGGAGGAGGTGTAATTGCTCACCCCTGAGTCAGAGCCTCCAATCTCTGCATGTCAGGGGGGCAAGAGGGGGTTTCTGTTTCAGTTACTGCATTTAACATACTTTCCACAGGTTCCTGACTTCACACATAGAGGATAATAAAAACATAGGCTGCACTAGATGAGACTTTTATTATGATCATTAAACTAAATATTTCAGAGCAAACGTATTGAACAATAGTGAAACACTAGAAGCTCGCACAATGAAGATTACCCCAAACACACCCCTCCCCCCAACCTGTTTAGTCAAATTGTTCCCTCAGACAAAAGACTCAGAGGAGGAGCATACTTTCTTTAGGTTTGGGTGCATTGATTCCCTTTCATAGATATGGCAATGAGATTTTACACTTCAGAATCATGCTTGAATTTTGGTGTGGCTGATGCTGATCATGTAGGATTGACTGAAATTTGATTTGAATGAAGACCTGGAGGAGTGAACTATTGTAAGTGAGCAAAAGCTACCTTGAGACAGGCGCACAGGCTTGGTGACGGGTAGTCCGTCCATGCTACACTGGTTTCCACAGGGGTGCAGAGTGATGACTCCAGCCCTGTTCTCGATAAAGCAATGCTGAGCTGCAATCCCTGGGCCCTGGATGTTGATGTCCATGGCTCCATGACCCAGAGTGGTCTTCCCTAAAACAAACAACCCCCACAGGATGTTGACTTCAAGGATTATTTGCTCTCAGACAACATGTACTAGCGAAAAGTTCGGGTTGAAAGTACTACTCAGGTGAAGTTTGGAAAGCAGTTAATGAAAACCCAGGCACTTTTATGTATATTTTACTTTTATGCACACTAAAGTTCAAAAGGTTTGTGGTCTGCAAGATTTTTCGATGTTTTTTTTTTTAAGAAGTCTCTTGCTCATCATTAAGGCTGCATTTATTTGGTCAAATTTACAGTAATATTGTGAGTTTTTTTATTGTATTTTAATAATTTATTTCTGTGATGCAAAGCTGAATTTTCAGCATCATTACTCCAGTCTTCAGTGTCACATGATCCTTCAGAAATCATTCTAATATGCTGATTTGCTGCTCAAGAAACATTTATTATTATTATTTTGTGGAAACCATGGATTCTTTGATGAATAAAAAGTTCCAAAGTACAGCATTTATTTGAAATAGAAATCTTTTGTAACATGTCTTCACTGTCACTTTTGATCAATTTAATGTACTTTGCTGAATAAAAGCATTATAATTAAAAAAAAAAATGTTACTGATCCTTTTGAATGGTACAATTTATTGTTTTACACTTATTCCAGCATCAGATGTTCAATGAAAATGCACCACAAAAATATAATTTTTTTGAATGTAATAATAATCTAACAAAATTAACTAAAGTAATCATAAAGCATTGCAATATACATTGTGTCAAAATTATGTATATACATTTTTACAGACTATGGCATCTTGTCTATTCAGTGTTGGGGAAAGTTACTTTTAAAAGTAATGCATTACAGTATTGCGTTACTCCCTAAAAAAGTAACTAATTGCGTTACTTTTTATGTAAAGTAATGCGTTATTTTACTTTTGCATTACTTTTTCTCACCTGGGCAGGGCTTTCTTGTTTGTTTTTTAATAACAACATAAAAGTTCTATTTTTGGCAAATGTTAAGGCCCTTTTACACCAAAAGTGAAATGAATAATCTTCAGGCTGATCACAAATGTGATGTTTTTCTAAAGTCATTTTTGCTTATTAGTGTGGTTGAACTGGATCATCAAAGGTCAGCAGCAAAGACATTGATTAATAAAGTGAGATTAAATACATGATGTATATTTGTTTAATTTAATATATTTAATTATTGCAGGTTTGTGCAATATTCTGAGATTGCATTTCACTGTTTTTATTCATTTTGCTGAATACTGAATAGTGAGATGAGTAAATAGGAAAACAAAGTAACTCGCGTTACTTAAAAAGTAACTCAGATATTTTGTTGTAAATTTAAAAGTAATGCGTTAAGTAATTTGATTACGTAACTCGTTACTTGTAATGCGTTACCCCAACACTGTCTATTACAACCATTGTAAATGTCTATTACAATCTTAATAAAGTTTTTTTTATTATTATAACTTAAATTTTGATTTAGCATATTAAGTTACTAAGGAGATAAAACTGCCAGTAAACTGATAAAGGCAATACTTATGTGAATTATATACAAAATTATAATAAATGTACACACTGTTGGATGTTGTAATAAATTCATTAAACTAGTAAGAGTGTGAATTTTAAGAGACAGGACTAAAAGTGCAAATAGTTGAAAAAACGCCTATAAATAACAGTTACATCAGTATGTGTCATCTATCATCTTCCAGCAGAGTATGATGCCTATAATGTTAAATTAAACTGAAGCTAAATCACTGATGTTGGCCTGCTCTTTGTCAGTGAGAAGAACCAGATTCCTAAACCCGCTTCCCATCTGCCCCCGTCCACCCTCATCTGTTCTCAGACATGAGATAAAAGCCTGTGACCTGAGAGGATCTCAGAGTCACACATGCTGTATCAGTTTATAATACTAATACAGTGCACAGTGACTAATATAAATTAAATAAGCATTCAAAACCTCTTGTCCTGTGCCCTTTTCAAAGTCTTCATGTTAACCCCATGTGTCTCTGAGGAATTCAGGCAGATGGACACTGATAAAGGAGACACTAGTAATGGTTTGTCAGCATCAGAGAAAGTAAGTAGGTGGAGATGATGGTGGGAGGTTAGAGAAGGAGGGGGTTTGTCTAATTAAGAGAGGGTGTTTTTAAAGACCCCATGCTGCTTAAGGCTCCGGGTTGGGTTATTAGCTCTTCAATCATAACATGCAGGGGATTTGACCATCTGTGTATATTGGTATTATACTAAAAGTTTGTATTTCCTTCCACAAAATTGCATTATTGGATCATATTGAGAACTTTCCATTTGTAAAGACAGAGAATCTTGGAGAAAAGATGGATAAATCCATTTCAATACCATTGCAAACATTTTGAAAAAGTCAGTCCACTGAAGTATCTTATATTATGATAACATAATAATATCATTAATATAAATAAATATATAATTATATAATAATAACCTTACCTTCAGGCAGGGGTAAGAGGGTGATGGCTGTACTGAGACGGCCACTTCCTAGACTGACCAAATGGGGGCGCTCTGCTTGGACCTTTAGTGCTTTCCCAGTCTCGATCAAATCCAGTGGAGTGCTCTAAAAAAGCATCGTAAAGCAAAAATGTAATCATTTTCTCATCCTCATGTGTTTCTAAATCCATACAATTTTGGCTGCATCCAAAATAGCTTTCTTCCAGAGTACATTTACTCCATTTGATGAAGAACACCTTATTTTTAATGTATGCGAGTGCAGCCATTTTGTAACTTGAAGGCTTCCGTTGTCATCTGTTTCCAGTTATTTTAGCTGTACAAAAACATTCCGTTATGCTGCTTGATATTGCAAACTGGTATTTGTTATCTTATTATTTTAATTTATTATCATAATCATAAATAAACACACTGGTTTAGTGCACATAGTTTACCGTTTAATGTTATTCTTCTAGTTATTTACCTATAGCTATTTACCAAATGAACCAGAAGTCTCACACATTCACAGATAATATAGCTTACTTCCGCATTGCAAGATAAAGTGGATAGTATGAATAACTGTAGCTTTAATGTAATCTGGACATACTGCTATAGCATCCGTATTGGCAAGTGACCAATGGCATTTGAGTCGATTTCCCACCATGATCTCATGGGATAGTAAAATGTCCATCAGATGCGCACTTTTGAATCTCACTGGAAGTAGTAGGTAGATGGTTTTCACCTATACTATGTATTCTGATTTTTTTCGTATAGTGTATAGGCTTAAAGTAAACATATTCAGATGCAGTATTTCTTTCTTGCATGGAACACAAAAGGTGTTATTTAGCAGAATGTCCAAGCTGCTCTTTTCCATACAATAAAAGTAAAGGGTGACCAATCCTTTAGAGCAGGATTTTAATGGCATGATTTCCAGTGAATAACAACTTAAATTGTATTCACTTTATGAAACTTTATATCAGAGTACTCAAATTGTAAAGGCTTTTTGACAACATTTTTTAATTATTTTGAATATTATGGTCTCTGGTCCTTGTATGGGAGAGAGCACCAACTAAAAGAAATTTCTATTTTTAATTCAGTTTTTCTTTTAAACTACCAGGGTTCCTAAGGTCTTGAAATACCTGGAAATATGAGGAAGCCCAATTTTAAAAGTATGATTTTTAGACCTGGACAAGTCATAAAAATGGCAAAACTCTATTTGCATGTGTATATATTTGTATTTGTATGTATATATATATATATATATATATATATATATATATATATATATATATACAGCTTCAAAGCTTTACGAATCTTTTGTTTCGAATCAGTGGTTCAGAGCATGTATCAAACTGCCAAAGTCACATGATTTCAGTAAACGAGGCTTCGTTACTTCATAAGTGTTTCAAAAATTCAATGGTTCACCACTGGGGGGCGTGACTTTGGCAGTTTGATATACACTCTGAACCACTGATTTGAAACAAAAGATTCGTAAAGCTTCGAAGCTTCATGAAGCAGTGTTTTGAAATCGCCCATCAGTCGATTTAAAGTTTGAATAAAGTTGTTATTTTGTTTTTTGGCGCAAAAAAGTATTCTTGTCGCTTCATAACATTAATGTTGAACCACTGTAGTCACATGAACTATTTTAAATACGTCTTTAGCAGCTTTCTGGGCATCTGAAAGTGAAAATTATCTTGCTGGTAATAGAGGCCTCACTGAGCCATCGGATTTTATGAAAAATATCTTAATTTGTGTTCTGAAGATAAACGAAGGTCTTATGGGTGTAGAACAACATGAGGATGAGTAATTAATGACAGAATTTTTTTGGGTGAACTAACCCTTTAAATGTTTGTGTCTGATCTGAGAGGTAAAAGCCATTGTTTTACACTGCTGCTAAAAAAACATTATAAATACAGTAGGGTGTTGATTTGATATTTCACAACAATAAGAAGTTCCCAAGTAGTGATTCAAGCTGAGCTCTAGGCAGGCGGGTAAGTGCTCATCTTACTATTCTCTTCAACCCTAGTGAGAGAAGAGCCTTCAGTTACATCTTGAGAGTAGACCTCCGTGGAAACTTAAAGGCTCAGCAAGGGGGAGGTTGTCATGGCAACAGTGCGAACTGGTAATGACTGGAGGGGAAGACTGTACCCTGTAATTCTGCAATCATGCAATGACATCATTTTTCAACTGAAAATTAGCTGAATCCATCAACTTGTTTTAATAGTAAATTCCATTCAAGGCACAATCATGATGATATGTAAATATGCACATGATTTAATTTTGCACAGACTTTTGCAATACTATTTTTAACCGTACAGCAGCCTTCCAGATAATTGCTGTGCACCCACCTTCCCAAGCATCTACTAAAGACATATTATCACCTCAGGGCTGCGGTATATGTTTGAGTTTAGGATAAACCTGACTGCTGAAACAAGATTAGCAGGAGGTAATTAGTGTAATCGTTTAAGGCAGAGGTTACAGGATGTGAGTGAGAGATGATCATTGTGTTTCCTAAGTAAGACCATCAACACATCTGCCATGGATTATCTATACAAGGAGTAATACGTGGCAGCCATGTTGAAGCAGAAGGTGATGATGGCAATGAAGCCCCCAAGGGTCTGTTTCACACTTCGCCTGTCACCTCGTATCATGAACACTCAATCCTGCCAGACAAAAGCAGTCTCACTGAAGCTGTGAATCTGAACAAAGGTGTCGCTATTAGACCTGGATTTACCTTCTTACTGTCATACAAACTGTAATAAACATTAATTAGGACAAAAAGTAGCTTTCTGCCTCTTTGAGCTGAAGTTTTGTTTATATAAAATAAATAATAGAAAATAGAAATAGAAAAAAGTATATATAATGGAATATAATATTTTATTGTTTATATACAGTATGTATAAAAAACATAAGCATGCACTTTCTTGTTATTTCTTATTCTTATAATTATCAAACAGTTGTGCTGCTTAACATTTTTGTCAAAATGGTGATTTATTTTCAGGATACTTTGATGAATAGGAATTTCAATGAACAGCATTTATTTGCATTTATTACATGTATTTATTAAAGTGTTTATTACATAGAAATATTTTGTAACATCATAAATATCACTTTTGATCAATTTAATGCATGCTTGATGAATAAAAGTATTAATTTCTCTTTATTTTCAATCTTACCACAAATGTTTGAATGGTATCATTGTTTCCACAGAAATGATAAGCAGCAAAAACTATTTTCAACATTATTATTAATAATAATAATAATAATAATAATAATAAATGTTTCTTGAGCAGCAAATCAGCATATTAGAATTATTTCTGAAGGATCATGTGACACTGAGGTCTGGAGTAATGATGCTGAAAAATCAGCTTTGATATCACAGGAATAAATTACATTTTAAAATTAATTATTAATTATTTTAAATTATAATAATATTAAGTTATAATATTATAATATTGTAGTAAAAATACTACTACTGTTTTTCTGTATTTTTGATTAAATAAATGCAGGCTTGGTGAGCATATATATATATATATATATATATATATATAGAGAGAGAGAGAGAGAGAGAGAGAGATTATTATATATTATAAAATATAATAAATTATATTATATGTCATGTTATACTCCTATTACATGTACAAGCAAAAAATAGAAAACAGAAATAGAACATTCCTGTCATTATAAAGCTGAATTTTCAGCATCATTACTCCAGTCTTCAGAGTCACATGATCCTTCAGATATGCTGATCTGCTGCTCAAGAAACATTATTATCAATATTAATATTTATACTTAATATTTTTGTGATAATTTTTTAGGTTTCTTTGATGTACAGTATTTATTTAAAATTAGAAGCTTTTGTCACTTTTGATCAATTTATTTGCTGAATAAAAGTATTTTTTTTCTCTTTTAAAAGATTAACTATATATTAATAATTATTATATTGATAATACATAAGAGGATGAATGTATTAGTTGTCACACAGTAAGTAAAGTTCAATCTTACCTGGAGCAGCTGATGAGAGTGATGTTCACTGCTAAGATTTTGGTTCAAACTATCCATGACCAGCGTGTCACTTACGCGCTCAGGGACATGAGAATCCTGCAAGAGACAAAAACAGTGTTGAAACGACCTTACAGATCTTAATCAGTTTACAATCCCCACCAGTATATCTCTCGGTTTTGTTAGTAAATTCTTATTCTTATTCTTACAGCAACTAGGACATTCTGCTATAAACTTTGTTACATAAAAGAAGATCATACAGGTTCAGGCTGACTTTATAGGGTGAGTAAATGATGACAAAATTTTAATTTTCTGGGAGAATGTTCCTTTTTGGAGCCACCATACATACTTTTACATAAGTGTACACTACCAGTCAAAAGTTTTTCAGATAAATGCTGTTCTTTTGAACTTTCTATTCATCAAGGAATCCTGAAAAAAAAGTACACCAAGGCTGCATTTATTTAATTAAAAATACAGTAAAAACAGTAATATTGTGAAATATTATTACAATTTAAAATAACCGTTTTCTGTTTGAATATATTTTATAAAGTAATTTATTCCTGTGATCAAAGCTGAATTTTCAGCATCATTACTCCAGTCTTCAGTGTCACATGATCCTTCAGAAATCATTCTAATATGATGATCTGCTGCTCAAGAAACATTTATTGTGTACAATTGTACAACATATTTGTATACAATATTTTTTTTCAGGATTCTTTGATGAATAGAAAGTTCAAAAGAACAGCATTTATTTGAAATATAATCTTTTGTAACATTATAAATGTCTTTACTGTCACTTTTGATCGATTTAATGCATCCTTGCTGAATAAAATTATTAATTTCTTTAATTTCTTTTCAAAAAAATTAAAATTAAAATTCTTACTGACCCCAAACTTTTGAACGGTAGTGTATAATGTTACAAAAGCTTTGTGTTTCAGATAAATGCTGTTCTTTTGAACTTTCTATTCATCAAGGAATCCTGAAAAAAAAAGTACACAACTGTTTTCAACATCGATAATAATCATAAATGTTTCTTGAGCAGCAGATCATCGTATTAGAATGATTTCTGAAGGATCATGTGACACTGAAGACTGGAGTAATGATGCTGAAAATTCAGCTTTGATCACAAGAATAAATTACTATATAAAATATAATTAAACAGAAAACAGTTATTTTAAATTGTAATAATATTTCACAATATTACTGTTTTTACTGTATTTTTAATTAAGTAAAAGATTAAACTTCTTTTAAAAACATTAAAAGTCTTACCGATTCCAAACTTTTGACCGGTAGAGTATATATATTCTTCTCAACTGGTATCTATAGTAGATAACAACTAAGCCAGTCAAGTATCTACAGACAATAGTGCAAGTGGGAGACATGCAGCCTCCGGCATTCCCCGTCTGCATCCTCAGCTGACTCACTGCCCTGATGAATAGAGTCTACACTCATACAAATGGCATTTGCAAACAGATAACGCTGATTTACCCCGTCGGCCCGACTCACACTGACTCTCGCCGGCCGTAAGCTGCCTTTTCCTCTGAGACCTGACACATACATGTACAGACCTTCCTGCCCTGACATTCCTCTGCTCTTACTCACTGTGCTGCCTTTGACTTCAACCAGAGCAGAACATATCACTCCAATGGCTAAATTTATACATTTACCTGTTGGCTAGCCGCATGCAGAACGTGCGTTATGTATTGTAACCTTTGTGCCCTCGAATCTAGAAACAGGCTTGTGGTGAAACGAATTCAGTGAAACTCAAAACTGCATAATCTGAGGTAATTAGTGTAATTAGTCTGTGAGATTCGATGATAGCACCTTTGTTATGAGATACAAAAACACTTTTTTGAAGGTTGGAGAATTTAAATTGCTTGGCACTGAATCAAATTTCACACAAATCTAACCTTTTAATACTTGAAACCACTTCACCTCAGCAAAAAGGCACTTGTATAATTTAAAAACCGGCTCTACAAACTAAACTGCCTTCTCATTAAATTCTGATGAGGTTTTAAATATTTAACAATCGAGGATGTATCCATCAAGAAATAAAAAATGAGATAATATGCTGTTTAAAAGGTGAAATATGAAATAAATGATACAAATTTACCTTCTGCCAAGTGTCCAACAAACACAACGCCTCCATTTTTGAGCATTAAATCAAGCTTTTACGGCATCAAAGTCCTCAGAAAATGTAACTGGGCTATTTTCTGTCTCTCTAGTCTCTCTACATCTTCATTTAGAGGATACCTGCTCGTATTCAAAACAGCACGGACCTGCCTATACATGCTGCTTTGAGCTAAATCCCACATTCCTGCCTGTTAGCTGTAGCCCTGATAACAGATGTTACTGCGTTGGTCAATAAAAGGATGGAGCTTCATAAAAGAGAAAAGAAAAACAAAACGGCGAATTACAGTGAAAGAGGAACAAGAGAGAAAGTTTAACAAGTTGAAGCAAACACAAGTGAGTGATGATTGAAGTGTATGTAGGTCATACATGGGAAATATACAAATTCTATGAGGCAGACAGACAGAAGATCTGACAGATTGAGATTGGGTTTGATCACACTCCAAAACCCGTTATTGCCACATGCCTCTTAGCTCATCAAAGCCAATTTTCATAATACAAAATGGTAATGAGTCACATTTCCCTACTAGTGTCTTTATACAAAGTTTGATTCTGTTCCAAATTGCACACTCTCACATATTATCAGACACAACAATGTGAAGGACAGCACATTTTTCCAATAGAAGCATAAAGGCTGGTATTGTCTCTCTTCTGCATGCTCAAATGGGAAAACACTCTCTTTGGATTCTGCACACTGCCTGAAGAGCGCAATGGAATAAAGATGAAGAGATGTGGTCGATCGAAGGCATGTAGGTCTGGCATGTTGCTGCTCACTTAACTGTACTCACACGTAACTAAGCGAAGAAACCGAAATGTAACTTTTTTTATTTTCAGTAAAATCAATAATATATTTTTGTTTAATAATATTTTTTCTTCTTTATTTAGTATTTTGAGAGAATTTAATGCCACTATTTAATATTTATGCAATAATTTTTATAAATTTTTTTCCCATTGAAAATAATACTTTTTCCCCCTGTTTTTCCCCCTATTTTTTATTTTTCAATTAAAGCTGTATATCATGTTAAAATATAGAGACAAGGTCTTTAAAAATCAAATTTTTGAAGGCAGACGTGTGTCATCTGGTAGGAGTAAAAAAAAAAAAAAAAAAAAAAAAAAAAAAAAAAAAATCTGTAATGCCATGGTTTAACCACTAGATTCCTGTAGCTAAAGAGGCTTGTAAATTCTATAGTTGTTTTCAGACATAAAAACATACTTTTATTAGGTTGTGTATGTGGATATATATTTAGAAATTTTTCAAAGGCTTGGATATTTTATGTTTGAAATGTTGATTTGAAGTGTCAAGTTTTTCCATTAATTTTCCTACTGTCGAACACAGAGAAAGACATTTTGTTACATATAACATTCAAAATTCAATAAAAATGTAACTTTATCAGAGATTAATCAGTCTAATGGGTCTAATCTGATTTCAGCCACTTATTTGAGTTTTCTGGTTCAATTTTGCCATATTGTTACAGCCACACCAGTTCATTTGTGTGTATAATAGTCTGTGTGTCTGTGAGTGTGTTTGAGTGGGTATGTCTGTTTTGTACTGTTTGGATGTTTTAGAGTGTAACCCCTTCCTTGCTGTCCGTTTTTTTACTGCTTTCTTTTACTGCTTTGTGGCTGAATTATTGATTTTATTTCACGAATTTGCAAAAACTTGCTTTGTGTTACAGTTACAACAGTTCATATATGTTTGGGGGTGGAGTGTGGAGAGTCTATTTTGCACCATTGATATTTTAGAGTGTCTTTTCACTGTTGTGTGCATTTTTTTTCTGCGTTGTGGCTGATTTGTAGATTGTACCCCCCAAAAATTGCTCTCTTTTTTACATATTTTCCGTATTTCCCATTCATTATGGCGGTAATTTCTGACCATGAACAACACAAGTATGACTATTTTTTTTTACGACCATTAAGCTTTTTATTTTTTATTTTTTGAGTCACGTAGCGAGTGCCACAAAAGTCATTGACTTTCATACCATTTCGATAAAGTAGCAGTTTTTAAAAATTCTAAACATTTTGTTTTTTTCGGCCTAAAATGACCGAACACCACCAGAGGCAGAGGGTTAATTTGTCCATGCAGTAATTTTAATAAAAAAGTTTGATTATTATATTATATTACAATTTTTTTTTAAAAAGTCCGAAAAATAATTGCCACCATTTTTTTTTAAGTAAAAAATGTTAAACAAGAAAAAAATACTAACGAAAAAAAGACTTTTCTTTCGAAATTTTTCAATGCCTGAGGGTTGGCTTGCTTTCATAATCCTTAAGTGTCAATTTTAGAGAGGTGCTGGATTGTTTTGAAAGGTGGATGACAACATTCAGCTCTTCAAAATGACAGCACTGTGGGCTGGAGGGAGACCACGGATTAATGGACGATACATCTCTGAGTGGAAAGACATGATGGTGCTTTTTGGAATGTAGATGTTCCACCACATGCGATCTACACTCTCATACATATTGCTGAGGTTCATTTAAAGGATTTCCCCCAATATAATATTCTGTATGCTCAAGAAACGCTGAAGGAGAATAAATTTGTAATTGGTTTATAAGAAAGTGAGGAAATGTGGTAAAGATGCTTGCAGCGAGTCCTGGCTGTTGTACGATAATAACAGCTTTCTAGTTCCTGCCTTGAGGTGCTGTGGATTATTCATCAGTGGAATTTCAGTTGAGCTTAAAAGTACAGGGACAGATGTAGAGAGAAAGGGGGAGATGATGAGCTTTTTCACTAGTTGGTTATCGTTTATAAGCTGCCTGCTCAGAGACCTCCACCTGGTGGTAAGCACTGAGCTCTATACTGTGCTTCTCAAAACTGGGTCTGTTCTGATATCATGAACAGAGGGGGGAAAAAAATCTGAATGCATAAAATTAAATTTTTTTTAAAATTATTTCAGCTAAATATTAAAAAATAGCAGTCATTTGCTGCACACCGGTTGCGGCATGTTATGTATATCATACTGTGGAACAATAAACAAATGTCGCCTTATCAGCTGTTTGCCGTTACTGAACTCAGTTTGCACGACATCCGTGATCACAATGCCTAAGGCTTCTGTTTCATATCCAAAGATGCCCAACTTCAGAGGATGTTATTGAAGAAAACATCACACATGTTTAAGATCTATCCCTGCAGCATGCCGCATACGTGCTGCAGCATACAGACACATCTAAACAGGAAATTGAGGGGCAGATGAAAAATCCTGCCATTTCTGTGTGTGTATGATTATGGCCACAGACAAACACAGCAATCGATGTGGCTGACTAAATAGCTTCTTCCAATTTTAGACCTTGCCACAAAAATGTTGCAAAGTAGAGGAATGTGAAAATTAACTGGGCTCTAGAACGTGACTTAAAATAGCATTGTGTGGGCAGAAATTCTCCCACCCAATGTAATTAAAACTCAAAAATTATGTAACATTTCCAGAGCTCTAAACAGACCAATTTTTAAAAAGCAAACTTGATGAATATTGCTATTTACAGATCAAATATTTTCCCATGTCCAAGGAACTTACTCATAAAATGCTAATCAGAACTTTGTTTTTAGCATCAAAGCTAATCTTGCTAATACAGGATGCACCTTAAACAGCTCCCTAGGTCACCAGTCAGGGCACTAATCAGGGAGTCAGCCATTTTAAGGCCTGTCTAAATCGCAAAATCCTTCCAGTGAACGGAAATATTCGCTCCATAAAAATTCCCACAAAGCACCCCAAAAAATAAATTGCACGAACCAACTCAATAGGTAGCTAACATTTATAACTAATTTACAGCTAAAATGTTGCAGGTATATGTAACAACCAAACTATTTATCAATGTACTTTAATTAGCTTTAAAAAAAAAAGTGATGTCAGAAAGATATCAGGGAGCTAGAGAGCTGATTGAGACGCACCCTAGCATTGTGGGATTCCTTAAAGTGCTACGTAAAATCTGTGGTATGCTGTTTTCTCCATCACTCATTGTGTTGAGAAAGGCAGAGGCTTGGTTACAAGCTAATAACCAGCAGACCACCTGCACAGAGAAGACACATGGGCAAAGGTCACCAGAACACCATCAAAGGCCTCTGTGTGCATGCTCATGTCAGAGTCAGTGAAATATAGAACCCTGAGATAAGAATCAAAGAGCAAAAAAGAGCTGTATTGTTGACAACCAGCCAGAGGAGGTGGGGTTACACAGGCCTATACTGGAGAAAAATACAGTTTAAGATGATAGTTATGTTTTGGAACATGGTAGCTAGTTTCTAACGGGTCTAGTGAATTGATAATTTGCTAATTTTTAACCGGTTGACCATTGACCATGTCCTAAAAATACAGCCTGACCACCTTAATTTGGTGTAAGGAAACTAGCTCTCATTTTCCAAAACTTTAGATTCCCAGAAGGGTGAATACTGACACATATACATGACTTTACAGCTCATCTAAACACATAGTAGCACCTCTAATTGTATCAACATCAATGATAGTTCACTCATAAATGATATGAGTGGGCACTGGGGAGATCACACTAGAAGACGTCCCCTAAGAGAGGAAGCATGACAAACAAACAGGATGGCAGAAGAGGAGGATCACAGTTGATTGTTGAGTCTATATGTAGACTTCCTATCAGAGAGAGAGAGTTTCCTGCAGGATGAGGCAGTCAGAGAATGGCACATCACTCTTCATTTCTCCTCACAGACAATTTCAAAAATCTTCAAAAGGAACCTATTTAATAATTTTTTTTTGCTTTTAAATTCATATACAAAATGGAATTGCAAAAATAATGATTGTTCCAAACACTTTACCTTGTCTTTCACTAGTTGAACAAAGTCATTTGGCCATTTTTTAAACATTTTTAGAATTTCCCCTCAAATCAGCAAAGAAAAATTTAAATAAATAATTTCTGGACCTACTCATAACTCAAAATACAAAAAGTTCAATAATTTCAAAGCCTTTTCAAGGTTGGAAACCAGTTTCACTATCGCAGAACTGAACCACATTACAAAATTGAATGTCACATTATGAGATATAATGCCCCAGTTGCAAGATATGAAGTCAGAACAATGAGAAATAGTTGTACTTGAGGGATAAAGTCACAATTGTGAGATATAAAGTCAAAATTATGAAAAAAATAAAGTCTCAGTTGTAAGCAATAAACTCACAATTGCAAAGTTGAAAGCCACATTATTATATAAAATCACATAATAAGCCCTGCAGTTCTGAGATTATTGATTATATATTAACTTATATCTGAGGTAATAAGTCACAGTTATTTTAGAAATAGCATACAATGAAGATTGTGTTTTTTGAGAGCACACTGACTTTCAGGTGCAAATAATGCATCATCAGACTAATAATTTCCTGGCTTGAAGTCTACTATTGAGAGTGAGTCACTCTTTCTCTGGTCTGTTGAGGGGGCTGCACAGGGCAGGGGCTCAAGTGAACACAATATTCCAACAGGCACTTGCTCAAATGTTCCGTTGACTTTGGCTGTTTGTTTCCTAAAGACACTAGGCTCAACAGGCATTCCAGTGCAGCCGGCACAAAGAGCTCTTTTCACCGCGTTTAATCCTTGCAGAGGAGTGGCGAAGGGGCCTGGCTCTCCTCCACTGAGGACCACAGGACCCGAACTCCAAATTCATAGACACAAGCACCCACGCAGACCAAAAAGCCCTGTTTAACAGAGTCAGATTTCAAGACTTAATTCTATATTTTTATACGCAAAGAATTGATTTACCTTTGCAAAGATGTTGATGAAGCCATCACATAACACATTACACATGCTTGTATCCTCTGAACAGAAGCTCCATGACCAGATCTTCAAAATCTCCAACGTCTGGTCCAAAGCCCAATGCCACCAAATCCAGTTTAAAAGCTTTGTTTTGCACTTCTGTCATTTAAAAACCTTGGATCAGAAAGAGATTCACATGACTGTATGATGTCAGACTTTGTTCAGGTGCGGGAAGCATTGCCAATGTCCTCAGTGCCAGTGAGCGACCCTCAACGCCTTGGCAAAACTCCTCAGATCATCTCTTTAATCTCCATTCAAAAATGTGAGAAGCTCAAAGCCAAGAATTTCACCTCAGCTGGAAAGTGGCTAGCACACATGGACTCAAAGCCACAGAAGGAGAATGACGTCAACACCTTCTTTTGCTGTGCTATTAAAAGCTGTTGAGATACAATGGGTTGCTGCCAAAGACTCACCCCTCTCCTCCTGACTCTGGGTCCTGTCTTTCCACACTCCTCCAGACATCAGATGATCTATGCACAAGAACTATGCATCGAAACCATGTTGTCTACCAAAGCTGGTCTACAGTGCGTATTCCCAGAGTTCTTCCCAGAGAGTAACTGAAGGAGGGCTGTGAGTTAGTAAATGGGAGGAGGTGGATGAGACGCAAAGGAAACAGCTTTGGAAATCTCTTGGCCTAATGGAAATATTGTCAACAACCTCCTTCCTCCAGCCCTTCTTTTGTCTCAGACTCAGTATATCACAGAAAAAAATGGAGTACACTTTATAACTAGTTGATGAAAGTCTGAGCCAATCTAAATATATTGGGCAGTCAAAGTTGACGGATTTTGATGGGCATAGACTCCGATCTTTTAGCTTCAGCTCAGATTTTAAAAGTTGTGAAGCGAATTCTAGCCTTAAGTCACAATTTTGCTATTACAGTGTAAATGCATGAGGTAGACGGTGAGAAAAAAGAATGACATCACCCAAATTACACAGCTTTTCCAGCCACCACCTTTTGACTGCAGCTGGAGCCATTCTTTCTTCTGACCTGACATTATGCAAGTCCGATAACAAATACATTTCATAAAATGACCCTGGCTCCATTTCCATGAGAGCTCTTTCAAATCCCAAATGAAATTCTGTGCACGGCTGCTGAGAGTTAGCAGTGAATAATGATGCTCAGGAAAATGTGTTTAAGTGTCTGGAGGATATCTCAGACAGAGAGGGGAAGAGCAAGAGCAGGAGGTGGGAAAGATCAGCTTGGAAAATCGGTTGTGAAGTGCAGATGTTATCGTTGGGCCACACACACACGCACATCCTTGTTACATTTTTGGAAGATTCAAAACTCACTGCCATGTTGATGCTAGGAGGTTGTTACTCAGTAGCTGATAGTGAGATTTCTGGCATGCTGCTATGCGGTTGCTGGGGTGTTTCTGTGCGATTGCCTGGATGTTTGTAGAGCTTTTTAGTATGTTGCTATGTGGCTGCTACAGTGTTCTGGGATACTGTTCTGAAAGTAATAGCACATGTTTGTGCTACAGACATGATGATGCTGCACAATTTGATGTTACCTACAATTAAAAGTCGTTCACACAGAGCATGCTTTGCATTCCATTGTGCTGCTTTTCCACAGTTTTTCTGTGAAAACATTAACACTCTGTTTCCCACTCGCTGTGGGAAGTTTTCTGTGTGCAAATATCCAAAGTGCGCGCCCAAAAAGACATGTCTCAGACAGCACGCGAATATTGAATTTAGCTCACTTTCATGTCTCATTGTGCTTTTTGTTTTTTTAACTTTAATAAGGAATAATCTGTTTAATGTCAATACTATGCAGTGTTTTTTTTACATTTGATTACTATATTAAATTTCTGTACCTGAAAACTACTGTTAGACCTACCTGAAAAGTCTGAAACCTGAACATTTATATTAGTTAGGCTAGTTTTAGCTGGTATCAAAATTAGAATAGAGAGTTTTGAAATTTTACTGGTATCTATTTTGGTGTCATTACTGCCTGCTTTTGCAAAAACAGTTTCATGGCCGGTAAAATATTTATGGCTGGTAAATTTTCTCAGCAAAAAGTAGGCCCTGGCTAGAAGGACGTTTAACTGTTGTGCTCTTGTCTTGTGTCTTTTGCAGTATATTGCTAATGACAGCATTCTAAAAACACATTGCTTAAAGGTGCAGTGGGTAAATTTTAGCGGCATCTAGCGGTGAGGTTGCGAACTACAACTAACGCCGCACCCCTCCCTTTTGGAGAAGCTACGGTGGCCGTCTGGCCGACATGTCATCGCCTGAGAGAGCAGAGAGTAGCCTGTGTGAAGCAATGAGGTTTCTTATTACTTCTAACAAAGAACGGTCTCTGCTTCTAATAAACCAGACGACAACTACTATTACTACTACTACTACTTAGTGCGTATTCAATGTAGTTACGATGCAAGCTGCCTCTAAAAACACGAACGATTTAGAAGAACAACAACATAGTGACGAAACGCGCCCTGTAGTGTTTGTCCATTTAGGGCTGCTGTAGAAACATGCCGGCGTATAACGGCGACTTGACATGGAGGGGGAACCCACGGTGTATGAGATAGAAATGGCTCATTCTAAGGTAATAAAAACATAACGGTTCATTATGTAAGGTCTTTATGTACCACTGAAAACATAGTTATGTATATTATTTTGCATTTCTGTCAATAGATCCTCCCACATTTTACACATTGCACCTTTAAAATAAAAGAAGTTCAATTTTTTTAAAAAAACATCTCACATTTTCTGTGTGAATGGCTCCTTGCGTGCTTCAGTTAAATATTTAGTTGAAGCAAACCCCTAACCGTAGTAATGAGAAACATCAACTGTTATGCTTTCCTTAGAAAACACGACTAATGAATGTGTTTGTATTCCACTTCCAAGCAAATCAATTCCAGCAATCTCTGCGTTCTGAAATATTCCAATAGAACACACGGTCATTGGCAGGGACTGTGTGATTTCAGCCCATTCTCATTTCTTTGGAAACAGAAATGACCTGGACAACAGAGGCTTGATTATCAAAACCAAAACCAGTGGAGCATTTTTCACTCACCACTGACCCTCCAAAGTGATCATGGAAAGGCCCCGCACTCCCCCTCTGCCTGTTTCTCTGTACTGGCTCAATGGACTGCTCTGTTTTGGGTGGGAGATCAGGAGGAGAGAGAACTACTAACGTGGCACTTCCAGTGTGGTGCCTCTGGTCTCTTTCTATCTGTCCTCCTCTCAGTAAATGAAAGGTGAGGCACAGATCTTGTCTCCTCCTTGTTTTCTCACTATTTCTGCTGTTTTCTTGAGGCCAGTGGCTGTAGTCTGAGATTCTCACAATGCTGGTTACGTTGTGTCTTCAGCTCTGATAAAAACAAGGACAAAGCTCATTTCTGTTGCCCGCATTTGGCAGTGAAAAACTTTCACAACCTCATGCCATATCTGCTATGCAAAACATCATTCCACATGGACTCAGTCAAATATTTTTTTTTTTTTTTTAAAAAACAGCAATGGTTTCTAAAAATAACAACCTATGTTTGGATCACAGCTGATTTGACTGGACCAGATTTTTGGATCAGAATCTCACAAATCCTGCCAAGAACATTTCCAGGTCATTTCACCTCAACATCAAGACACAAAATTAGTAATTATATATTATATACATAAAATGAAGCCTATTTTAAGATTTTGTTTGCATTATGACATTATTTTCATGACAATTATTCAAATTTCCCCTGCCATTCTTAAAAAAAAAAAAAAAAAAACTAACTCCTGTAATGTCAAAAATACTTATTACTAGAATACAAAAATTATATATTATTTTAATTGAGAATATTTATACATCATGTTAGTATTTCTTGTACTGTCTTTAGTTTAATGTCTTTAGTACTTTATAATGAAATAAAAACATTGTATTATAGTATCTCTTATTGCAATACAGTAAAAAAAAAAATGTGTGACAGTAATGAGAACCTAATTAAAATCTCCCCTAAGAATAATGAAAATGACCAAAAAAAAAAAAAAAAAAAAAGTAAAATATCCGGATGCATAATACAAATTTGAAGGATGCAACAACAAAACTAAAACAGTAAAAATTAGAATTTGATAGGAATTTATGGGGAATTTGAAGGGAAAATGGAAATAAGAATTTGAGGGGAATTTGTAAAACTGCCACAAAAAATGTCAAAATGCAAAATGGAAAAAAGTCCTAAACCCCCCAAAAGTTTGGCTACTTTTTAATAATTATATATATATATATATATATATATATATATATATATATATATATATATATATATATATATATATATATATATATATATATATATATATATATATATATATATATATCCTTTTGACTGTGGAGAAATTGGACTTGGCATGTTATTAACAGGTTTCATGAGATTCAACATTTTTAGTATCTTGAAAAAATAGACTGCGTGACATGGACACAAGTTCTTAATATCTAACAACAGACACGTTTTAAAGTTCAAAATATTTGAAAACAATCAAAATAGTTGCACTTGTGCAGTTATTATAAAGCTATCATTCACCAAGTTAAGTTTTTAAAATAGTATAGAAAGTGAAGTATCTTACAAGCTATACAGGAGACCTACCTGTAAGAACTTTCTGGCAGCCTATTAAACAAGACAAACACATGGCTCCTTCATGAACAAGACATTATAAAAATGGATAGAGTCTTGAGGATGGTATGTAAGGTTCTTCCTGGCACATGTTCGAACAACCATCACAGACACAAAGCAGATTCTCCTGCCCAGCACGGGACAAAAGTCGTCTCCCTCTGTGACGGCCTCTCTCTTCTCCTCTCACTCGTTCAGCCTTCCTGTTCTGTCAACCACTCCTAGCCTGACACAAGGCACTCATTCTTTCAGTCAAAGAACTCCTCACTTGTTCACTAACCTTGCAGAGACCCCTGCTGCAAAAGTAAGTCCATTTCAGGAAAGGCTGAAACTCACTTTTCTGTAGAAGGTGCGCAAAAATGCACTGGCATCCACAATGCTGGTACTCTTTCTGAGGGTTTCTTGGGAAGGTGCCAGAGCACTGGAGACCTGAGGTCAGTCCAGCTTTTGTCACTGTTTGTATAGTCCTGTGTCAGTTCTGACTCTTCCTGGCACTACACCAAAGAAAAGCTGCTCTTGTAGGATCAGGTGCTTCTCTCCAATATGACACTAGTCCTCTTCCAGCTGATGTCTCTAACTGAGTGCACTCTATTTCTCATCGGTTTGTGTTAGCTTGACTCTTTTCCTTTTTTGATTCTCAGCATAATTTATCCCCTTTCCAATAGGAGGGGCACGTCAAGTGTTTTGGAGTGGTCTGCTGGCTCTAAGCCAGCCAAAAAGAGCTTGATGTTTCAGAATTATGAGGAATGCTTTAGAAGATGGTTGTTACTCATCTTGTTTATTTGACACTTTGGATGAAAATTAAGAAATTATAATTTGTGGGTTTTGTGGTGTCATCTGAATTTACTTTGAACTTCTGAAGAGTTCTTCAAAATGACTCATTTCAATTTGTCTTTATGCTTTCATAATTTTGTATGCTTTTCAAATAATTATGGGATAATTATGGGCTGTTTCAATGTTTCAAAATCATAATTATGATTTTTATTTTTATTTTTGTTATGTGGTGTAAATTGTCTCATTGGCTAAACAACAGCACCATATTCACAAGTGAAGAAATAGGCCTATGCGATCACATTGCAGGGTCCCTTGGGAAAAACTTTTTGAAATTAGCCTGTGAAAGTGAACTTGTGATGAGGAGGGGGTTAATTTAGACTTAAATTATCCAAATGTAAAGTACTCTTTTTTTTCTTAAAGTATATATTTTTAACTGCATTTGCAAACATTTCAATAGCCACTGAAGTAAAATTTTAAAAAGATGCTCACAGAGCCTTTGCCTGAGAGAAGATTAGCTATGGTAAGTTATTTGCTTATGGATAGTAGGCTACATTGAAAACAAACAAACAAACAAAAAACATACGAGTAGGCCTACTGTTATTTTATCACTTCGATAGATTTAGACATCTTAGGTACGTCACAAAAATTTAAGTTTGGAAATGCCTTTAACAGGCTAGTTGGCGGTTAGCTAATTGCTCAGAGGGCTACAAGACATTTGTGTTGCACGAAGTTCAGAAATTTGAAAAAGTAAGCCTCCTTAAAGTCACAGAATGAAATTGTTGCTGTAACGTTACCAAGAAAATACTGAGCTAAAAGATCTTCACAACTGATAAATCAGCAGGTTAAGCTGCTTATTTTTTGATATAAACAAGAAAACTCGCAAGAGATTGACTGTAATGTAGAAAAATAACTTCGCTTTGAGCGATTTCAGTGTGTATGGAGTTCAATAATAAACAACATCTGTGTGACTCAGTTTGGGCAATTTCCCTTTGAGACTGTACTTTGTTTTTAGTTAGTGAGACACGCTGCCCTGGATGACTGAACAATTCAAAATACACATTTTCACAGCCAAAAACGCAAACTGTGTCAGCATTGCCTACCATTCTGAATGATGTGACAATAGTGCCCTCTAGTGACTTCTCAACACTTCACTTCACTTTTCAAAACAACACCAAATAGATGGACCAGGTAATCCATACGGTAATCTTAATGCAAATAACCTAGAAATAAACACAATTAGCCAATACTAAACTTTAAAATAAAGCTTTGATCCGGCTAACTTTACTCTTCCCCCTTTCCTAACATAACATATAAGTGTCAAATAAACCTGTAACAAAAGTACCCAACTCCTAGGACAGTAAGACTGCTGTTTGTTCTGTTTCTTCCTAAGGAAATTCCTCATGCTCACTCAGAATGCATCTAATTTCCTCCTGTGTGTCTCACATGTTAAAAGCCCAGCTCAAAGGCTTGTCACCACAGTGGGGGAAAAGCAGGGCAGCTGGAGGGTCTATGACAGGTGTGGAAGAACTGAACTCTCGCTCTCACTTTTACTGCGGGAAAACGTTCCTAAAATGGCCTCTGTAAGAATGGGATTATTTTGTCAGCACCTTAAGGCCCTAAAACCTGTAAACCTGCTTCTGGCTTTCAAGGTATGTTTAGCACGCAGTAGACACTTATACTAACTTCATCAGAGTAATACAAATTATGCTGTTCATTATAATGATAGTTATATTTTTATACATTTTTATATATTTATATATTATGACATAAAATGCACACACACACATTTTATACGTTTTATAATTTATATTATATTATATTATATTATATATATATAAAATATTCATTAGATTTTTTATTTTTTTCATTATCAGAACTGGCAAATCACAATTTTTTATAGGCCATAGGCCATGGAAAAAAAAAAAAAAAAAGAATATTATATATATATATAAAATATTCATTAGTTTTTTTTTTTTTTTTTTTTTCATTATCAGAACTGGCAAATCACATCACTCCATTATCCTGTCTGAAATTCCAAATATATAAATGTGTAAAGATGCTAGAAATTGAGGAAACCATACTTTTAACTAGATCTAGAAAACAGAAACCATGCATTCAGATTCACGCAACATATCATACATAAACCCAACAGCATATGTGTCCAGTTATTGACATCACTGTTAGAGTTTGTGGATAGGTTTCAGAAATAGAATGGAACTAACCTGAAATCGGACCTTCTTGAGCAACATATTAAAATCCTGGATGGTGGACACTTTACTGCTTGGGATCCTGAACGTTCAGCACATGTCGTATTCCTCATTAGCCAACCTGGAAGAATAGCCTATTTCAGACTGAGACACAGAGCTATAACAAATCACCGACCCCCAGCAAACTCATAAATCATTAACTCCAAAAACTTAATCCTTTGTAAATAATTAAAATAAAGTTTTCAATGAATCTCAGACTGATACCAAAATCCCATGTGACCATATAAATTCTTAGCCCATGCTAGTCCCTCTGCCCCCTCTCACTCTTTCATGTGACCCTTTAACAAAGCCTAGCTCAGTACTTATCTGTTTGTTCATTCATCCGAAAGAAAGACCCACCCTCTTTTATGACCGGGACAGTGGTCATTAACACCCCTCCTCTTTTTTCTCAACCCCAAACAGAGATACACCCCCTCTTCTCCTCTCCAGGGAACCATATGTTCACCTGATTTGACTGACAGTGTGAGAACTACTGTTTACATCAGACGTGTACGAGCAACCTTTACTTCCACAATCACTGTCCATGCATCACTCCCCCCAGACTTCACCTCATTATTTCTCCATTGCGAGCGATCAGATAGGAAATTAGGTCAGCGCTGATACGGTCCCTATTCTTGCAGCCCACACCCTTCAGTCCCTTCATCAAATCAGATGTTAAATCTGCTTTCTCAGGCCCGCCCTAAAACTTTCCTCGTGGATTAGAGTCAACATCAAACATAGAGGCAGATTTTACCAGATAAGACTGTGTTTCACATACAGATCATCCCCTGTAGATATGGGTCAGTGACTATGACTTTGACATTTAGTAAAATATGCAGACACAAATTTATGGTAGTCAACAAGGAAAGATTGTGTTTGTTTAAAGACACGATTATAAAAGCGATAAAGAACAGTTTATCTGTCGTTTTCACCTATATTACAATTCTGTTCTTGTAAAGTTTTGACCAACAACCGATAAATAGCCAGTATTAAAATGCTCTACTATTTTGTCTAAATAAATTAAAAATTAAACAATATTATTGGTTTAAATGCTACAAGGGAAAGTGTCACAACCAGTATTATTCTAGTATTATTTGTATACTATTACTGTATTTATTAATTAGCTTTTATTTTTTATGTGCTTTTCTCATTTTTATTAGTTTTCTATTTAGCTTTATTTTTTTGTTTTTAGTATTTTTAGGACTGCTTATCATCCCTCTCAATACTCATTTACCTCCAAAACAAATAAATGGAACTTAAAAAGATTAAGTTGAAATTATTTAAAGGACATGGTGATGGAAAAAATATGAGATGGAAGGAAAACTATCAATCAATGCAAAAGTTTTGCATTTCCCAGAGAAACTTGGCATTCACTCTCAAAACTTTTGCGTTACCCCAAGAAACTTTGCGTTCGCTCACAAAGAACTTTAAAGTTTTGCTAGCGAACACAAATTTTCTTGGTGGAATGCAAACATTTTGCAAACAAACTCGAGCTTCTCTGGGAACGCAAAATATTTGTGACAGAACGCAAAAGCACTGACATAATATGTCCATCATCATGTCAATTTAGGAGCTCCGTAACTACTGTACATGCTTTGAGAGACCTAAAACTTCATAGCTATCAAGTAATATATACAGTTTAGCACCATTATACAAAAATATTAGAGTCAAGCATTCCAAAAAGCCACGTCAGAGCAGATGTAAATTATTTCTCTTAGTAATTGGCTGAGGGAGTGATTCATTGGCAGGAATCTCCTCTACTCAACCATACCTAATGCATTATCAACTCTGAATGCCATTGCCTTGTCTCCAAGATTCCTCACATGCTTGTATAAATCCATAACAAACTCCCAGTCCACTGGCTCTTGAAGTCCACCAAACCAGGGCTGGACAGTCAATTTATCATTACAAATAATACTCACAAATTTTACGCCAAACAATGACAACAATCAACCATCTAAGAGGTTTTTAATTGTTTGTTGCTATTCAATTGCTAGGGTGTTCTAGGTGCTTAAACACACCACTACTCAAGTCACATGACTTGAGGCATAATTTATGTCTGGTACGGGATGATTTAACTTTAATACATAGGGTGAGGGCTCTAAGCATAAGCAATCGTGAAGCTTCCATTAGCAACACCAATACATATACCATGCAGCTACAGTATTCAAAATCCTAGGTAAAGACACATATTGAGGCAGGAAGAGCTCAAAAAAAATACACTTTAATTTAAATTTGACTTTATTATTGATTAAAGGTATTCATAACTATCTTACAGCAAAATGGAATGTCGTAACCCTCCCCTTGGCGTTCCGTAATCATCTTTGAGTGTGCGCTGATAAATGTATTTTACATTATGGAAACACAAAAAAAATAAATCTGTTCTTAACATCTGGGAAGCCAGGGAGAATATATTTTCCTGTTTAGCCAAATAAATGCAGCAATGAATAAAAAGCAAGAAACATTTAAACGGATTATGTGTAACATTACTTACAAAAAAAACAGAATGAAAAATCTTCCTGTTTAGATTAATCTTCAAACTAATGATTACATAAATATAACAGAAAAAAGGGAAGATACTAAAAGGCAAAAAGTATGTGTGCTTTATGATGTATACAATTATATCCATATTTACTAACAGCAGAGATGTCATTTTGAAGAGATGAAAAATTATGTGAATTTGGACTGCACATTTAATGCAGTGTCAGTTCTTATTGCACAAGCACAGCTGATTTAAATCACCTACATATTTATTTGGTACTACAATTTTAGGTCTGTTTCCATATTAGAAACCCTTGATTATTAGAAATAAATCCAAATTGCTAATGGGCCGATGCAGATCACGTGGTTTGAAAAAAAAAAAAACGTCAATTAGGATGCAATTCTATACAAAGCCTTTGCAACAAAAGTATATAAGTTTCCAATTTTATTCTATTTCTTTGAAGGGTCAGGAGGGTTCATATGGCCTTATAATACATCTGCTGTAGATGACAATGATCTTCCCTTGATGTCTTCAGGTGCAGTGCTGTATTTTACGTTCTTTGTCTCTTTTTCTGGCAGGTGTAGCTGACTGCACTTAGTAGTGAGCAGCTGAAAGTCCAGTTTATATAAAAGTAGATTATTTTCCTTTAAGACAAACACAGAAGTACTGCAGCCCATGTCAGAGAATGTTTTTTGAGAGCTCTGTTAACGTACAGCACACTCTCTGATCCGTTAAGCTGGCTGGCAGGTTAAAACAATCTTCCACCAGGAAACATTTACAGGATCTCATACTTATCCACAACAAATGACGTCTCTGAGGAGAATTTGACAGGACTGCCTCCTTCTACGTATGTCACCTTTGCCACCTGTGGAAATATAGTGGATATTTTGTCATTATGTATTTGTGGATGTGTGTGTCTATACATGGATATATAGTCATTTTCTTTCTCACTAGGACTAATTTTTGTTGCAGTATTTCATTACTTGCCTGAATGTCACAAAAGTTACGCTTGGAGACAAAAGAAACGTTGATTGGGAAGAAGTCGTTGGGTTTGCCATCTATACTGAACTCCAGGCTGCCACTCTTGTTCTTCTCATCGATAACGGGAAGTGACCATTCCAGGATGTTTTTCCTGCTGTCATGGTTATACTGCCCATCCAGATCACCGACCACTGGAGAACCTACACCTGACCTGCATAATCGAGGAGCCACAGTTTGTTTATGGTAGATGGAATGAAATACTAAGTTGACGTGCTAATTAAATTAAAAATTATTATAAAATTATTTTATTATTATTAATATACTTACAGTTTTAATGCACAGACAGATAGACAGATAGATAGACAGACAGAGATGCACCGATACTTAATTTCTCAGTCAACACCGGTATCCAATTATTCAGAATGATATCTGCTGATACCGACAGTTTGATTTAAGGAAAAAAATCTTTCCCACTACTGTAAACTATACAGGGAACCGTCTCATTTGGTACATTACTATAATATTACAGGTTAAAATTATCAAATTATATTATATTATCAAGTTATATTATATTCAACTGACATTTATTATTTATTTTCAGATATAATTAATAAAATTAAAAAGCTGCTTTATTGACATCTTTCTGCGGTTGAAACACAGATTGAGCGATTACATGAGACAGTTTGGTAAGTTGTACTGTATCTTTCAACATACCTGTTCATGTTCATGCATGTTTTTCATACTATGACTTGTATTAATGTGGAAGAAAAGACTAACACTGCCGCTTGAACTGAAGTGCTACAGCGACCACATTTAACCCTCTGGTGTTCTTCGGTCAATTTTACCTTTTGTTTTTTCAGAATCTTTTACTTCATTGGAATGGTACTAAACCTTTAGTGGAAACTTTTGGTATGGAGCACAAACAAAATCTTATTGAAAGCTAATTTTTTTAAAATTATGGCTTTGATTTTCTCGCAGCTTTTAAGTAAAATGTGTTTGGGAAAATATACATTTCAAATAAATTAAAATAGTCTGTTTGTGCATTTTTCATTACAATAAACATAAAATTCTATAATTTTTTTTGAGTTCACTTTTTTAAACTTTTCTCACTTCAGCAATAATCTGCCAAGTGTCTTTAAAAAGAGACCAAACTTACAGCAAGTCTGTGCTTCATAGCATTCAAGATTTATGACAGTTTAAGTTGGAAATTTCATTTTCAGGTAAATGCTAAAAAGTGAATAAATGGATAACTACTGCATAAATATAATTTAGTACCATAAAATCCCCTAAAAATACAAAATATTAAATAAAAAACATTTTCAACCTAAATTATAGTGCATTTATTTCATAAAAAAAAATAATAATTAGAACCAAGAACACCAGAGGGTTAAGGGCTTCAAAACGGAATTTATTGTTTGAATTTTGTGATAAAATTGACAGAAATTTAAAGCTGAGACTTTGTTTCTTATAAGAAGTAACAAAGCACAAAGCTCTTTATTGGATGGGAGACGCGCTACAAACAATGTTTGGTGTAAGAAAAAAAAAACAAAAAAAACACGTACCTGGCAACACTGGCTTGAACTACGAATGATTCATAGGGTCAAACAGAGCCTGCTTTAACGTTGCTATTTTTTAACTGTTAATTTAAACCGCTAACCTCGACAGCCTTAAATTCAACACGAGAGACATTTTCTTCACACACAGCATGAGTTTCCATATGAAACATTTTTCCGCCCACTTTTGATTGACAGGATATAATCGGCCCTAAACAATGGCTGTTTTTAAACAACTGGCCAATGGCTGATAGTGAAAATTGCTTTTATTGGCCATTACCGATTATTGGCCGATACATCGGTGCATCCCTATAAATAAATGTTTACACAATTAATATAAAAACATATATAACAATATTAAAAGGGAAACAGAAAATATCTTGTTTATAATGATTTGAATAAGCACTTACGGCACAGGAATAGTAATGATAACATCATTGAGTTCGAGTCCCTCATCCTGAAGCTCATACTCAATGTTGACGTCACAGCCACTTCCACTTTCTGACGGCCAACAGTTAACTGAGAAGACAACATAGGACGCATGCATGATTGATATGTTCATGAAAGTGCTGCCATACAAAATCCTTGAGTATGAAAAAAAGAGAAGACTCACTAGTTAAAGGAATGAGGGAATCATCTGTGCTCTGTAACCTCCATTTCAGCACCCCCAAATCACTGTTGAGAGGGAAGGACTTATCCTGGTTTTTCAGAGCAATCAGGGACTCAGTGTTGAAAAGCTTTTTATCAACATGAGGGTGAGTCTGAAAGATAAATGAAATAGTATGCGTCACATGGTCAAGACAAAATATTTTTTGAAGATCTAAATAGGGTGAAAACTGAGTCAAAGCACAGTGTCCTTTCTAAAATCCCATATTGTCAACAACTTCCCCTCAAAATACATGATGAGACCATGACATGCAGTGTCGTGTCTCACACACCTGTAGTTGGGCTCCTTTCTTGTCATTATTGTTGAGGAGTATAGAAATGCGGCCATTTTTTTCATCTGTGACTTTCAGAGTGATCATACCCAGAACCTCCATGTTCTGCAGTCCACCATCCCGACCACAGGTCAGAGAGATCTTCTCTTCCACCCTCAGATGTACACTGGGAAACAAGTTCAAAAAATGCCATTAACAACAGGCATAATCTGAAAATAATATTTTAATATGAAAATACACTACTGTTCAAAAGTTTGGGGTTGATAAAATTGTTAATGTTTTTGAAAGAAGCATTTTATGCTCACCAAGGCTGCATTTAATAGATAAAAAATACAGTAATATTGTGAAATATTATTATAATTTAAAATAACTGTTTTGTATTTTAATATATTTTAAAATGTAATTTATTCCTGTGATGGTAAAGCTGAATTTTCTGCATTATTACTCCAGTCTTCAGTGTCACATGATCCTTCAGAAATCATTCTAATATGCCGACTTGCTGCTCAAGTAACATTTCTTATCATTATCAAAGTTGAAATCAGTTGCGCTGCTTAATAATTTTGTGGAAACCGTGATACATTTTTCAGGATTTTGATGAAAAAAAAAAAAAAAAAAAAATTTATTTGTAACATTAGAAATGTCTTCACAGTCACTTTTGATTAACTGAATGCACACTTCCTGAATAAAAGCATTTAATTAAAGAGTATTTATATTAGTGATGTCAATCAATTAAAAAAATTAACTACTTTAAATCACAGATTTTTTTTCTGTAATTAATCATGATTAAAAACTTTTAATATTTTTAGATTGTAATTTTACAGTTACTCTCCAAATTAATGTAGAAACAACTTAAAGACATTATATTTTAAATATTTGTTTAATGGCATCTGTTTATGAATGAAAGCCAGTTTCACTGATACTAATACTGGTAACTGATGTCTCTATGAAATTGATTGTTTTTAAAACATTAATTACAGACATTCAATTAAATTCACATTTATTTGTATAGTGCTTTTCACAATACATATTGTTTTAAAGCAGCTGTAAGCCTACGGTTTTAAGTCTTTCAAGCAATAAGCCTACCTCTCTATATTCACTGGAGGTTGAAGGACTTTAGATGCCTCTGATGCCTTCCTTCCTGCACTGGATGTGACAATATTTTCTCCTTCTGATTTTAGTTTGTCCACAAAGTTATCCACCTCTTTCCCCTTGACACCCAGCTTCAGTGCTTTACTTGAACCACTCGGCCTACAGGAAGAACAGGGCAGATTAACTTCTGTACACATTTATATTTCGAAGCATCATGGCCCACAGTTAAAGCTCATACCTGACAGGAGCAGAAGCCATTTTGGGCTTCTCTGGCTCTATTGTATCCATGATGATGTTGGCTGATGTGACGCTGCTCATTCCTGAATTTCCAAAACCGCCGAAGCCTGGTGATTTCTTTCCGGAACGTTCAGCATCTTGTCTTGCTCGCTGCAGCTCTTTGGCCTTGCGTTTCATCTCGGCCTTTGCTTCCCTTTCTTGGGTCTGTTAAAGTGGAGAATTGAGAGAAACCCAGAAAATTAGAGTGTGTTTGATTTAAACTTAAAGTGGAGAGTAATTTTGCCCTGGATGTTTCATTAAATATCGGACCTCTCTGACAGCCCTGAAGACTTTCTCTTCATGCGAGTCCATCTCAGTAAAAGTGCGAATCTGGGCCAGGTTAACGTTCTCCCGGTATCCCAGAGCTACGATCTCATCAAATGCAAATATGAGATCAAAACAGTGCTCCGAGATCTCGCTTTCCTCCAATACTCTGCAATATTCAGGGATCTGAAGAAATACAGAAAATAATCACTTATTCAAGACACATCTAAGAAGTGCAATAATTTGGAGAATAAAAAAAGTAAGATTTACCACTCGGGAGAAAAGCCTTAGTGTCTCCAAGTCCTCCAGGATGTTGCTGTTTTTTGTAGTGATCAGAACCATGTAGAGCTTCTCCAGGGGCTGGTAAACGTAGCGCACACTGTCTGTTTCCACAAAAGTGTGCTGCTTGCCTGTATTCATCAGTTTGGGAAAGGCAGCCAGAAGGCCCTCGACGCGAGTTCGCGTCATCTCTACGAACTGTCGTGACACTATGGCTTTTCCTGCCTTAGTGCAAACCGCCGCTGCCAAGAGCACCTGCAAAGATGTGATGGACATTCAAAACTTAATCAGACAAAGAAAACTGGGATTTTTGATCGTTATGACGATGCCTGCATTCAGAAGAAATTAGTCTGCAGCACAACATCTATTTCAGAAATGATGATCAACTTGCATTACCAGTGAAAAATAAAATAAAACAAATGGAGAATCAAAACATTTAAGATAAAGTGATCAAAGTTTTGACTGGGAAGTTAAGCTCAATGCGTGGTTTGGAATAGACTAGAGACCAGTAATTGTTAAACCATTTTTTCTACTTAATTGATTATTGTTCAGTGTTGGGCCTACCGATAAATGGCATGCCGCAATTGTAAAGTAACTTTATTTGTGTATGTAACGAAATCTATTAAAAATAGTTTTTTATTAATTGAAAGTAGCTGATATAAAACATTAATATTAGATGAACTTAAGCTTAAAAAAACATGTTGTAGAAATATATAGGTATAAGCTAAAGAACTAAAATCACTAAAACTAGGAAAAAGCTAAATATAAATATTAATAAAAAACAAAACAAAAAAAATCACTAAAACGAAAGCTATTTTTTATATATTAAGTTCATTCAAAATGTAGATAAATACTATAATAGTATAATAATACTAAAATAACAGTTCTCAAGGGAGAAATATGTCAAGCTTTATGCTTAACAGTAAGACATGTGCAAAACAAAGATATATTTGCAATCACTTAGATTTACATAAATAATTGTAAATGAATAATATCAAATTAATTTTATTTTCTAGTTATTATTTTTAGTCATACACCAGAAATAAAACTAAATAATAAACTATTCTACATATCAGTTATCAGATACGAAAAAGCATTAAAATAATCTACATTGGTTGGCATGATACAGTAAACGTGACTAAAAAATATTTTCCCTAATGTTAATAAAGATTATAAAGGTCTGCTATACATAATTTAATTTGTATGCATTTCATGTATAATTTTATGTTTTTTTTTATGTTTCATGATCCACAAGTTATTTATATTAAGTTAATATTTGAATTGTCAAACTCAGTTAGCTACAACCTGTTATTATCTACATAGACATTAATTATATAAATGATAAAAGAATACAAAAAATAGCAGTTTATTATACCAATATTTTGTCATATAGCTGATAATGACAGCTATTTACTTTCGTTAATTACTTGAACTGTAATTAATCTTGATGACAATCTAATTAGCTGGCTAACATTTAGCTGGCTAGCTGTATCAGATATCATGACCTAGCAACAATGTTTCCTTCTTTATATAACAAAATATATAACAAAAACAGATGGAATAGACACTTTTTAGTCATTGACACTAAAAAATTAAAAGAGTTTCAAACTGTATGAGCGATGAGCTACATCGCTAGCTGCTAGCCCCATCCTGCTAAATACACAAAACAAACAGTCATACCATTTCTGTTCCCTTTCACACGAGGATCCGTCAGTGGACTCAGTCACAGACACTGTCTGTCCAGATGTATCAAAACAGAAAATGTCAGAGTGGTGCCTAACGCTCTGTTTCAACAGTAGCATATAGCTTGACTCGTAATATTGAAGAAACAGAGCCACGTCTCCAGAGTCCAACCGGAAAAAGTTGCGCCGTGTGTCAGAAGCAGATTAGAGCTGATGTAGGAGAGATGGCGACATCTAACGGCGGAGAACAGCTACTGCGCATGCAAACAATAAACTTTACACATATTTGCAGAGATATCATCATGATAAGAAATTAGAAAATACACTACCGTTCAAAAGTTTTTTATTTTATTTTTTTATTAAGAAATTCGTTATTTTATTCAACAAGGAATCTATTAAAAAGAGGACTATAAAGACATTTATAATGTTACAAAATATTTATTTTTCAAATAAATGCTGTTTTTTTTTATCTTTCTATTAATCAAAAGTCCTGAAAAATGTATTTTGGTTTGTACAAAAACTGTTTTCAACATTAATAATAATTTGAAATGTTTATAATGTTATATAATAAAGCTGCAAATCAGCATATTAAGGTGATAATACACGGGGCAACTTTTTGAGCAATGTTGCCAGGCAGTTTTGCCAAGCGATGTCGTTGTGAGCACTTTTCCGTTGAGAATGGGCAACAAATTTTTCTCTGGATATCCAGATACAAATTTGTTGCCCATTCTCAATGGGAAAGTGCCCGAGCAACATCTTTTGGCAACATTGCTCAAAAAGCTGCCCCATGTATCATCACCTTTAGAATGATTTCTGAAACATCATGTGACACTAAAGATTGGAGTAATGATGCTGAAAATTCAGCTTTACCATCACATTTACATTTTAAAATATATTCAATCAGAAAAAAGTTATTTTAAATTGTAATATTTCAAAATATGCAGTTCTTTCAAAAACTTAAAACTTAAAAATTACAAACCCTAAACTTTTAGAAGAGTATCCTGTATGTAACATTATATAACATCCTCACTGTATATAACATCCTCACTGTATTATATATATATATATATATATATATATATATATATATATATATATGTGTGTGTGTGTGTGTGTGTGTATATATATATATGTGTGTGTGTGTGTGTGTGCTTTATTTACCTCACTCTGTTTAATTTCTGTACTTTCTATCTTCTATTTCAATACTTTAATTTTCAGTTAAAATCTTGAGCCCTGCTTTAACGTGTCCTATAGTGTGAATTTTAAACTAAATTTGGGAACCAAAAACAGTTCTTGAGTGGGCGTTTTAGCTTATTTTTTAAATCTTATTTATTCTTAAATTAAATCATTTTAAGTCATCATGAGCCCCCCTTGGAAATTTCTAAATCAGACCACTGATCAGTGACAAAAAAAATTTATTTATTTTATATATAATTTATTTAGATTTTTTTGGTCGCAAGATAAGTGTTTTGATACAATTTTTAAAAGAATTTAAAGGAGTTTAAAATCGTAAAATATTTATATTTGATTTTTAACGTAGGCATAGGTAAAGATAGGCTTAAAAAAAAAAAAAAACGTTGTCATCTCTACATATGCTTCACAAAGTACATAAATATACAAACTGCATACAGTACGACGTGGTTCCATACTCAAGAAGTAAAAAGTTTTTTTAAAGATTTTTTAATGCTGAAATTAGCAGTCACAGTTGCTTGTTAGTTGTAACACGTCACTTTAAGAGGTATGGAAAATAAAACATAAAGCACATTGGGAATGACAGTGGACTAAACAAGGGGAATTATGTTAATAACCACACCCCTGCATCAGCGATCCAAACTCGGGATGTTTTTTTTTTCTTTTCTTTTTTTTCAAATTCCACCACATTTGACAATCAAATGTGATCCATGGCATCTTGTTGCACCACTGAGGTAAATAAGGCACATTTGTCTAGCTCAGATGTCTATACAGCCTGACACTGTCAGTAATTAATCATAATATAAATTTACAAAATCATCTTTATTATACTGTCCATTAAGTGCAACAACATTCAGCAAAACACATTCAACTTAGTCCATCATAGTTTAGACCCCAGTATCAAACAGATTAATAAGTGCATTCAGATGCACAACATATGAGTAAATGAGTAAATAATACCAGCATTCATCAGTATTTTGACCTGGGGATTTATTAAATTCAGACACAGAGGCCAGTACTGCACATCGTCCCATTTCACTTCTGCTTTCTCTCAAAGCCAAAGTTACAATCATCATCCAAGTCAACCACATAATTACATACAACGTCCAGCTGTAGGCCATAAATATAACAAACCAAACCCAACTCCTACAACAACCTGCGTTTACAGGCCTAAAGCACTGACCCACTGTGCGTTTTGCCTGATATTGTATTGTTCACTATATGGACAGAAATGTTTCTGCTTATATGTCTTTCTTTGGTTTTGTGTTGCATTAAAGCATATGATCTTAAGCCTGTTGTAATACAGTAAGTGATTCTCTCAGTCGTGGTTTGTTTGGAGACGAGGGGCAGGGGTGTAGCTATTGACGAGTTTACTTCTGCGCTGGTGGCTTCTCTCCACAGGTGATGGAGATGTTGCGCTCAGGGATGTCCAGCGGGTGACAACATGCACAGATGGTCAAAACACCATCAGAGGACAGAGAGGAGGTGATGGACTCTGGATCTACACCGGCTGGGATCTTATACTTCCTGTAAAACTGCCTTGCCACAATTCCATGCTCATCCTGAAACAGAGACAGATTCAGTTTCTTCTAAAGGAGGTACAGCAATCACTGCACATTTAAAAGTCACAGAGAATAAAGTTGAATTGACTTTAAATTGAGGAAGCAAACAAGAACTAGAAACGAAATTCAAAATTTGAGTTTAGAGAAGGGCACATTAAACTGATCAAAAGTGATAGTAAAGACTTACAAAAGATTTCTGTTTCAAATAAATGCGTTCTTTTGAACTTTCTATTCATCAAAGTGTCCTGAAAAGATTTTAATTGATCATAATGATCGTAATTTATACAAAAAAATATTAAGCAGCACAACTGTTTTCAATATTGATAATAATAAGACATTTTTCTTGAGCAGCAAATCAGCCACGAGTCCCAAGTCCCTCTTAGAGCAGGCGGTTCGAACAGGAGGGGTTAAATTGGTGCCGTGACCCGGATGGGAGTGAGTTTAACAGACGTAGGCCAGTAAGAGCTGTGTGTGTAAACCTCACTCCCCTGATCTCAAGTGGTACGCTAGAGACTGTGGTCTTTAGCCTCCTTGTTAGAGTGCCCGACTCCCATGCGGACGGGCCCGGGTTCAAGTCCCACTTAGAGCGTGCAGGAGGGGTTACATTGGTGCCACGACCCGGATGGAAGTGAGGTTTAGGGGGTGATTGTAACAGAGTGGGTGGTTCGAACAGGAGGGATTACACTTCCAATCAATGTCCTGCTGTGGGCGTGACCGGTGCTGTGTTTCATAAAAACACATAAGCCTAGTTGATCGTAGAGACCATTGGTGACAATTGTTCTCCGATCAACTTAGGCTTAAGATGCTTTTGGGAAACGCAGCCCAATTCAGTTTAATTGAAACTCATGATTTGAAAGTGAGAAAGTTCTTCATGTTGCCTTTGGAATATGTCTTGTATATGTCCAGCCTTGTAATACACAATATTAAAGTAAACATAATTTATGCTAGCAAAATACCCATTTCAATTCATCCAGAACAGCCAAGTTTAAAATGGTGAATAAAATATAGGTGGGTTTGAATACTTGTTTTGTTACCTGCCGTTCATCATGTTTCCCATGAATCTCAATAAAATCATCATTGACCTTGACAGTCAGTTCGTCTGGAAAGAAGTGCTTCACATCCAGGTTGATTACAAAGCGATCTCTGTGCATTCTCACCTGTGTAAGAGATAATGGCAAACTAAATACTGCAAAACACTGAAAACATGCATAGTTTCTGGCTCAAAGAACATTCTGATAATCTCAAGAATTTAAGGGTTACTCTTTACAATGAGATTCAATTTGTTAATATTAATTAATCATAACTACTGTAACAATAAGCTATATTTTTACAGCAATTGTTAATCTAACAATCTAATAGTTAATTATAAATACACTAACATCAATAGTTTGAGGTCGGTATGATTTTTCAACGTTTCAAAGTCTCTTATGCTCACCAACACTACATTTATTCGATTGAAAATACAGTAAAAACAGTAATAATGTGAAATATTATTACAATTTAAAATAATGGTTTTCTATGTTAATATATTTTAAAATGTAATTTATTTCTGTGATGACAAAGCTGAATTTTCAGCATAATTATTCCAGTCTTCAAGGTCACATGATCCTTCAGAAATCATTGTAATATTCTGATTTGATGCTTAAAAAACATTTTGTATCAATGTTGAAAACTTGTGTTGCATGCCTAATGTTTTTGTGAAATGTTTTTATGATACCTGATACACTAATGATAACAAATTGAATCTTAAAAAAAAGTAAAGAAAAAGAAATAATAAAGTAAAGTATTAGATATTTTGGTAATGGCTAATTTGTAGCAACATCAGCAGTTTATCTCACCTCTGACATGCCACTGTCCCACCAGTTTGGAAAGCGCCAGAAATAAGGTCGATAGTAAAACATGGTGTAGAAAGGTGAAAATAGGTCGCTGTCGGGTAGGTGCTCTCCAAAATACTGGTCATAAATTCGATGGGAAGAAGGGAAGAAACCTGGGAACCAGGCCCGGCGGTACCAGGGATGATGAATAGAAATGTCCATTGTATCTCAGCAAAGTGGCTGGATTTGACAGCGGATCTGCTGCATGTTCTGCTGTGCCCCAGTATTTATGGCCCATCCATAAACCTTATGTCAGCTGCTGATCTGTCTCCAGTTATGAGGTAAAGTTTTTTTTGCTGCCTCTCTGCCCTCTTCCCCTCTGGCTCATTCAAACAAAAAACCTATTTAATCACCCTTCACTCTTCTCTCTTAGATCATACAGTCTCAAACACTGGGGTCTGAATAGTGTTAATGCCGCTTTGCTCACAAGCCTGGAAAAATATTTGCCTGGCTAAGTTAGAATGGTTCTGAGTGAAGCCTCCGTGTCAACTGGCCACATCCCAGCAAGCTCTTGTGCCAGGAGGGATTCTGCAGCCCGTGCCCTCGGGATACGGCCGGATACTATCTGCTCCCTCCTGGCTCCTATCACAGGAGAATTCAGGCAGAAAGATGATAATATGCCCTAAAATGGATGGGACTGCAGGAATCAGCAAGATTGGTGATCCGCTGTAAATCAGATGTGATAAATTAGCCCTCACTGCATCACTGCCGTCCCATTTGAGACATCCGAAACATTACTATTTGTAATGTTTTTGAAAGAAGTCTCTTATGCTCATCAAGCCTGCATTTATTTGAAAAAAAAAAACATTAATATTGCGAAATATTATTACGATTTAAAATAATGGTTTTCTATTTTAATATACTTTAAAATATTTCTGTGATGCAAAGCTAAATCTTCATCACACGATCCTTCAGAAATCATTCTAATATGCTAGATATAGATATAGAATTGTGGTACTTTTTTCAGGATTCATTGATGAATAAAAAGTTAAAAAGGACAGCATTTATTCAAAATAGAAACCTTTTCTAACAATATAAGTCTTAACAATCACTTTTTCTCAATTCAACACATTCTTGCTTATAATATATAGTATAGTAAGTATATAGAGGTATTCATTTCTTTCAAAAATGATAAAGCATCTTTCAAAAATATTAAGCAGCACAACTATTTCCAACATTGATAATAAATCAGCATATTAGAATGATTTCTGAAGGATCATGTGACACTGAAGACTGGAGTAAAGATGCTGAAAATTCATCTTTGCATTACAGAAATAAATTATATTTTAAAGTATATTAAAATATAGAAAACCATTATTTTAAATTGTAATATTTCACAATACCACTGTTTTTTTTCCTATATATTTGATCAAATAAATGCAGGCTTGATGAGCATAAGAGACTTCTTTCAAAAACATTAAAATGTTTCCAAACTTTTGACAAGAATATTGAATCTTCTGGAATCAACAAGTAAATCAAGGATTAGTTCACTTCACAATTACAATTTCCCGATAATTTACTCACCCCCATGTCATCCAAGATGTTTATGTCTTTCTTTCTTCAGTCAAAAAGAAGTTCAGGTTTTTGAGGAACACATTCCAGGATTTTTCTCCATATAGTGGACTTCAGTGGGGTACAACTGGTTGAAGGTCCAAATTGCAGTTTCAGTGCAGCTTCAAAGCGCTCTACACAACGAGGAATAAGGGTCTTGTCTAGAGAAACAATTAGTCATTTTTAAAAAAATTAAAAATTTATATACTTTTTAACCATAAATGCTCATCTTGCACTGCTCTGCGATGCGCCACGTGTTAGGTAATCACATTGGAAAGGTCTCGCGTTACTTGTGATGGTCAACTGATGAAACTGTATGTCCAACTTGGTTTTATATTATATTTTCATGTATATATTATATAAATGTACATTTTTGTCTAAGAATGCATTGCAAGATGTAAGTGGTTAGACAATGAACAAAATGGTCTACTTGTAGCCTATATTTTGACTCTCAACTTGCAGTTTGACTGTGGCTCAAGTTCTTTGAATTATAAGTAGCTTGTAGCTTTATAAGCTTCATTTACATGCATAGTAGCTTTCCCAACACTGCCCTTGACCGTCTGAGTAATCTCTTCCAGTAATACTGTAGGTTTTTCTAATTCCCTTCCAAATCCACTGCCAATATCACCCTGCTCTGCACAGATTGGGAATGCAGCCATTATGGGATAAATGGATTGTTTGTGCATAACATGACCATGGACTTTCTTTTTTTATTCAACATCATTTTTTGGTTAAAATGTAGATATAATGTATACATAAAACAAAGATTATTGGAGTACGTTTTACAAGAAAATACCATTTCAGTCTACCTTAAAATTTTATGTTTAATTCACTTCCATTTCTTTGTAATTATTTGTGAAATCTACTAGCAATTTCTGAGTGAAAATTATATACACCAATTTTTTTTGTCAGTGTGGAGACAGTTGTGGAACAGTATACTTTTCTCTAATTTCAAGCTGACGTGGTCATAATCAACGTCCTCTTTCTCTCTCGCTCTCCCTCTCACTTTCACATGCACACACACATTTGCTCTTTCGTTTTGACATAATATGACAATATAAGATTTAAATCACACAGTGAACCAATCACTAATCATAACCTACATGTTTTTGGTTTTACAGAGCTCATTGTTTAAAGTGTCATCTTCACACACACATACACCACCAAGCAGCATGGTTTACAGGAGACACCCATTTTTTCATCCTTCCCACACCCACCCCCCTCCATCCTGGAGCACACTGCTCTGTGTGAAAGGGAGGGGTGAAGATGGAGGAGGGGAGGGTAAACAGAGCCGGGCTGAACCATGTCTGACTCCTAAAAAAGGAACAAGGGAGGGGGGAAGACAAGGAGCGAAGAGAAACAGAAAGGCAGAGGAAAAATACCTCAAAACCGCCTCGAGAGAGGCACAAAAACAGGGAGAATGAGAAACAGGAGTCATACGAGTTGCAGAAGACACTGTGGAGATTCAAGAAGGGGGACGGCAGACCATTCAAAAGCCTTTTTCTCCCCTGTTATGGCTCAGAACTGAAAACAGGATTACCTCATGCTTATCATAGAAACACATGCTGCCTCTGATCTGGATTTTCAACGTTGAATCTGTGTGAATACCAAAAAAAGGCATTTAATCTGGGTTTACAGAACGAGTGTCCAAAGGAAGACCTGCCAAAAAAGCAGGTAGGGTTTGCACGAACCAGGACATTCACATGGTCTGGTTCTTCATCATCATCTCCAACAGACTAGACTAGTGGCTACGTGGATACTAGGATTTGTGTGGCGGTTTCTGATGAGCACACCCTTTGGACCGGCGCTGTGCTGTCTGCTATGTTGATGACACACTGCTGCTTCCTCGAACCCCACGGGCTGGGCTGGATTAGAATGGGAGGTTAGAAGGGCAAACAGCATCATGGGAGCCAAACAAATGAAATGGTATGAATGAAATTCCACAGCTCCCTCTATTATTTTTCCTTTCCTGTTTCCATCTTCCATTCCATTTTGGACATCCCAGGAAATAACAGCTTGTTGTCTATAAGTTGGACTGCAATACTCTGATATTGTGTGTGGCTGTATGATATGATGAGGTTTAATAATGAGTGAGAGCAGCTGGTGCATCACTGTTTTCTCACTCTGAATGTATGTCTCAATTGTGCACATAAGAGATTGATATGTGGGTGTTGCCTGCTATTGTGAAATCACCCAGCAACCGGGAATCACTGGCTTTAATATGGTCAGTGCCATCTGTGTGCTCTGTAAATGCTCAGATAAATGAATCCACTATTTGGTCCTTAAATGTGTTGACAGTTATGGGATTTTGATACACAATACATCATAAAGAGGTCATACAAGTAGAGGAAATGACTAGGGAGAATATTTGTTCTCACAAGCAAATGTTAATTATGTTAGACTCTGAATAGTAATCTGTTATGCAACAGTACTTGGTCTGTTTGGACCAGCCTTGAAAAGAGTATGGAACGTGTGATTTATTGTATAGCAGCAGTTATTTAAGTTGTTTATGCTGTTGTTCATATCAGCATAAGAGATTATTCATACAGAATGCATTTTTGCTTTAAAAAACACAAGATCTAGAGTTTTTTTAAAAGTTAACTTGAGCGCTGTGTTTTTAGAATGGCGCATCATGTGTGAGATGTTGCAAAAGACATAAGATGTGGCACGTCAGTCTAGCGCATGTTTACAAAGATAAACAATTAACTAATTTAAACACAAAAACGTGTTCTGTGTGAACCAACCCTTAAGTGCGGACACATTTTCAATGCCGAAATCCAGTCATTTCAATAAGAATCCACACTATCAGTATGAATATATATATGAATTTCGCGTAAGGGGGTGAAAAATTGCCAAAACAGATTTTGTATGGGGTTCAAGTTGGTCATGTGGTGAATTTAATTTGAAAGTAATTCTGTGTAAGCTAATGTAACCGCACCTAAACACGACTAATCACAAGCGCTGATGTCGAGGATCAGGCTAACAGTTCAATAAACATAACTTTAATTTACAATACCTTACATTTTAAATACAATATTGCCAATCAGTGTGCAATGAAGAGGTGAATGATTCACTCATAAAGATATTCAGCAGTTTTGCACATAAATGAAACAGTTTTAAATGAATCAGATGAGTAAATGATTCAATGACTCGCCTGTAAAGACATTTGGCCATTTTGTTCCTTAATGAATCTGTCAAGTGAATTATATAATATTTTTCTCACTAAAAGACTTGTGACCACTGGCATATAATCACTGTTTTTACCCCTACAGCTTTGAAGGAAATGGATATAAAATTGGTTATGAAACATCCGTTAAATAGCTTTCTGTTGCAAATAAACAAAACAACCCTGTTGTTCATAATGCATTAGAGGAAATATAATATTTAGTGAGATATAAATGGTCTTAGATGAGCCAATCAGATTATGTTTTGTATCTGGAGTGGTTTACTATAAACCAGCATGTTCCTCATTGTATAAATAATCAGCATTCAGTAATATGACACCTCTCAGAGACGCATTCTGCTGTAATTTCATGCATGTGCACACATCCCTTTATGTAGTCATTCTCAGAAGCTTAATCAAGATGTAATCCTGGTTAATAGCCCTTATCAAAATTATGACGCTAATCAACTGGGAGAGCTGCTTTGTCTTTTATTCTGTGCGACAGACTTCATTCTGTCTTTATTTCTTTGTTAGAGAGATCTCAATGTCAATATCATATTCCCGTGCCAGAGGAACAGCTAGGGGTGTTCGAAATAGAGTCTCTCATTTCATTTTTACTGAAAACAAATGAATGACATGTGACTTAGGAATGCTCTGGAACTTTGTAGTAGTGTGGTTTGTAACTAAAAACCTGGATTAGAAACATGACATGTCTATTGTAACAGGAATTTCCCTTCATTTTAGTTCAGCTACAAAGAGAACACATTATACCTTATGTACAAAAAAGGCTTTCATTGTCATCAAATTACTCCAGCTAGTTACATATGACGTATGATAATTATACATGGTTATCTTACTCACTGATTCTTTGCAACATCTCTCCAGCCTCAGTTCATCCAGTCCAGCACACACACCTAAGGAGGAGTATATTATTGCCAAATCTGAAGATTCAGGAGAACTGGTGGGGAACCATACAGAGCAACCACAAAGCCTAGGTATGTATCCCACGCTTGGCCCTACAATGTATTTTTCTATACTTTTCTTGTATTTTATTGTTTGTTTCCTTTGAAGAGGATGTAGTGAAATCCTCAGCCACCGAGCCGTCTCCTGGTCCAGAGCATGCTGGGAAAGAGGAAAGCAGCACATGGGAGGAACAGCTATGTGCCCAGCAGGAGCAGCTGGAGAAGGAGATGCAGGAGACCAGGAAAATGGTGTCAAGACTTCAGGTGAGTTATTCGTACACATTTATATATGGGTGTTTCTTTAACATCAGGCTTTTTATGTCAAATTACGGCAAAAAAAAAAAAAAAAAAACACACACACATATATATATATATACATACATATATATATATATATATATATATATATATATATATATATATATATATATATAATATCTTTCAAATTTTTGGAATAAATAGTAACAGTAAAGACGTGTTAACAAAAGATTTCTATATCAAAGATTACCGGGAAAAAAATGGTTCCACAAAATCATTAAGCAGCTGTTTTCAACATGGATAATAACCCAGATAGCAACTTTGTGTCGGCCCAGATCTGGCCCACATCTGGCACATGCGGAATGATGATCTGGGCCACATGTGGCAGGAATGATGGCACTTGGGCGGACCGCTCCTGTTTGCCAGATCTGGGCCACAAGCAGGCCATAGCAATGCCACATGTCAGCCAAGAGCAAAGAAATAAACCAGAACTGGACCTTATCTGAGCCACAGAATCTTATATATTATTTATAGAGTCATCTCAGCATTAACAAGCCTGTTATCAAGCAGAATCACTGAAGGAAAGAAGCAAACAGAAAAAGGAGACAAGCAGAAACACAAGAAACTACAACTAACTTCAGCCACAGCCTTAGAGGAAATCAACTGAAGATAAAAGACATTAAACCTCAGAAGATCTGATTAAACAACTTCACATACAGCATTACCAGCTTCACTTACTACTAACCAGACTGACTTTATTTCTGTCATTCATCTACAGCAGTTCTTATTGAGAATTAACAGAAGTTTAACTCGTTTGTTTCGTTGGTTACCATGATGGTGATTGGTGTGTCCATTAGTTGACCTCTTTTTTTTTTTTTTTTTTTGTCTTCTCTGGCAGCTGTGATAGTGTTTCTGTCAAACATGTTAGCAATAACAACAAAAACTGAAATGAGATCAGGTGTTGGCTATGGTGACAATCAAAAGTGTCATGTAGCTGCAATACATGCTGGGAACCATAGTACAAAACTCCCAGAATGCATCAGAGCATGGATAAATTATGCAGCTAATCTGATTGTCTGAATATTTTGTCAATGCAGTTTCCTTTTTTGTGTTTTTTTTTTTTTTTTTTCATCTTTAATCTTCTAACTGATTTCTGCAATACATCTGGATCTCACGTTGCAGTAACAATTATTATATTCAAATGACATCAGCAAAGCTGGCTATTTCATGAGAATGGTAAAATCATTAACAGACATCTATCATTACTTGATCTCACTTCAGTTTTCTTTGTTACTTCTAATGTGTTTGACAGAAACACTACCACAGCAGCCAGAGAAAACAAACACTTAAAAAAAAAAAAAAAAAAAAAAAAAAGTTAAGAGGCCAACTAATGGAAACACCAATCACCATCATGGTAACCTCAAATGAAACAAACATGAGAGTTAAACTTCTGTAAATTCTCATTAAGAACTGCTGTAGATGAATGACAGAAATAAAGTCAGTCTGGTTAGTAATAAGTGAAGCTGGTAATGCTGTTTGTGGAGTTGTTTAATCAGATCTTCAGAGGTTTAATGTCTTTTATCTTCAGCTGATTTCCTCTAAGGCTGTGGCTGAAGTCAGTTGTAGTTCTTGTGTTTCTGCTTGTCTCTTTTTTCTGTTTCCTTCAGTGATTCTCCTTGTTAACAGGCTTGTTAATGCTGAGATGACTCTATAAATAATATATAAGGTTTTGTGGCTCAGATAAGGTCCAGTTCTGGTTTATTTCTTTGCTCGTGGCTGACATGTGGCATTTCTATGGCCTGCTTGTGGCCCAGATCTGGCAAACAGGAGCGGTCCGCCCAAGTGCCATCATTCCTGCCACATGTGGCCCAGATCATCATTCCGCATGTGCCAGATGTGGGCCGGATCTGAGCCGACAAAAAGTTGCTATCTGGGTAATAATAAATGTTTCTTGAGCAACAAATCAGCATATTTGAATGTCTGAAAAATCATGTGACACTGCACTGTCAAAAAATAATTGTTGGTTTAACTTAAAAAAGTAAGTTGCCTGGTTGTCTTAAAATTTTGAGTTCATTGAAATTAAAAAATGGAGTTAATACAATGAAGGCAAATGGTTTAATCAACAGAAACTCAAAATATTATGTTATCTGAACCACATTAATTATCTAAGTTGATTTGACAAAAGAAAAAAAATGTTCTGATAACAAATAATATGAAATATTATTTCATATATTATAAATATATGAATTTAGAATAGCTAAACACATTCATAATTCTAGGTATGGAATTAGTCTTAGCAAGACAAAGTAGTTTTATGCAAAATATTTAAAAAGGTATTTTTCACCGCTATCATTTGAGATGTGGTGGAAAGGATCATGAGTTGAATCATGACTTGAAAAATATTTAATATTTAAAAAATGATTCAAAATGACAGAATGCTCCCGAGATGTATATTTGTACACCAGACAGTAGTTAACTAGTGAGTCCACAGGGTCAACATTTTGGAAACACACACCTGTAATACCCCCACTACTACATTTTAAGCAAAGAATTAGTGTTTGTAAAAGTAAAGCATTTCAGTCGGTCAGATTAAGATTATAAGTTTGCACAGATTGGCAACTTTTCTTAATTTATCATGATTAATGTCACTCTTAAATAAGCTTCTAAACAGAACCAATGACCAAGCATTTCAAGCTTATCAATCCAGCATTTCAAAGCCTCCTTTTATTTGCCGGGTATCAACATTGAGGCATCTTTAATACTGTAATGCAACGACAGAAGGAATAGAAGAGAATTAAAAAGATTGAAAAGAGGAAATGCAACTTTAAGAGAGAAGCTGGTTAATCTAATAATCAAACAGCATCCAAGGTTGATCACATGGAACACTGTTGGTGCAATAGCATATGTTCACAGGGAGCGGACTAGTTTTACTCACAGTACCTCAGCACTTTAGAAACCTCATGCTCACATGTCTTCATTCAGGCCTTACTGCTGCATGGGTCACTACCTGAGGACGAACAGACATCCACTCTGAGCTTTGGAGACAGTACCAGCTCAGAGCAGCAGCTGGTAATGCATCATTCTGCTTTTGTGCATGTCTCATTTACAGTCTATTATAGTAATGACATATCCTTTTTATTCTGCTATTGAAGATTTTAATCCGCAGTCGTCTGGACCAGAGTATGGAGGAGTCTTTAGATCTGAAGGTAAATTAAATTGCAGTATATATAAGCTGAATATACTACAATTTATATATTGATTTGAATTGAATTAATGTGTTTTTTTTTTAGAGAGAACTTTTAAGATACAAGCAGGAGGCACGTAATCTGCAGGCTATTAAGGTGAGACCAGGTGAAATTAAGTGTAAAATGTTTACAGATATAATATAAAATACAAAATATAATAAAAAAATTGCATATGTTAATTTCTAATATTATATATTATATTATTAATTACAGAAGTGTGAATAATTATTCATTAGCTTTTGCAGTGTACAGATTTGTTGCCATTTGGGATAATTAGGGTTTGTTCCTGTGTCCATCTGTTTACCCAGGATGCCTTGCAGCAGAGAATGTCTGTGCAGGAGGACTCAGTGCTGCAGCTCAAACAGGAGCTGCTCAGATCCAGCATGGCTAGAGAGGAGCTGGAGGGACAGAATGTGAGTCTGACATCAACACTAATATAAAAGTAGTAAAAAAAAAAAAAAAAAAAAAAAAAAAAAAAAAAAAAAAAATATATATATATATATATATATATATATATATATATATATATATATATATATTGCATTTGGTTCTTCTCACTGTCAGATATATAAAGGTAAACTTGTAAACTTTTGCTTTTTGTTCTTTAGGTGGAACTGGAAAGGAAGTTGAGCGAACGAAACAGATTGCTGAGTGAATACAAAGTAAGCAAATTGATCCTAATCATGCTGAGTATACTTGAATCCTATTTAGTGTGTTTTAATCATCTTTAGGGTTTTCATTAATTAGATAGGCCTATGTTGGTTCTCTGCTGGTTTTCCTGCAATTGTTTTTGGGTGGTCTGCAGTAAATTCATGAAAATCCTTTTTATTTCACATGCACTTATCTTTGTAGAAAGAACTTGGGCAGAAAGACAGACTTCTTCAGCAGCAGCAAGCTAAACTGGATGATGCCCTGCGCAGGATCAGTGAAAGCTATCATAGGGTAACTGAATTAACTATTGGGGAAAAATGGGCCCATTTCTGCAATAATTGTCTGTCCTATTAAAATTTATATTTTAATATTGTGTATAAACTCTCTGTAGCTCTCATTTATTACACCAGAGGGAGCCATAGCACACCAAGAGTCTCAGAGTGACTTTTACTTCTAAATGTATTTAGCTTCGTATTTCATAGATATTCCCATAAAATACAGATATACTTAACATAGAAATAAAAACAGCTTTAAAGGTGCTATATGTAAGATTTTCACTTTTAAAAAGCATAAAAATACCCCAATATGTTTGCAGATATTTAGGAAACATGCTAAGTTCACCTACTTGTTTCTCAGAAAAACAATGATACAGCCAGATATTCTACTTTGAAATGTGCGTTCCGTGTCGGAATGTCTGTCTTTGTTTTGGTCTGTGCGAAACCATGTACTACCAGTTTATTCATTAGAATTTCGACATCACAGGTCGCCAGTTGGCGGAAAACACTGCGTATTGCAGCCATGAAATACATGGTGGAAACCAGCAAACAAACAGGGTCAGAGAATCGCAGATTCTACCCGACCTAAAAAGCCTCCGCATCCATCTAAATCTCTATGAACGACAGCATATTAAAACACAGATAAATCAATTAGTCAACTTACAGTGTGTAAGTCTCCTCTGCTTTCATTGTCAATTGCGCTCCCTCTTGTTCCATGTTCTCAAGCTGGCAACCAAGGTTGCCAGGTTTTCACAAAAAAACCCGCCCAATTGCTCTTCAAAACTAGCCCAATCACATTTCAGGAGGGTCCCACGGTAAAAATTGCGTTCCGGGGGGTAAAATTCGCTTTTTTGGCGAGGCTCCCCTGGTAAAATTCGCATTCCAGGGACTAAATATTGCGTTATTTTGGGTCGATTCAACCCGTGGCAACAGTGTAAAAGTAGCTCAATTCCACGGGAAAACCCTGAAGGAGGGGGTGGGGCAAACAATATTTTGAATTTGGACTGCAGTACCTATTTCGACCACTGGGTGTCATTCCTACATACCACACCTTTAATATAAACTATTTCAAGTACATGTGTAATGTTCTAAATTAATAATACAAAATTGTTTGCTCCAGTTGTCAGGCTGTGAGAATAATGGCTACAGTCACATGATGGACACATCGTCCACTGTTTTCCAGCACAGAATGGTGAGTCATGTCATTCTTCACTTTAAAAAGTATTCGCTCAATTTCTACTACATGTGTGTATTTTTTGTTCTTTGGTTCTGGCTGAATGTGTGCGTCAGGGGGACGAGCTACAGCTGGTGCGAGATGCTCTGCGCAGCCTTAGGGACAGTTTTAGCGGTCATGACCCCCAGCATCATATGCTGGACACGCTGGAGCAGGGCGTGGCCAGTCTGGTGGACCGCCTTCACTCCACAGAGTCCAAGAAAAGGCAGGAGAGAAAGGCAAGGTCAACCATTATCTGTATGCAAGATGAACATGAGCTTGTTGGGGCAGAGTTTAAGTGGACTAAATGACTGGAAAAGTCCTGTATATGTCACCAGAGAGAAGTTGTTTTCACCAGAAGGTCCAGTTATTAATTATAGGAGAAACAAAGATTTTTGATACTTTGAATCAATTAAATTGCAAAATGATTGCCTGTTTAAGATCTATAACAGGCATTTAGAAAGTAGATAGGGTGAATTTTCATTTCATGCCGCCTTTAAAACCATTTGTTGTACCACCACAGGGTTCAACCAGGTCTCCTGGACGAAAAGCCAATCACACAGACCGAGAATCATGGCCATCAAGCTCAAGTAGGTCGCTTCAATGCTATTCAGTTAGAAATTCATGCAGGGTTGCCACTTTTTAGACCAACCCAGCTAACAGAATTTTGTTATAAGAACGTTCTCTAAATATTCAGTGTTGGTTCTGGGAACATTAAAAAAGTCCAGTTTTCTTGAAGTTAGAGGAATGTTTTTATAAAGTATAATGTTCCTCAAACGTTCTTTCAACTTAATTTTGATCTAAAATTCAACATTGTAGAAATGTTGATTTGTAACATTCCAAGAACATAGAAATGTACAGTTTCCTTAATGTTAGTAGAATGTTATTTAAAGGTTAGTATGATGTTCCTGAAACATTCTTTCAATCATTCAAACACCTGCTGTGAACAAGCACTGAAAGAAAGAGAAATAAGAACACAAACTACAACTTTCTTCAGCCACAGCCTTAGATGAACTGAAGATAAAATACATTAAATCTCTGAAGATCTGATTAAACAACTCCACAAACAGCATTACCAGCTTCATTTATTACTAACCAGACTGACTTTATTTCTGTCACACGTCTACAGAAGTTCTTATTGAGAATTAACAGAAGTTTAGATGTTTCGTTTGAGGTCACCATCATGGAGGTTGTGACATGAATAAATTATGCAGCTGAATTTTTTTTGATTGTCACCATTGTTGAGGTTTGTATGATGAGTGCTGATGTCTAAGTGTGTTGTTTTTTAACTTCTAAATAGTTTGGATAATATTACACAAATCACTTTAATGTTAAAAATTATTTATCACAGTTTTGAGTTTTTTTTTTTCCCTTTTCACATAACACCTCAACACCAAAAGTAATGAAAATTACAAAAAAAGCAGTTGATTAAACCACTTTAATGCAATTGTTTGCCTGTCCTTTTCAATGCAGAAAGTTTTTTCTGAAAAGCATAACTATATATATATATATGTATATATATATATATTCACATAAGCAAATTGTTTTCTTTTTTCCAGAGATGGCTCATTCTCACAGTAGCCCTGTTCTTAGTGCGGCAGCCTCAACCAAAGTACTCTACTACACTGATCGCTCTCTCACACCCTTCCTAGTCAACATCCCTAAAAGGTGATGACATCATAGCATCATCTTATAAACATTGAACCCACAAGTCTAAATTTGATTTATTTATTGGTAGGCTGGGTGAGGTCACGCTACAGGACTTTAAGGCAGCTGTGGATAGACATGGCAGTTTCCGTTATCACTTTAAATCTCTGGATCCAGAGTTTGGAACGGTGAAGGAAGAGGTGAAAATCACACCCAATCAAAAATAATTCAATGCTCTGAATTAGTGAATACTTAGTGTCTTTCTCTAAATGTGCCTTGAGTATTTAAAAAATAAACCTGAATGACGTCTTTCAGGTGTTTCAGGACGATGCAGTTATACCTGGCTGGGAAGGGAAGATCGTCGCATGGGTGGAGGAGGATCGTGGAGAGGGGAGATAGAACATGAGGGTTCTGTTCTGTTCTGTTCAGAATGTATGTTTTACCCCACATATACCTCATCCCTGCAAAACTCTGAAGCCTTTGTCCTGTCCTAACTGTGAATCTTACCAAACCTGTTCACTACGTCATTACAGCAGGCAAGTGTTTGTAAAATAGATTATATGCATTTTGAAGATTGAAAGAAAAATGAAATTTTAATATTATTATAAAACAGTTTACAAGTAAATATTGATTAAAAGTGTATAAAGTTACGGTACATTTTGTTTTCCAAAACTAGTGTTTCAACAATGCCATTGTGATAAATGAGCAAGAAAAGAAGATTATTTACTGAATATTTGTCTTGTGCAGTGTCAAATAATAAACATGTTGCATTAGTTGCCAAACTGTGACAAGGACATCACACATTGTGTGCATGTATTGTCCTGCCAGAAAAATGCCATTTCAAGAGAACATATAACAACATATGCGCACATTCACTGTATATTTTTCACTAAAATGTATGCCAAGCTTTCTTGACTATCCTTCGAAAATAAAGGGTGGTAAAAGCAGGGACCACTTTATTTGTAAAAATTTGTAACATTTGAACATATTGAAGTTTTCCCTTTGAAAATGATTTTACTTTTCCTATCAAGTTTGCATGTCTGTAATAGTGTTTGGTAACTGTTGTAAATGCAAATGCAGTTGTCCACCCTTTTATTAAAGACATTGTGTGCACAGGTGGAGGCTTATTTGTATAGGCAATTGTCTAAAATTGTGGCGATGCACAATATATCAGTGTCGTATTGGTTATCTGCCAATATTAGAGATTTTTCGGTATTGGGTATTTAATTGTTTATACTCATTTTCCATACTTATACATTTCAATTACATTTGCCATCATGTAAATTCCCTTAAAGTTAATTTAGTAATATAGTTAATTGTAATCTTCAGCAAATCTCAAAATGAGCATCCATTTTCCATAAATTCACTTTAAAATGGGTGATTTTATTTTTTAGTGTTCTATTTATTAATTTAAACAAAATAGCACAGAATTTTAATATCAGACAATCAGTTAACAGCAATAACATAAAATAATTATCGTCTTTTAAGGTTCTCATAAATTTAAGAATAGATGTGTAAGAATATATGCCTGTTGAAGTGGGCCTTAAAATTATGTATTGAAATTATATAACCTTGAATTTGAATGCATGACTATTGATCTTTGAGGCAACAGTTAGTAATACAACTATATATTTCTCAGAAAATGATCTGGAAGGTGTTTATATCCTCAGTTTCTGGATTAATAAGAGCGACGTGTTCTCATAACACAGTCACTAAAACATTTAGAGTCTGTTTCTTCTTACTAAATGTTGCGGTGCATGTCTCCTCCTTGACCAATTCAGGAAATGGAAGATGGAGATAATAAATGTCCTCAACTTCCAGGAGAATATCATCCTAAATAATAAAAAACAACCCCTTATTGCACAACATGAATAAAAACCTTAAAAAAATAAGTACAATATAAAGGCTGTGGAAAGGTTAAATCAGAACTATGGAAAATTTGATACAGTTCTAATAAAATAACAGATAAAAGGCATTCGTTTTGTAATTAAAACTTCACCCCACACAGCTGCCCTACCGGGAATACTGACCTGAGAGATGCTGAGCTGACATTGTGACACAGATCTCACTCCAGGAAGCTCAACACTCAGCTTCAGGCTCCTAGATGAGCCGTTGCCATCAGGACAGACTGTGAGATGATGCCGGGGTTGTTGTGGCTGAGATTGGTCTGATTCTGTGCTGGAGATCACCTCAATGAGACCTGATCGGGCTGGTTTCTTCTCCTGCTCCATGCTCAGTTGGATGGATGAGTCCTCATTACTCTCAGCCATTCGCAGTGAGGAGATCTGCTGCAGGAGTGATGGGGCTATAAAAATAGTAGTAGAATCACTTAATTATGCAAAATCAAATAATTTACATTCCAGCAGGTTCATAGTAAGGTTCTATACAATTAGCTAATATCTGTAGCTCTTAAAACCTGTAAGATAAAGCTCAAACTTTCTTTAAATTTCTAAAGTATGTGTATTTTACCTGGTTCGGATTGTGGTTCCTTGGCAGAAGATTTACATGTAGGCCTATGTGGTGACATGAGACGCTGCTTCATTTCCTGAATGCTGCCTTTGAGTTTGTCTTTGGTGAGTTTGTAGCGTTGGGACAGACTCAGGTTGTGCTGTTGTTTGATGAAGTTCATAGCAAGCAGATGGATCTTCTCTTTCTCATGTTTGTCTTTCTCTGTCATCTCCAGAACCTCAGGGTTGAAGGCCACATCAACGACACTGTATCGCTCTGTAAAACACACAGGAAATCAGATTGTCTCGAGATAAAAAGGTGTTTAAAGGGTTAGTTCACCCAAAAATAAAAAATAATAAAGTCATTATTACTCACCCTCATGTCGTTCCACACCTGTAAGACCTTCATTCATCTTCGGAACAGAAGTTAAGATGTTTTTGATAAAATCTGATGGCTCAGTGGGGCCTGCATTACCCACAGTAGTATTTCCTTTCTTAAGATCCATAAAGGTACTAAGAACATATTTAAATCAGTTCATGTGAGTACAGTAGTTCAATCTTAATATTATAAAGCGATGAGAATATTTTTTGTGTGCCAAAAAAACAAAATAATGACTTTTTACCAATATCTAGTGATGGCTGATTTCAAAACACTGCTTCATGAAGCTTTAAAGCTTTATGAATCAAATCAGTGGTTCGGAGTGCCAAAGTCACGTGATTTCAGCAGTTTGGCGGTTTGACGTGTGATCTGAATCACTGATTCGACACAAAAGATTCATAATGCTCCGAAGCAGTGTTTTGAAATCGGCCATCACTAGATATTGTTAAAAAGTCATTATTTTGTTTTTTTTTTGACACACAAAAAATATTCTTATCCCTTTATAATATTTAGGTAAAACCACTGTAGTCACATGAACTGATTTAAATATGTTTTTAGTATCTTTATGGATTTTGAGAGAGAAAGTACCATCACTGTCTATGCACGCCATCAGATTTCAACAAACATATCTTAATTTGTGTTCCGAAGATGAACAAAGGTCTTAGGGGTGTGGAACGACATGAGGGTGAGTAATAAATGACATTATTTTCATTTTTGGGTGAACTAACCCTTTAAGAATAAAGTCTAAGGAAATCAAGTAGGTTAACTGCAATACAAGACTATGATCCAATGCATAACAGAACAAATGCCGCATAAAAGTGAGTCTTCTGGTGAAGAAAATGTTTTGAAAGCAGCAATGATGAGATGCAGTTTTTGTACCTTTCTCCTCTGTTACTTTTTCCATTTGTCCTCCACACACAGGAACAGGATCACTGTAAGAAGTGGCCGCTGGTACACGTTTCCAACCACACATATTAATGTACAATATATCTTCCTTTGGTCCCTGAAAAAGTAATCAGAAAATCTTTCTCATTTCATAATTTATGACTTCATAATTTTTTGTAAATGCCAGCCATTTTTAACTTCTACTGTGGCACAATGGTTCAATAAAGTTATCAGATGCAAATGCCATACTATGCCATGCAATATCATGAAATTTAAATGCTGATTCTTCAAAGTACTGCATGCTGTTATCATCAGGAATATGTCCAAAAACATGATAATACCAAGTCATCAGTGTTGGGTAAGTTACTCTAAAAAAGTAATTATGTACTAGCTACTGATTATATCATCAACAGTCTAATTAGATTAGCCTACTGTACTAATTACTTGGATTACTATTGGATTGCTTAATTACTGTCTAAATCATAAATCATATATCACAACCTGAACCAGTTGAACAATACAAGGATGACCCAGCTAACAGAATTTTGTTATAAGAACTTCTCTAAATATTCAGTGTTGGTTCTGGGAAAATTAAAAACGTCCAGTTTTCTTGGTTACAGAAACATTTTTATAAGGTATAATGTTCCTCAAACGTTCTTTCAACTTAATTTTGATTTAAAGATTGACATGTCTGTTTTAATAACAGTCACATGACTGCATTAAAGTGAGTAAAACAACTGCTTTTTTCCTAATTGTTACAAAACACATTCATGGTTCCCAGCATGCATTGCGACATGAATAAATTATGCGACTGAATTTTTTTTTATTGTCACCATTGTTGAGGTTTGTATGATGAATGCTGATGTTTAAGTGTGTTGCATTTAACTTATAAATAGTTTTGGACAATCCAACATAAATCAGTGTTAAAAATTATTTTTATCAGATTGTGTTTACTTTTTCACATCACACTTCAACACCAAAAGTTAAGAAAGCTACAAAAACACAGTTGATTAAACCACTTTAATGCTGTTGTTTGTCTGTTACAACAAACATGTTGATTTGCTTTATCAATGCAGAAAGGTTTTCTGAAAACTCCTGTAATTGCTGATAAAGAAGCAACTCTATAATAGTCAGGGGTCAAGAGCTCAACTAAAGCAACCACCAACCTCCATGATGGTGACCTCAAACCAAACATCTAAACCTCTCTTAATTCTCAATAAGAACTTCTGTAGACGTGTGACAGAAATAAAGTCAGTCTGGTTAGTAATAAATGAAGCTGGTAATGCTGTTTGTGGAGTTGTTTAGTCAGATCTTCAGAGATTTAATGTCTTTTATCTTCAGTTCATCTAAGGCTGTACGTGAAGAAAGTTGTAGTTTGTGTTCTTATTTCTCTTTCTTTCAGTGCTTGTTCACAGCAGGTGTTTGAATGATTGAAAGAATGTTTCAGGAACATCATACTAACCTTCAAATAACATTCTACTAACATTAAGGAAACTGTACATTTCTATGTTCTTGGAATGTTACAAATCAAAGTTCCTTGAATGTTGAATTTTAAATCAAAATTAAGTTGAAAGAACGTTTGAGGAACATTATACCTTATAAAAACGTTCCTGTAACGTCAAGAAAACTGGACGTTTTTAATGTTTCCAGAATTAGAGAACGTTCTTATAACAAAATTCTGTTAGCTGGGTAGACACGAAACTGCACTTTTGAGTCTTTCAAATAAACAATGAATTGCATAAATTATTCTTGAACTGACCAAAGTGTGTAAAGGGAAAAGGTTACAATAAAAACATACATTTTAACATTAAATCTTGATATTAAATCCACTATTGTTTTATACAGAATTGTTCTATAGTCTATGCATTTAATGTAATTACATCAGACTTTTTCTAAAAAGTAATTTAATTACAGTAATTAGATTACTTAATAATTAATTACACACAACACTTGGTAATACAATGTCAAAATAGGTAGCGTTTATGTCATCAAATCAAATTATAAGACCTCTAAAGTTCTCTCATACAGCTGCAGTGGTCTATTTGTTTGTTAAGATCTATAAAATCAGTGAAAACAGAGTTTCGCTAAAGGTTAAAAGGTGTTGTTTACCAGTACAGCAGTGCGGATACAGGCGTGCGGCTGCGGCGGTGAGTAAAACTCCGCTCCCTCCCGAAACTGGCGTTCAATGAAGGTCCTGTAGGCCTCCGGATTATTCTCAGACATCTCATCTAACATCGACCAAAACTGATTCACCTGCTGCAGAGCTGCGTTATTATCATAGCCAGGAATTTCCATGCTTAAAATGTGTCAAAACTACTGTAACAACTAAAAAAAAAGCTAATACAACTAGCCTACGAAAACTGTTTGGAACAAAATGGACGTTTCGCAGATACTATATTTAGTAACAAATGCTTGGTTTAAAAAAGAAAATCTTAAACTACAATATTTTGTAGAAAAGCTAGATAAATGGTCAGTCCCGGCTTTTCGCCGTGCTAAACTCAAATGTTACCATAGAAACGAATCTAACACATGCACTGTTCTTCCGATAGATGGCGTTATTTAGTCAAAATAGCTGTTTCCATTTATAAGGGACACCAGAAAGCCGAATCCTCAAGTGAGGCTCTTTCAAATAATTAGGTTTGTCTGTCTTACTGAAGATATTTGTACTCTAAAAACCAACAATTGTTTAAATCTACTGAAAATAAATAAATAAATAAATAAATAAAATCTTATTAAGTAACTACAAACGACTGTGATTGGACGAGAAATACACGTGATTAAGCATTCCAAACACGTCACAACAAAATATAATCTAATATAACCTTTGAAAAAAAAAAAAAAAGTAGCGTTCCGTGATGCTTGACAACTAAAAAGTGTCTCTTTTCTATTTTTAGAATCAAGAATTTAATTTAAATAGCAAAAATGAACAGGACACCTCACATTGTTCTCTGTTGTAGATATCAAACATTTATTTTAAAACCACAATTTTCTTGTTAAGTAACACAACAGTAAACATGTCATGTACAAACATCTAAATGTAATCTTTACCTTGTTGCGTAAATGTTGAGGCTTTATACATAATAAAATATAATAAATAAAATAAAAAGGCCACAGGTCAGGATATTCTTCTCTTCTCTTCTACTATCAAACATCAGTCTTTAGTAGCTCTAGGACAGGAATCAAGATACAAGAGCACAACATGAAGTTAATAGCTGAGTATATCTTTCAAGGGCCATTGTCTGTTCATTTACTTACCTCTATAATCTCATATATCCACCCTAAAAACTCAGCCACTTTGGTATAAACCCCTGGATGGTTTGGCTCAGCACAGCCTGTTCCCCAGCTAACAACACCAACCAGCCTCCAGACACTTTCATCCTGGCAAACCAGAGGGCCTCCACTGTCCCCCTTAGAAAATGAAGATTTATTACTAGGTCTTCTCACACATTTATTAGATAAATATCATGTATTTGTGAAAAAAAAAAACATTCTCCACATGACATGTATTTTGAGTAACATACATGGAGCTCACCTGACATGCATCTACTTTCCCCTCTGTATATCCTGCACAGAGCATTCGAGGAGTAATATCTCCATTGTACATGCAAGAGCTATTGCATTTCTTTGTGCTTATTAAAGGTACAGGTGCCTCTTTGAGAACCTCTGGTATATGAACTTCAAAAAAGACATAATTGACATTTACAAACAGTACAATGTCTTATGGCAGCTGTTAACACTCCTAAATCATAAAATGAACTTAAATAGTATTTATGTCAGGATTATGGACTTGTTTTGGCCACTAGAGGCCCTCATTGTGTTTAATTTTAAAGGGTTAGTTCACCCAAAAATGAAAATTCAGTCATTAATTACTCACCCTCATGTCGTTCCACATCCGTAAGACCTTCGTTTAATCTTCGGAACACAAATTAAGATATTTTTGATGAAATCTGATGGCTCAGTGAGGCCTCCATTGCTAGTAATAACACTCTCTTTTTCAATGTCCAGAAAGCTGCTAAAAACATATTTAAAACAGTTCATGTGATTACAGTAGTTCAGCTTTAATATTAAAGCGACGAGAATATTAAGCTTAACGAATCATTTGTTTCGAATCAGTGGTTCAGAGCACCAAAATAACATGATTTCAGTAAACGAGGCTTTGTTACGTCATAAGTGTTTTGAAACTTCAGTAGTTCACATGACTTTGACAGTTTGATACATGCTCCGAACCACTGATTCGAAACAAATGATTCGTAAAGCTTCAAAGCTTCATGAAACAGTGTTTTGAAATCAACCATCACTAGATATTATGGAATAAAGTCACTATTTTGTTATTTTTGGTGCATAAAAAGTATTCTTGTCGCTTTGTAATATTAAAATTGAACCGCTGTAGTCACATGAAAATATGTCTTTAGTACCATTTTGGATTTTGAGAAGTTTGGTGGTATTGACATCAATGGAGGCCTCACTGAGCCATCAGATTTCACCAAAAATATCTTAATTCATGTTCCGAAGATGAATGAAGGTCTTACGGGTGTGGAACGACAATGAGGGTGAGTAATTAATGACAGAATTTTCATTTTTGGGTGAACTAACCCGTTAAGTTTCCCAGCATTGTATCACTCTGCTCTGTTCCTCAGTCAAGTTGCTTTGTTCCTCAGTTCTTTGCTCAGTGTTTAATGAGAGAAACAAAGCTTTTCAAGCAAACTCTGGTCCTGACATATGCGTGTACACTTTTAAATATGCATTTGAAGAATAACAGTACCGTCATCTGGCTGTGTATATCCCCAACCAGAGATCCAGCACTGGGTCCCTCCTGGGAGATCATGGTCATACTGCGGTAGACACACAGGTCTGATGGTGTCTAAATATGTAAAGAACGAAATAGCAAATAAGCCTAATGAGATACATGACACACAGTGGCACACATACTATAAACGCGATTAATAAAGTATCGGTCACCTGAGAAGTTCAAAGGAGTTCTTAATTTCACCAAAGCGATATCATTGTCATGAGTCCTATGGTTGTAATTCTTGTTGTAGATGATCCTCTCCACAGCAAAGCCTTGGTATTGAGCCAGTTTAGCTGAATTACTGGTTACAATACCAGCATAAACCACCCAACTGGACACTTGAGGTAGCCTGTAGCTTCAGTAAGCAAGCAAATCAGATCATATACACAATTAATCTGCTTATAATAAATTACTTTGCAGAGCACAGCATGTAACTGTTGGGAACTTTACTGGCATTATGTATTATGTTGCAGTGCCTGTCATCTCTTTAATCCTGAACCTTTTGTATTCACTGCACCACATTCCAACACTACTGTAAACAACTACTGTACACTGTTCCAGTGGGCGAGTCTCACAAAAACACACTTAATCCATGTTTAAACCTTGTTCAGGTTTATGACAGGTTTTGTGAGATTCATCCAAATAAGTCGTCATACTTAAAGTCACCATGAAAAATTGACTTTTTTTTAATGCAATATTGCAGTATTTATTTTAAAAGATTTATCCATGCACATCATTATTTTATTTTTTATTTTTTTTAAATCATGTTCCCTTGTAATCATCAATCAAAATAACTTCCCTTCCCTCTTGCAGCAACATCGCTTCCCTGATGACACGTTTACTGATGTGAGGGTGGGGCAACCTGTGCAGCAAGAGTGCAGCAATAGCAAACCACAACCATCCAATCAATTCTCATTGGACAAAATCAAGACCCGTCCTACGTTTTTTTTGTTCGAGAAGCCGGTTGACTCAGATATACGCAGTGCTGGGGGTAACACATAACAAGTTACTTAAGTTACGTAATCAGATTACTTTTTCAAGTAACTAGTAAAGTAACACATTATTTTTCAATTTACAACAATATTTAAGTTACTTTTTCAAATAAGTAACGCAAGTTACATTTTCACATTTGTTGATTGACAGCTCTCCTATCATTGTGTGCGCTTTGTTAACAATGGTTATTGTAGTTCTAGGCTAAATGTGAACATGCATTTACTCATCTCACTTGCATGAAAACATTCAGTATTCCTCAAAATAAATAAAAGCAGTGAAGTTCAATCTCAGAATTTTATGCAAAGCTGTAATAATTAACTATATTAAATTACACAAATATACTTTAAGTATTTAATCTCAATTTATTAGCCAATGTCTTTGCTGCTGACCTTCAATGATCTAATTCAACCATACTAATGAGCAAAAATGACTTTAGATTAGATTTAGAAATGAGTGTTGAATCTTCTGTATCCTATTCTTCTTCAATCCAGAATGGCAGCACAGCTGAAAGGTTTGTTTGAGCTGCGCCCTCTACTGTACAGGTGTAAATATGCATTTCCTTCAGCCTGAGGCTTACTTATTTCACTTTTGGTGTGAAAGGGCATTTACATTTGCCAAAAATATAACTTTTTTTGTTGTTATTAAAAAACAAACAAGCAAGCCCAGCCCAGGTGAGAAAAAGTAACACAAAAGTAATGTAACACATTACTTTTTATAAAAAGTAACTAATTAAACCAATTAGTTACTTTTTTAGGGAGTAACACAATATTGTAATGCATTACTTTTAAAAGTAACTTTCCCCAACACTGGATATACGTCACAATAGGGAAGAACTACTGCAACTATTGCAACTTCCATTTCATGCCGATTTTAATGTAAATGTAGAATCTTACTTATGGACACAATGAGCAGCTGTAACTATCCACTGGTTGGTGATGATGGATCCTCCGCAGATGTGGCGATTACTGTAGTAGAGACTCACTTGCCAGGGCCATCTGCCCAGAGTAGCTTCCACACCTCCAATAATCCTAGGTAACTTTGCTCTGGTCCCGCACTCTATAATGCAGCAAATTGTGTGCGCTCAGACAAACAACGTATGTGGATAGTAAGTATTATTTCAGACTTAAATGCTGTATAAAGTTAAAACTCACCAAAACATTTCAATGCTATAACCTTTCCTGTACTACAGCTTCCTCTAGAGTAAAAAAGAAAAAAAAAACTAAACTTGTGACACCTGTTGTTTTGGGTACTCGTGTCTGTTAAAATGATTTCTTGATTACCTGAAACGCCATAAACTCTCCAAATTGCTTTGGTGTTCTGAGGCAATTTGGACAAATCCATCTGTGTAGTTCGGGCCAATATCAGTCAGATTCACCCCTTTGTGCTTTGATAATCTGAAAGGTGAGGTTGTTTGACAAAACTCAGATGTTGCCACACTTGCTCAAAAAAATCCATTACTAAAATAAAGTAATAAAACTACATCAACATCATTAACTAATTCTAATGTCATTCCAAATGTCTTTCTGACCGTAGCCATGAGATCATGTTTACACTTATGCATATCTTATGCTCTACTTTACGGCACTTCCATTGTACCTTTTCCCCAGCTAACAGAATTTTGTTATAAGAACATTCTCTAAATATTCAGTGTTGGTTCTGGGAACGTAAAAATCGTCCAGTTTTCTTGACATTTTATAAGGTTCCTCAAACATTCTTTCAACTTAATTTTGATCTAAAATTCAACATTCAAGGAACTTTGATTTGTAACATTCCAAGAACATAGAAATGTACAGTTTCCTTAATGTTAGTAGAATGTTATTTAAAGGTTAGTATGATGTTCCTGAAACATTCTTTCAATCATTCAAACACCTGCTGTGAACAAGCACTGAAAGAAAGAGAAATAAGAACACAAACTACAACTTTCTTCAGCCACAGCCTTAGATGAACTGAAGATAAAAGACATTAAATCTCTGAAGATCTGACTAAACAACTCCACAAACAGCATTACCAGATTCACTTATTACTAACCAGACTGACTTTATTTCTGTCACACGGCTACAGAAGTTTAGATGTTTTGTTTGAGGTCACCATCATGGAGGTTGGTGTTTGCTTTAGTTGAGCTCTTGACTATTACAGAGTTATTGCTTTATCTTCAATTGTAGGTGTTTTCAGAAAACATTTCTGCATTGATAAGGACTGACAAACAACTGCATTAAAGTGGTTTAATCAACTGCTTTTTTGTATTTTTGTAAAAAGGAAATAAACTCAAAAATGTGATAATTTTTTAACATTGAAGTGATTCGTGTAATATTGTCCAAAACTATTTAGAAGTTGAAAATGACACACTTAGACATCAGCACTCATCATACAAACCTCAACAACAGTGACAATCAAAAAAAAAATTCAGCTGCATAATTTATTCATGTCGCAATGCATGCTGGGAACCATGAATGTGCTTTGTATGCTGGCATGAAGCATGTCACCATTGTTGTGTTTCATATGCCAAATGTTGATGTCTGTGATAAATGACACGAAACAATGTTTTAAACAAAAAGTTAACAATGACAGCGTTGTAAATAATAGTTTTCACATTGGTTTGATAGAGCATTCCAATTTCTTAAGTTAGCAACTACAGAAAAAAAAAAAAAAAAGTTTAAACCACTTTAACGCAGTCATTTGTCTGTTATTAAAACAAACATGTTGATTTTCTTTATCAATGCAGAAATGTTTTCTGAAAACATGCAATTACTGATAAAGAATCAATTCTGTAATAGTCAGGGGTCAAGAGCTCAACTAAAGCAACCACCAACCTCCATGATGGTGACCTCAAACAAAACATCTAAAGGTGTTTGAATGATTGAAAGAATTGATGTTTCAGGAACATCATACTAACCTTTAAATAACATTCTACAAACATTAAGGAAACTGAACATTTTCATGTTCTTGGAATGTTACAAATCAACATTCCTAGAATGTTTAATTTTAGATCAAAATTAAGTTGAAAGAACGTTTGAGGAACATTATACCTTATGAAAACGTTCCTCTAATGTCAAGAAAACAGGACGTTTTTTACGTTCCCAGAACCAACACTGAATATTTAGAGAACGTTCTTATAACAAAATTCTGTTAGCTGGGTCATCCTTTTTGGAACACTTTCAACTTTCATTAAAGCAAGTCTAAGATTCTGCAAAATATCTTCAATTGAGTTCCACAGTAGAAATAAAGTCCTACAGCTTTGGAGTGACATGAAGGTGAGATAATGATGACAGAATTTTCATTTTCTTTTTAATATTCTTGGAAATGCCTGTACTCAGCACACGTCATGCTTTGAATTAGAACTGACTTCAAAGTACATTTCAACACTGCTGTCACTCTATGAATGGTTGACCTACAGAAAACAGCCACAGCTGGTACTCAAGTGAAAGGTGCTGAGAGCTGAGAGTGTGTGTGTGTGATTGAGCTGTCAGCATGCTCACCTCAGATAGCCCAGCTGTCGACATACGAGCGTTCCCAGAGAAGAGTTCCACCTCTCGTAACATACGGGCAGCCACGTCTGTAGCTTCTCCAGCTGGATTTCCAGAAGAGAGTTCTCGACACTGATCCTGTAAAACACTGAGCCCCATTCAGTCAAAATCACTTCTAAAACAACAAACTGTAGTGCTGTGGATGGGACTGCTGTCATGAGATAATTTAATTTGTTTGAAGGATATATTTAAAATAAAAATGATGTTGAAATTGTCATATTTTGCTGGCACAAAAACAATGAAGTAACCTCATTAGGATGCATCAAGTACATTTATATTAAATACAACAAAAACACACATTTACATAACCGACTGAACAGACAAACTTAATAAACAATTGAGCAGCAAGCATCAGGGTTATTTATTTTTGATTCTTTTCTTCCCTATCTCTAGCACTCCAGACACAAATAACCATCCACAGCAACCCTATCAGGGTTATTATAGTGAACTAAAACTAAAAGTATAATCATAAAACAAATTTTTTTTTGTTAATAAAGTAACAATAAATACATAAAGTATATGCACCTTACTCCCGATTTCTCTCAACATAGGGACAGAAGAGATGTCATTCAATAAATGGGAAAACAAAGTAACTTGTGTTACTTGTTTGAAAAAGTAACGTCTCGGTTACGTATGTAACCCTCGTTCCCTGAAGGAGGGAATGGCGATGTACATCAGAAGTGAACCGACAAATTGGGATATCGCATGAGAGTCCAATTCGTCGGTTCACTTCTGACGTACGCCGAACGTGACCGACTGAAAGGGAACGTCTCGGTTACGTTTGTAACCCTCATTCCCAAAAGGAGGGAATGGAGACGTACATCACAAGTGAACTGACGATATCCCAATTCATCGGTTCACTTCTGACGTACGCTGAACGTGACCGGCTGAAAGGGAACGTCTCGGTTACGTTTGTAACCCTCATTCCAAAAAGGAGGGAATGGAGACGTACATCACAAGTGAACTGACGATATCTCAATTCGTTGGTTCACTTCTGACGTATGTCGAGCGTGACCGACTGAAAGGGAACTTAGATATTTTATTATAAATTTTACAAGTTACTTGAAAAAAGTAATCTGATTACATAACTCATGCTACTTGTAATGCGTTACCAAGACTGCTTGCTACAGAGTATTGTTTAGGAGGAAAGATTAATTAGAATTAATCACATTTTAATTTAAAGGAGAGGGCAGTTTAGGACTTTCCTTTACTATTTATGCGATTGCTGTTTAAAATGAATCAATTCACTAGAATTCATCAGACTTTTCAGGGCTTTCATATGAGAGAGTAGAGGTGAATTTAGGATGAAAGATTCACAATGAATCAGGGTAGCCTACTATCAAAGATGAACCGATTCACAAATGAATCAGACTTTTCGAGGCTAAATGAGGGAATCAGGAAGAGGACAATTTAAGATGAATGATTTACTAGAATGAATCAGAATTTCCATTGTTACATATGAGATAAACGACTATTTAGCCATGTTTGACTATTCCATTAGCTCAGACATTACAAACAACAGTGTGACGTTTTCGAAAAGCATACCATACAAGTTACACTATATTGAAAACTGTCACTCTACTGAAAAATGTACTAAAAGATAGTAACGTCACTTCTTTCATTTAGTTAAAACACTGGTTATTTATTTTTCACTTTCTCTCCCTTTAGTTTGCTTCTCTTGTTTATGTGTTTGTTACAGCTTTCACTGGGCATTATGTCACTTTGTTTGTAATGCCAGTGAGTTTGGATGAACGTCCACTCTGCTGTTTACCTGCTGTGTGTGTCTGTTGTTTTTACAGAGTTTGCACACAAAGGCTTGGGACAAATACCTTTCCTGGGGTCTGTCACAGAGATGTCCTCGGTTACGTTGCAGAAGGACGTGTCTTTGGCGTCTCCCAGGCTTGCAGGGCTCTGAGCTGAATTAGGCCTTAAGAGAATTTTCACTGGACAAATACATTAAATATTTCATTTGATTACGCAAAATTTGACCAAAGCTTTTCAATAATTGAACCTCTTACCTATGAACCAAACTCCAATAACAACACCTCCCAGCAGACACAGTACACACAGAGCTGCAAACACTCTCACCAGTTTATGGGCCGATATTTTGCCAGACACTGAATGAAATAATAGCAATAAATGCTCATAGGATGTCCAAAAAGCTGAAAACCATGCAGTTATATGATTTTGTGAAGAAGATTTTTTTAAATGACCATTGCAAATGTTTTTAAAAGAACAGATGTCTACTCAGGTGTGTGTTAGTAACAGACTTGCCTGGATGGAGAAACTGCAGATCTCTGAGCCAGGTTGGATTATTCTGTCCCGTCTCAACCCTGTCCACCTGCAGATGCTCTGTATGGAAAGACTGTCTGACCACCACAGGATTCTCAATCACTGCCACAGCATCTCTACTGAGACTCTGTAAAATATGATCAATCCCAGTGTCATATCCATGGTGTCATAAATACATCAAAGTAAATGAACCACTATTGACTTGTGTTCAGAATAAAACACCTGTTTGTACTGCTTTTCTAAATTCAAAGGAAATCCTGTTGACATACTTGGTCAAAAGCTGCACAGTACAAAAAAAAAAAAAAAAAGTCAATGTAATACAACATTTCATCAATCCCAGCTTTTGTAAAAATGATGGATGTTTTTTTGGCTAATTGTAAGTCGTGAAAATATTTCAGTTATAATATATTTCTTTTTGCATATACTGTGTACTGTACCTTATAAACTACAGTATTTCAGATTTTTTTTTTTCTGATTTAATGTTCTGATTTTGTGATCGTCAAATCAACTGTTTACATTTAAGTCATCAAGTGTTACAAAACAAAAAGAACAGTAGCAATGCAATGATGACATTATGAAGTATATATTGTTTTTTTTCCAGCTACAGTATATATGAAATAACTTAAAATTAATTTCTCTAGGTAGCAATATTGTAAATATAATCAGTAATGTTATTTGACATTATCCAACATCACTAAATTAACTTAATTCACTGTAAAATAAAGTTATTTTAAATAAACAGTAAACAAACAAATGTATATATTTTATATATTTTTATAAATTATAATAAAACATTTTTCTACAATAAATGGTGCCATTTTCATAAAGCACCAACAGGTTTTTTGTTTTTTAGACTTTCACTGTTAATATTGCTAAAAATCTAACAGATACAACACAATCTAATATTGACTCACCAAATAAACATCTTTCCAAATATAATATTAGAATAAAGATATACCTCTGAATTTCAGTACATTGGGACTCACCATGTTTTGGTTGTTTGGATCCAGGGGTTTCCTGGCGGCAGCTGCTCGGACTCTCTCTCATCCACTCACCTCCATCACAGCAGAGATGCTTCACACCAGCAGCTGTCTGACCATTGAGCAGAATGCAACTCTGGATTTTCACTTCACAAAGAGACAATGAGGTCAGCAGCAGAGCAAAGAATGAACCTGTTGTTTTACCAAGGGGGTCATGGGGCCTATCCTGACTGCCTGAACCAGCCCTTTGTAGGGCCAAACATCTCCAAAGATATCCCCCTTTCACTGATAGGATACAGGCTGCTTAGCTCCACCCTCACCTGAGTCAGCGGTGTGTCCACTGTGCGACACACCTGACACTTCACAGCTTCTGGTGAAAGGGTTGTAATTGAGAACTGGGGAAAAAAGTTACATTTGGTGTCTCTGATTTGGAGGTTTATCTCACTCACATCAGTTATCTACGTTAGGTTATAAATCTTCAATGAGAACAGTCTGTGTTGAAAATATTACTGCCATTATTTTGTCTAACACTTCAGTTGTGAAAGAAAATGAATCATCAGTCTTGTAATTTTCATAAAAAAAATAAAAAATAAAAGTGATAATTAAAAATAGTGTGTATATTTTATTAATAAAATTGTGGTTCAGGGTTGTATAGAAAATATTGAGAACATTTCACTAATAAAACCAAGAGATACACACAGCAAAATCCAGAGTTAAATCAATTCTGCTCAGACTACATTTGGTCCCTCTCTAAATAGTGTTAAAATAACATTAAAGCAGAGTTAAAGTTAATGAGATATTTAAGCAATTAATTAAGTGATGATTTAGCAACAATGATAAACACCTGCTGTTAACAAGCAGAATCACTGAAGAAAAGAGAAACACGAACTACAACTGACTTCAGTCACAGTCTTAGATGAAGATAAAAATCATTAAATCAGCGTTTGCTTAAGCTGGGCTTTTGACCTTTGACTTTCTATGTTAGATTTTTCTCTGCAACAATACATATGTTGTTGTAAAGCAGTGAAGTCAGTGCTTATGTGCTGATATAGCTGTTGTGAGATGGCCTGACTACATCCAAAACAACTTATATGTTTTGTCATTTGTACATTTTGGTTTTGCATCACCAACCCTGTGAAACCACAACATTAGAAGAAAGTACTGCAGCAGTCAGATATATTGAGTAATCTTAAAACCATACGATGCAAAAAACATTTTTAACTTCTGTGTCACACAGACACACACAAAGACATCAAGAATCAGCATATGAATCTCAACAATGGTGATAAAAAAAAAAAGCTTCACACTGCAATGCATGCTGGGTATCACCATAGGACAAAACTCCCATAATGCACTGCAGTATGAATAATTATTGTCACCACTGTTGAAGATTGTATGTTATATTTTCATAAAGACTTTTGCAATTGCTCAAATGCAAATTATTTTAAAGGTATAAAAGGGTCAAGAGCCCAACTAAAACAAACCCTGACCACCACGATGGTGGCATAATTTTTTGACCAATAAAACACCAACATCTAAACCTCTGTTAATTCTCAATAAGAAATTCTTTAGACGTGTAACAGAAATAAAGTCAGTCTGGTTAGTAATAAGTAAATCAGATCTTTTAATCAGATCTTGAGAGATTTAATGTATTTTAACTTCAGTTGATTTCAGTTAAATGGTTTTGGCTGAAGTCAGTTGTAGTTCTTGTGTTTCTCTTTTCTTCAGTGATTCTTGTTAACATCAGGTGTTGATCATTAATGTTCAATCATCACTTAATTAATAGCTTAATTATCTCATTAATTTTAACTCTGCTTCAGTGTTATTTTAACACTATTCAGAGAGGGACCAAATGTACTCTGAGCAAAGTTGATTTAACTCTGGGGATTTTATTGTGCATTTTCCTATTTATTTAAGAAAACTTACACAGTTTTGAGGCATAAATTGAGAAACCAATTAAGCTAATAAAATTAAGGAAAGAAGGCTACCTATTTATTTTAAGAGAATTAGCTCAACTATGCATTTTTATTTAGACACCATTGTTAGCTTTCAGGATGCTTTGCATATGGCTGGAAATGGAGAGTAAATATTGAAATTAAGTGATATTTTATGTGTTTTTGAGTGAAGGGAAATATCTGTTGATGTTTAATGTTCAGTTATGTTTGACATTTGAAAGAGTTTCTGTTATGTTGAAGTTTTGATCGTTACCATTGTGCAGAAGAGTAGAACTTATGGTTAGGTTGTGAATAACAGCATATACTAATAATGTGAAAACATTTTGCTTTGTTCAATGATCAATAGTTTTGCTAATGCCAGTGCAGTAACAAGATTGTTCTTATTTGTGTTGTACTAGCAGAATGCAGAAAGCTTTAAATAAAAAAAGCACGTTTCACTAAAAGTATTAAACTGTGTCATAAACTAAACAATTTAGGAGATTTTACATGATTTATTCAAGTAGGTTCCATTAAGGAGACCCAACCTTAAAAACTACTCAAAAAATCATGTGTAATATTGTTACCATAATTTTTTTTAAGTAAACAGCACAACATTTTTTTTTACAGTGCATTTATATCTTTCCCAGTACATTCAATAAACTTCTATGATTAAACATTTCACATGTAATTTCACTTTCACAGGTAGAGCAGAAAAAAGAAAATGGACTGAGCAAACATTTTAGCCTTCAGAAAAAAAAAAAAAAAATGAACAAAATGAAACTTTATACAAATTAAGTTGGAGAAACGTATGAAATATCTCATCATTTGAAAAATAAAACCTTATTTTCTGACATGTGAGATGATAAGCGGTGCTGCATTTTTACCTTTTTCATTATTACAAAGGCAACAGTATGGAAAGAGTTTCTCAGTAAAAGACTGACCAGTGAAAGAATAAATAAGAGATGTGGACTCTACTTCACAAAAGGAGACCAGACCCTCCTCATAATCCACAAACACACCCAGTACCTGAGGCTTCACTCTCAGAGACAGAATGGATTCTCTGGCCACTCCTAAATCCCACTTAGTCTTTCTCTTTACCTGCACCTCAAAATAAAATCTCCCTGATCTGAATCCCTCTTTTGCCAGGACACAGAGAAAAGTGTCAAACCTCTTTGGGTTGTCTGGGAGATCAAGCTCAAAGCCTACTTATTCCAATTTTTTTCCATCATCAGACAGGTAAATTTCTGGATGAGATGTGTCAGGATCCAGAGTCATATCCACTGAAAGATCAGATATGAATCACAACTTCACAATGCTATTATTTAGATGTGTATAATGTCAAAAAGAAAGTATTGTGTAGACTTTGAGATATGAATTAAAATGTATTGTGTGACAATGTGAACATGGACATCACAGATTACCTGCTCATCGCTGCATCCTCTTCAGCACTGCAGAGACTAATGACAATAAATGTATAAATTACTGACACTGGTGAAAATGCATGTTTGTGGTCAGGTCAGATAATATAGTATTTCTATGGTTATCTTTATATCACTGAGAGGAGAGAGAGTGTGTTACTGCCTTTACAGAAATCATGCACAATAGCTAATCACTTAGCAAAGGGGTTTTTAAATCATTTTTGAGAAAACCACCTGATTTTTAAATTGTTTGTATCTGTTCACAGCATGCAGAGGGGAAAAATAAATATTAACATATTTATGAACTATTTATGCACATATTAACTGAACTACAAAATTACACACAAGAAAAATATTACAAGTGTTTACATATGTAGAGGAATTAAGAATAAAAATAAAAATAAAAAAAATCAAGGAAAGGAAAAATCAAAGTTGTTTTATGGTTTTACAGATAATGAATTTTAAGACTGTGAATTTTTTAAGTTTACATTGTATGCTTGATTATTGATCTTCTACTGAAGATGCCCTATTTTCTAGTATAAGATAATTACTGTCAAAATAAACATTCACCAGTTTTGCTGAGTTTCTTATCTAGTGTCTGCTTCAGCTGAATCAAAGATCTCATCAGAGTCTCACATGAGTGTCACTAAGACTGATCTCAGTGCAGCTGCTGGTGTGTGCAGGTCTGCTCAGGGACGGGTAAATCTACAGCAGGAGAGAGCAGAAATCCCTCAGCATGGGGAGTGTTGTGCTGTGATGTGAGCAGACAGAAGGAGCTCCACTGACCTGTAGGAGGTGCAGGTGATCCTCAGTGTGTGAGAGCTGCTCCAGCTCAGTGTCTCTCCTCTTTAGCTCAGTGATCTCCTGCTCCAGCTCTTTAATGAGCTCTTCAGCCTGCTTCTCTGCTGCTTTCTGCTTCTGCTCCATCATCTCCAGCAGCTCAGACTGACATCTCTCAATGGAGCGGATCAGATCAGTGAAGAGCTCAATACTCTCTGCTTTCTCTTTCTCTGACGTTTCCTGATAAATCAAGGAATAAATTATCTTTGTTACTTCTGCACCTTTTTTAGAAAGCAAATGAAAACATCAAAATACATAGAATATTTAACTTCTATAATTATTATAATTATAATTTGACATAAAAAAAAAAATCACAAATGCCGTCTCTTTGATATTTCAATTGTTCCTCCTGGACAGCGATGAGATTAAATGGAGATCAAAATACAGAGTTGAATTTTCTTCTCTAATATTTTTCCTTAAAAACATCCCAGTAATCTCACATTTATATGCCTTCAAAAAAAATTCTTAAAGGGTTAGTTCACCCAAAAATTAAAATAATGTAATTTATTACTCACCCCCATGCCGTTCCACACCCGTAGGACCTTCATTAATCTTCGAAACGCAGATTAAGAAGTTTTTGTTGAAATCCGATGGCTCAGTGAGGTTAAAAACGTATTTAAATGAGTTCATGTGAGTACAGTGGTTCAATATTAATATTATAAAGCAACGAGAATATTTTTGGTGCGCCAAAAAAACAAAATAACGACTTATACTGATGGCTGATTTCAAAACACTGCTTCATGAAGCTTCAGAGCGTTATGAATCTTTTGTGTCGAATCAGCAGTTCGGAGCGCCAAAGTCATGTGATTTCAGCAGTTTGGTGGTTTGTCACGCGATCCGAATCATGAATCGACACAAAAGATTCATAACGCTCTGAAGCTTCATGAAGCAGTCGCATCACGTGAAGACGTACGGGCAGTAGAAGATCGATTCACGGCATGACCTCTTGGCTGAATTAAAAGAATGACATTTTTGCAGTAAAGTCGAGTAGGTTCTATATTTTTACATTTTGAATGTATTACTTTAAGTTATATGTTGAATTAATGTTTATAAAAAAGACACTGTAGACCGTGACGTCATATCACGACCGTTACAGCATCCGAAGAAATTTCGCACGTTCAAAGTCTAGTGTGACCGCGGCTTTACTCACCTGCAGTGATGTCATAGCCCCTCTCATCTTTTGTCATGGAATTTTTAATAGAATTTACCTTTGTAGTGAATGTTAGATTGTAGCACCTGTAGGAAAACTCCTCCATATGAAAAATATAAGTCCTTAAATTCAATTAAAAAGTTCTTTGGTGGGCATAACTTGCAGGTTTAACATGACTCACCGCAAATCACTACATTGTTTCCTTCATGGCTTTTTAGCAGCACCACTTCTTGCGCTACATGCAAAAATAAGCATAGGCCTACATTTAGTCCGATTCACGAACAAATAACTCTATATTCTTTAAATTACTTTTGAATTCGGAGCTTAAATGGTTTGAAATATCTTGACTGAACTCTCCAAAATGTATCAGAGCAGTTTCTGTATCAACATCCCAGCTAACAGAATTTTGTTATAAGAACGTTCTCTAAATATTCAGTGTTGGTTCTGGGAACGTAAAAAACGTCCAGTTTTCTTGACGTTAGAGGAACATTTTTATAAGGTATAATGTTCCTCAAACGTTCTTTCAACTTAATTTGGATCTAAAATTCAACATTCTAGGAATGTTGATTTGTAACATTCCAAGAACATGAAAATGTTCAGTTTCCTTAATGTTAGTAGAATGTTATTTGAAGGTTAGTATGATGTTCCTAAAACATTCTTTCAATCATTCAAACACCTGCTGTGAACAAGCACTGAAAGAAAGAGAAATAAGAACACAAACTACAACTTTCTTCAGCCACAGCCTTAGATGAACTGAAGATAAAAGACATTAAATCTCTGAAGATCTGATTAAACAACTCCACAAACAGCATTACCAGATTCACTTATTACTAACCAGACTGACTTTATTTCTGTCACACGTCTACAGAAGTTTAGATGTTTCGTTTGAGGTCACCATCATGGAGGTTGGTGTTTGCTTTAGTTGAGATCTTGACCCCTGACTATCACAGAGTTGCTTCTTTATCAGCAATTGCAGGTGTTTTCAGAAAACATTTCTGCGTTGATAAAGACAGACATGCAACTGCATTAAAGTGGTTTAATCAACTGCTTATTTGCGATTTTTTTTTTTTTCTTTTGGAAAGTGTTATGTGAAAAGGAAATAATAAACTCAAATGAGATACAATTCATTTTTAACTTTGAAGTGATTTGTGTAATATTGTCCAAAACTATTTAGATGTTGAAAATGACACACTAGACATCAGCACTCATCATACAAACCTCAGCAATGTTCAGCTGCATAATTTATTTATGTCGCAATGCATGCTGGGAACCATGAATGTGTTTTGTATGCTGGCATGAAGCATGTCACCATTGTTGTGTTTCATATGCCAAATGTTGATGTCTGTGATAAATGACAAAAAATATTTTAAACAAAAAGTTAACAATGACAGTGTTGCAAATTATATTTTTCACATCGGCTGGGTTTGATACAGCATTTTAATTTTTTATGTTGCAATTACAGAAAAAAAAAAAAGCTGTTTAAACCACTTTAATGCAGTCATTTCTCTGTTATTAAAACAGACATGCTGACCTTCTTTGTCAATGCCGACATTTTTTTCTGAAATCACCTGCAATTGCTGATAAAGAAGCAACTCTATAACAGTCAGGGGTCAAGAGCTCAACTAAAGCAACCACCAACCTCCATGATGGTGACCTCAAACCAAACATCTAAACTTCTGTTTATTCTCAATAAGAACTTCTGTAGACGTGTGACAGAAATAAGGTCAGTCTGGTTAGTAATAAGTGAAGCTGGTAATGCTGTTTGTGGAGTTGTTTAATCAGATCTTCAGAGATTTAATGTCTTTTATCTTCAGTTCATCTAAGACTGAAGAAAGTTGTAGTTTGTGTTCTTATTTCTCTTTCTTTCAGTGCTTGTTCACAGCAGGCGTTTGAATGATTGAAAGAATGTTTCAGGAACATCATACTAACCTTTAAATAACATTCTACTAACATTAAGGAAACAACTTTTTATGTTCTTGGAATGTTACAAATCAACATTCCTACAATGTTGAATTTTAGATCAAAATTAAGTTTAAAATGTTTCAGGAACATCACACTAACCTTTAAATAACATTCTACTAACATTAAGGAAACTGAACATTTTCATGTTCTTGGAATGTTACAAATCAACGTTCCTAGAATGTTGAATTTTAGATCAAAATTAAGTTGAAAGAACGTTTGAGGAACATTATACCTTATAAAAACGTTCCTCTAATGTCAAGAAAACATTTTTGGTGGGTCTCTAGAGTCTAGAATAAATTCTTTAGGTGGGTCTTAGCATAAGAAAGTTGCCTTTATGCTGAATTACAGTATTGTTTATGTCACACACTGTGGCTGTAGTGATCGCACCACGATGGAGAATTTAACAAAAACTGTCTTTAATCAAAAATCCAACAAAAGAACTCGCAGGAGATCACAGGTGAAAGCTTAGCAAAACAACTATATAACCTAGACAACAATCAGTAACCAAGGAAACCAACTAGTGATGGGAAGATGAGAACAAAGGAAACAGGTATGATAAAGGGAACTAAAACAAAACAGAACATACATGTGACAGTTTACAGATGCTTAAGGTTAATAAATTGGGTCGTGTTTATGATACTTTATGAATTTTATTATGTTGTTGATTAAAGAAATACAAATACAAAATACAAAGAAATACAAAGTGTTAAAAAACTATTAACATACAGATGCATCAGATAAGAGCAGATGGCTTAAGCAAACATTTCTGTTTGTGTGTGTGTGTGAAAAGCAGGTTTTTAATGCTGAAAAACAATAGGCCTACTAAAGGACAAAATATGATGATGACATATCCCATCATTTAAAAACAGCAAGTATTCATACTGTGGCACTAACGCAGACTGTACATCCATTTTTGTGCATATCCAATTGAAATCCGATCAGATTTAGCAAATGTGAACAACAAAAAATGCTATTTACACTAGCTCCGCCCACCAATGTCTGGTTGGGACACTGAAGTTTTAAAAAAGACGCACAGAATCCAGCATCTTCAGTGGCGTAGCAGCAGGGAGTAAGGCTCGGTGGCTTGAATCCGCCTTTTGCCAAGTTCGCATTTATTTTCAATAAAAATAATGTTCTAAAAGGGGAAATAAACTGCGAACGAGTGATTAAAAATATTAAAAGTGTTTATTGGATAGGGTTAGGGGAAGGTGTAGGTTTTTATTCTCCCAATAAGGCAGCATCCATTTAATAATTTTAGTAAATATAATATAATTTATCATTTGAATATCATTTATCATTTGAATATCATAATATAATTTACACTATTATATTATTGCATCCTGTTAATGTACAAAAATACCAAGGTGCAAATAGTATTTGCCAATATAAAGTATAGATGGCATCTAATTACAATTTATTCTTATTGCAAAGAAAATAGAATCTATCACTATTTTCGCCTAGTGTAAATAGCATATCGCTAAGAAAATGCTGCTATTGTCACTTAGTGCAAATAGCCGCTGCCAAAACTAAATTTCAAACCAGAATATAATAGCTCATATATTGAAGCAAATTAGGTTAAATATTTTAAGAGGGTTACCAATGGGTGTGTTAAGGGTTGGTTATAGTATATCAATTAAATGTATACAATTAAACAACTAAATCTTTACTGAAAAATAATAAAGAAGACAACACGGAATAAAGCCACGAATACCAGCTTCCTACGTTTCTGCCGTTTCCTCAGAAGATGCATTGCCATGTTGTAACACATTGTCATGTTGTAAATAAGACAACATCTATATTGTAAACCCCTCCATGTTGTGGTTGATGTTGTTGTTTTTGGTGTATAGACCTACCTACCAACGCAACGTCATTGCCATAGAAACCAATGCAGAAATTCCGGAAAAAGAAAGAGCAGCATGGGACGCACAAATCGGATATACAATGTGGATCGTCAATAATTTTAGATCAGATTCACACATAATCAGATTTGGACTGACAGTGTGAATGTAGCCTTATTTTCATATTTGGGATGTAAATTCACTCACTGATCTGATGATCAGTGGTGCTACATTTCTACCTTCTTTTTTAATATTAGGGCTAAAGTATGGGTAGAGTTTCTCAATGAAAGACTGACCAGTAAAAGAATAAATAAGAGATCTGGACTCCACATCATGAAAGGAAACCAGACCCTCCTCATAATCCACAAACACACCAACTACCTGAGGCTTCACTCTCAGAGACAGAGAGACAGGAGGAGACTCTAATGCAAGATACTGATTCTCATTACTCAGAACTATTATCCAGTATCCAACCTCAGGAGCTGCTGTGATCATTCCCTTCCTGTTAATGGATTCTCTGGCCACTCCTAAATCCCAATCCGTCTTTCCCTTTACCTGCACCTCAAAATAAAATCTTCCTGAGCTGAATCCCTCTTTTGCCAGGACACAGGGACAATAATCAAACCTCTTTGGGTTGTCTGGGAGTTCAAGCTTAATGTCTCTATATTCCACTTGTTTTCTGTCATCAGACAGGAAGAGATGTGGATGAGATGTGTCAGGATCCAGAGTCACATCCACTGAAAGAGAGATAATATATGAATCACAACTTACAACATTTTTGTGTGTTTAACATAAAAATATTATACAGACTTTGGCATATGAATTTCAACAAATATTGTGATAAAATTTGACCTTACAAGGCAAAGTTTGGGCTGCAAAATGTTATGTGGTGCGACTCCCCAAAAATATTATATTTATAAATTAATAATGTCATATTTGTCTTAAAAAATAATCTGAGATTTAAGAAAAATATCTGATTAAAAAAATAGTGGTTTATATTTGTACACTCACACATATTTAGTGTTATTTTTACTTAATGGTGACACCACAAATTGAAACTTTTCTTGAAAATGGTAAAAAACAATTTTCAATTCGATATAAAAAAGATAAATACAAACACCTCATTTCTAAAAACTTGGCACATGTTATTCCTTTTCTCTTTTTTAACACTATTATTGGTCATTGACACTTGTACCTGCATATTGCTGCATTGTGTTCTTAACTGTGGAGACAAAAGACAGTAAAAGATTATGAGGCACATTATATATGGTAGACTAGTAGGTTTAGGATGAAAATAATTTTGTGTACAACACTTAATATTAACTTACTAATAACTGAAACAATCAAAGATTAACTATATGTCACATAATATAGCCAATACTGTAGAATTTTATAAATAAATAGATTCTCCCTTTCTTTGTGAGTGTACAATACAGGTTTAGGACTATTGTCTTCCTTAATGTACAGGTGCACTGCATATCAATTAATTATTTACAAAAGATATTGAACATAATTTTTGTAAAAAAGAAAATATATACTAGCATTATGTAAAGGTATTGATATTCCCCTACCAGTTTTGTTGAGTTTCTTATCTATTCCCCTACTAGTGTTGTTGAGTTTCTCATTTAGAGTCTCCTGCAGCTGAATCAAAGCTTTCCTCAGATTCGTCACACTCACATGAGTGTCACTAACACTGATCTCAGTGCAGCTGCTGGTGTGTGCAGGTCTGCTCAGGGACGGGTAAATCTACAGCAGGAGAGAGCAGAAATCCCTCAGCATGGGGAGTGTTGTGCTGTGATCATGTGAGGAGACAGAAGGAGCTCCACTGACCTGTAGGAGGTGCAGGTGATCCTCAGTGTGTGAGAGCTGCTCCAGATCAGTGTCTCTCCTCTTTAGCTCAGTGATCTCCTGCTCCAGCTCTTTAATGAGCTCTTCAGCCTGCTTCTCTGCTGCTTTCTGCTTCTGCTCCATCATCTCCAGCAGCTCAGACTGACATCTCTCAATGGAGCGGATCAGATCAGTGAAGAGCTCAATACTCTCTGCTTTCTCTTTCTCTGATGTTTCCTGATTCATGATTGACCAAATTCTGTGTTATATTTTTCAAAAATAGCTCACCCAAAATTGGCAATTAAGTCATCATTTAATGTAAGTGTCATATTTGAAGTTTTCCGAAACCATGTGTGAGAACCATACCAAACCTTTAATGGGATTTAAAGGAAAATTTGACTTAATTTGAGTCTGTTCCTCACGAAAATCATATACACAAATCATATGGATCACTTTTATCACACTTTTTTCATTGTTTTTTCTGAGGTTTACAGACCCATTTCCAGTTCTTTTTTGTTGTTTGGAAACAAGCAGACAAAATTTTGCTTCTTTACCAAAGGTAAACCATTATTCAATCTAGACTCACCTTTCTGAGTTCTTCTAAGTGTTTGAGGTCTTGAATCCTCTTCATTCTGTCCTGGATCATCTGCTGCACGTCTGTCTGCATCTTCATCAGCTGAGGCTACAGACAGACCAAAACACAAACAATGAACAGTCTCCACTCAATCCAGCTAAAATGTATCATTAAATATTATATTTACAACCTGGGCGTGTATAAAATTCACTGCAGTTTCCAGCTAAAATTAACACTATAGTGTAAACTCCAACAACTTCCTTTTCCTTTAATGATTACACAGAGACTAACAATAAAGCCTTACTACTCATGCTGATACACAATACTATCATGACCTTAAAATCACCTTGACCATAGTGCATGACACATTTTGACATTTGCATATACCATAACATACAACACTTGTCATGTTGAGTAATTGAGTTAGTCCTGTAAAACACGACATCAACATGAGCTCTAAGCATCGTAGAGGCAAGTTAAATTGGCAAGTTAAATTTTTTTTAAATCTCATTTGCTTTGCTCACAATATAAGGTTTAGGATAAGGTTTAGTTTATGTTTTATTTGTTTCAAACTCAATCGAGCATTAACCTTAAAAAGGTAATTTTTATCGCCATTCACTGGACATTTTTTTTCCGAAACTACAGTGACAATTAAGTTAAATGAAATAACGCCACAGTCACATTCTGTTTAGACTGGATGTTGCACTGCAAAACTCATGCAATACCTGCAAGATGCAAAGACGTGATATTAAATCAGTCATTTTGTTGTTACCTTCCTCTCTCGGCTCTCCTCCTCTACAGAAACAGTGTTGTGATTCCTGTGGTCTGTCACAGCGCAGAGAAAACACACACATGTCTGATCATCTCTACAGAACAGCTCCAGAGGTTTCTCATGTTTCTGACAGATATAGTCCTCAAGATTCTCCACGGGATCGATCAGTTTGTGTTTCTTTAAATTTGAGACTCTCTGATGAGGCTCCAGGTGAGTTTGACAGTAAGAGTTTTGACACACAAGACACATCTTCAGAGCTTTCATCTTTATACCATCACAGATGTCACAGAGAACCTCTGATTTACTCCGGCCAGACTTTCCTTTAAAGAGCAGCACAATCTCTCTAAGTGCTGTGTTGATCTTGAGGTCAGGTCTTTTATTGAATGCCTCTTTACATAATGGGCATGAGTAGGTGTGACTGTTGTCCCAGCACTGGTTCAGGCAGCTCTTACAGAAGTTGTGTCCACATGGAGTGCTGACTGGATCAGTGAACACATCCAGACAGATCGAGCACTGGAGCTCCTCTGACAGAGGACCACTGGACAGAGCTGAATACAAATATGGAAAAATACCATTTATCATTTACTGATTTATAAATGAAAAGCAAATCAACAATTAGCATTTACAGTTTTTCTCAATCGATTTGACACATTTCTCCAAACTCAGATCACTGTTCTCAATACAGTTAACACAGTGATCTGAACACTTTGTAATTGTCCTAAACAGTTTGTACGTTTTCATTCATTTCACACAAATTGCAAATCATGTGAATAATTTTCACAAAACACTACGCACAAAGTTCTCAAATGTTTTCATAATAGTTAATACATCAAACCAAAACATTAATAAATCAGGAAAAAATTATCACAGCTTTTTTTATTGGCTTTACACAATTCCCAAACATTAATGTGCCATTTTTCCAAACACAACAAACAAAACTCTGGAATTTGTCATATCAAATGCACTTGGTATGTTTTCAATTAGCCCCAAACTGATATCTGCTTGATTAATAATACACACAACACAGGAAATCCCTATCTGTTTACACATGTATCACAATTGCATTATGTAATAGGGAAAATATAAAAGGGAAGGTATACATAGAGTAAGAAAATATGCAAGAGACGAAGGAAATAAAGAGGTGTAAGCATAAAGGTGGTGGTGTGGGTAGAGGAAGGGGTGTAATGAGAAGCAAAGGAAGAGTGGAACATATAGAAGGAGATCATACTGTATATGAGGAGAGAGGAGGAAGTAAAAAAAAAAAAGGATTGGAGAAGAGCTGAGTACAGTGGAGGGCATTGATGTAGTGAAAAGAGCAAGAGGAGAAACTGTAAGAATACATAGTGAAAGTGGACACCCCGCTAGAAATTTTACTTTCCCAGAACATTCTCAGAATGTCCAAACTTTTGTTAAGGACGTTGCCTAGTAACGTTCCCGGTACGTTCAGAGACGGTCACGATGTGGAGTTCTTTTAAGGGTTGGGGGACGTTATTTGGTGGACCTTCAGGGAACATTAAAAAAAAATTAGAGCTAAATTGACTAACAAAAGTGGCTGTTCAAACAAAAACTATTTTTTCTTAAATGGCTTACAAAAAAAAAGCACTTTACAGGTACTTCCTGACTTATTATTATGAAACCTTTTCTTTAAAATGCAAATCACTTACCATAAATCATTAGCTGACAACAGCACATGTATGAGCTAATGTAGCTACTGTATCACTGCATCAGTAACTACACAGTTATTGTCTTTAAATAAAGCAACATGCAGCATAATGTCAATATTTTTACAGCTCATCATGACTGAACCACAGGTGCTACTCTCCAGCACAATGGTAACCTCACAAAACTCAGATAACAGAAACAGAACATTAAACACTAACAGATCGCTCTAGATCTCAGCATCTTCACTTATTACAAACCACTCTGACTTTATTTCTTTCATTCAAAACTTCTTAATGAGGTGTTGATGTTTTACTGAAAATAATCAAGTTTAAAGTCACCGTTATGGAGGTAAGCGCTTGTTTTAGTTGGGCTCCTGACCCTTGACGCTTTAACTTCAACTTTTTAATTCATTTAAAAAAAAAAAAAATTGTGGTTTTTCATTTTTTTTTGAAAATGTTTATCATTGCTTGGAAATTATTCAGACAGGGTCATGTAAACTCACACAGACATCAAGATTCTGCATATGAACCTCAACATTTTCCGGATAAACAGATTAACTCTGAGCATCACAAAACAAGCTACTAAAGTCACAAAAAAGATTTTTGTTTATTGTCACTATTGTTGAGGTTCATACATTGATTCATGATGTCTATGTGAGTCTAAAAGACACTGCTCAAAACTCATCAACTCAGCATAATGAATTTTTAAAAAAAGATAAAACTAGTTAAAAAAAAAAAACTAACAGTTAATGCAAAACTAAGAGTTAAGTAAGAGTTTTAGACTCTGGAGAGGATCAGTGAATCATGACACTCCATGATGATTGAATCACCATCATTAAATAACCAAATTCATCCAATCAGAATTTTTCTTGCATTTTTTGCTGTAACAAACCTGTTTTGGAAACACTAAAAAAAAACACCCACGTAGAAGGCGACGTTCTCGTGACCTTACGCAACGTTCCCTAAAAGTTCTCTAAAGGTGACGAAAATTCTGAACCTTTACAGAACATTAGGGACATTCCTAAAATGTTCTCTTTTGGTAATGAAAGTGCTGCAGTTTAAGGTTCCTTATATGACTTTAGGGGAACGTTCCATTGGTCACATAAGAATGTTACAAAGAGGATATTTGAGACATTAACAGAACGTTCCCACACGGTCCTCTGTTGGTCATTTAATAACGCTCCCAATATGAGTTTAGGGGGACGTTCTATTTTGGTTATTTTATGGTCACCCGAGAAGGTTACAGAGAGGACATTTGGTAAGTTAACAGAACGTCCTATAGTAATAGTCCCCTAAACATTCCCCGAACATCCTGAATGTTTCCTGAAGCTCCACCAAATAACGTCCCCCAACCCTTAAAAGAACTCCACATCATGACCGTCTCTGAACGTACTGGGAATGTTACTAGACGACGTCCTTAACACCAGTGGGGACGTTCTGAGAATGTTCTGGGAACGTAAAATTTCTAGCGGGGTAACACTTCACCTGGTAACGTTAATGTTCAGAGACGGTCACGATGTGGAGTTCTTTTAAGGGTGTCAAATGTGTCAAATCGATTGAGAAAAACTGTAATATATGTATATATAAGTAATCATGGAAGAAAAATAAAGTCTATATCATGGTCATCTGATGTGGTTTTATAACACATTTCACATTTTTAATATTCTTTCTTTATTTAGGCCTACTGACATAATGGAGGTGCATCCAGACTCCTTCTCCTGGTCTCAGCTGGTTTTGGTGATGCTGATGAAGATTCTGCCATCACTCATTCCCTCTTTAAGTCTATTCACAGCAAACACAAAACACATCTCATTTCACAGCATGAAATATTACAATGAAACATAGAGAAATGTCAAAAGATTTCATTCATCTGTTAGCAGTCAAACATGTTCAGGTACAAGGTACACATGAGTACAAAGTACACAGATCATTTATGTTACCATATAAAGGACTAGTTTTCAGTGTTTACTTAAAAAAATGAAACTGATTTTAAACCAGGCTTCATTCAACTGATGAACTGTTCATACGAAAGAAATTACAGATTATTGCAAACATGGGAAAAGAAAAATCAAATAACAAAACCAAAAAATGAATATCAGATCATTTTTTCACTCAAAACAGTTGTAAGATAGCATGTAACATGTTTTTACCTTCAGCTTTCAGTTTGTCTGCAGTTCATGTACTTTCTGTTTCTGTCCTGTGACAAAATTTCAGCACACATCAAACTTTGATTCGCAATCCATCAAATGACATTTTCTTAATACAATTTTGATACCATTTCATTGAAGCAAACCCAAAAACACTGAACATTTGACTCACATTAAACCTGGTTTTACCCAAATTTACTCCAGTTAAACAGACCAATAAACTGTTCAGTAAAACCTTTTATATTTCCATCACTTACCTGTTTTCAGCGGTGCATACATGTCTTAGACTGCCTGAATAAATGTTCTGTTGTTTAATGAGAACAATGGTTTAATATTTTGCCAAACTGTTCAGTTTAGTTTTACATCCACTAAAAGATTTCATCTGCAGTGATGTCATAGCCCCTCCCATCTTTTCTCATCAAAATGTACCTCTAATGAAAGTCTTAGATTATAATGTAGATGTTGTCACAAATTATTTTGCATAATTTTTCACATACAGTTTGCATTTGCATAAGTGATAATAAATCATTACTTTAAGTTTCAATATCAATTAACTTAATTTAAAAACTGCTGTGTCAAATTCTGCATTATATTTATCAGAACATTTACAGAAAAAAAGCATCACAAACTCCACCTTTTTTTTGGGGCTGTGGGTAATATTGACCCCAAATCATGCACGTAGCCTATGCTGGGCCTGAAAATAGACTGTATACAATCAAGGTACCTAATTTAATTATATTTCATCAGTTTTGGGTGCAATAATCTTCATCTTGTATAGATGTATGGGACAGATCATAGGCTAATTTGCAGGTAGATATTTTCCCCACCACTTTTTGAAACATCTCGCGGCACGCATGTATCTAATACAAAAGACACATCTACAGTTGATTAGCAATTCGTTCTTTTGTTTTAAAAAACAGGAGATCTAGCGCTGGGATGTGTTGTTTATGAAGTCACGCTGAGTGCTCGTTGCCGCTATCAGTGACGCAACAGCGTTCTCTTGGCGCTCGTGCACACTGCGCTGTCCTCACAGACGAAACTCTGTTCGCTCCGGTGAAATCACAAAACAAAATGTACTTAAACGTGTCCCTGCTCTTGATATACAATCACTGATGAAAATCTTTGGTTTTAATTAAAAAACATTAAAATAAGCCATACGAGAGCGGATTACAACCCAGAACCTCCGGCACACGCTTAAAGAGAATGAAATAATGCCGCTATCACGTACCATTTAGAAAAACATTGATCGCGTACTGGACGATGCAATGCAAAACTTTTACAAAAACAATATGATTTTTTTTTTGTGCTTTTTCGTAACGCAGGAGAAAAATAATGCCTATATCATAAAGCGTATAAATCTCAACAATGGTGACAACAAAATATTCAGATAATCAGATTAAATCTGGGCATCACAAAAGCTACTAAAAGACAAAACAAAAACCACAGCAAATAGTTAGAATTAAAGAAAATAATTGGATAATTCAGCTGCATAATTTATTCATGGTGTGATGCATGCTGGGAGTTTTGTACTATTGTTCCCAGCATGTATTGCGGCATGACACTTTTGATTGTCACCATTGTTGAGATTCATATGCTGATTTTTGATGTCTTAGATCTTTAAAAACGTTGTTTTGTTGTTGTTGTTATACAATATGGTATGATCTCATGTTTTAGTAATGCAAGATTTAAAATGTTTTTCTTAAATATCCAAAAAAGTTTAAATCTGGTTGCCTTTGCTCTGAAGAAAAAAAAAAAAAAACATTTCTGTTTGAGGTCTTGTTTCTGTCCCAAACAGTTTATTGTAAATATGAAACATGTTTGGGAACAATGAAATATTCATGTTGATACTACACAATAGAGAATTTTTTGGACCAAAATTCATTCGCAACAAGCTTCGAATCGGGCCATAATCCTCAAAATCTGGTTTAAAATCTTCAGGTGTGTGGCCAGCCTAAGGTGGATAGGCATGCATAGTCTTTCTTCGCAAAGTGACATCGCCAACTACTTGTCTGGCAGCGTTTTTTGTCATCTGCACGTTTTCAGGACATCGTTGTCGTGTAAACATACCTTTAGTGTTAGTTGTTTTTTTTCTTTTCTTTTTTTCCATCATGTAGCTGTAATGCAGTTAATTTCAACTTAATTGCATGCATTGTGGCATGAAGCATGTCACCATTGGTGAGATTTATATTTCTACATAAGAGGGTCTATGGTTGGAAAAATGCATGAGTAGAATTGAAGCTTTCACCTGCACACCCACTGAAGCTACACAGGGTTGAACCCAGTCTGTATCTGGATGGGAGACCTTCTTGGAGACTGGGTAGCTGTGGGAAGTGGTGTTAGAGAGATTAATGGGTCCTAACACCCTAGTACAGTAGCAATCAGCTGTACTGTACAAAGGGTGTAACCCTGGTGTAAAATAGTTCACACAGCACATAACATAATGCCCAACACCCCAGTAAAGTTGCAATAAACTGTACTGAATAAAGGGTGTAACCCAGGGGCAAAAATAATCCCTATGTTATATCACATACCATGCAGTTAGTTAGTTTCACATCACAAGTGAAATAGTATTTTAATTAGTTCTTATAACTTACATGGAAGCGCTCCAGTTTTTTTTTTTTTTTCCATTGCTTTAATGTTTTTGAAAGAAGTCTCATATGCTCTTCAAGCCTGCATTTATTTGATCAAAAACAAAGAAAAACAGCAATATTGTGAAATAATATTACTAATAATATTATTAATAGTTTTAAATAATGGTTTTCTATTTTAAAAAACTTAATACGTAATATAATGGTTAAAAAGATTTTAGAAATCAGTTATATAAAAAAAACAAAAAAAAAACAACAAACAATCTCTTAAACTGACACACAAAGACATCAAGAATCAGCATATGAATCTCAACAATGGTGACAATCAAAAGTGCCATGCCGCAATGCATGCTGGGAACAATAGTACAAAACTCCCAGCATGCATCACAGCATGAATAAATTATGCAGCTGAATTGTCCTATCATTTTATTTAATTCTAACTATTTGCTTTTATTTTTTGCTGTGGTTTTTGTTCTGTCTTTTAGAAGGATTTTGTGATGTCCAGAGTTGATTGTCTGAATATTTTGTTGTCACCATTGTTGAGATTCATACGCTGATTGTTCATGTCTGTGTTTGTCATTATGTAGTTAGTTTACTGACTTATAGTTTACTGTTTTGGTTTTAGTTTTACTCAGACTTCTGTAATACAGTGTGATTTTCTGTTTCAATCGATCAGAGTTTGTAATTTGTGTATTTTAGTAGCGCAGCGTAATTATTACAATCAAGTGACATCAGTGACTGTTTTGCAATGATTATAAAACCATCAATAGCTGAAAATCATCACCTGATTTCATTTCAGCTTAACTTGCTACTATAAATGTGTCTGACAAACACACTGTCACAGCAGCCAGAGAAAACAAACGCGTTTCAAGAGTTAAGAGCCCAACTAATGGAAACACCAATCACCATTATGGTGACTTCAAATGAAACAAACATGAGAGTTAAACTTCTGTTACTTCTCAATAAGAACTTCTGTAGATGAATGACAGAAACAAAGTCAATCTGGTTAGTAATATGTGAAACTGTAATGCTGTTTGTGGAGTTATTTAATCCTCCTCTGCTGAGATCTGGAGAGATGTAATGTTTTTTTTTATCCTCAGATGATTTCATCTAAGGCTGTGGCTCAAGTCAGTTGTAGGTCTTGTGTTTCCGATTGTCTTTTTTTTTCTGTTCCCCTTTTTCCTTCAGTGATTCTACTTGTTAATGCTAAGATGATTCAATAATTAAAATATAAAGATTTTTTGGCTCAGATAAGGTCCAGTTCGGATTTATTTATTTGCTCTTGGCTGACATGTGGCATTGCTATGGCCTGCTGGTGGCTCAGTTCTGGCAAACAGGAGCGGTCCACACAAGTGCCATCATTCCAAGCCACATGTGGCCCAGATCATTAAACCACGCATGGCAGATATAGGCTGGATCTGGGCAGCACAAAGTTGCTATCTGGGGTTTTATAACACTTTTCAAATTGTTAATATTCTTTCTTTATTTACTGACATAATGGAGGTGCATCCAAACTCCTTCTCCTGGATTTGGTGATGCTGATGAAGATTCTGCCATCACTCATTACTCTTTAAGTCTATTCACAGCAAACACAAAATACATCTCATTTCACAGCATGAAATATGACAATGAAACATAAATAGAGAAATGTCAAACTGATTTGATTAATCTGTTAGCAGTCATGCATGTATGCATACTTCAAAATTATAATCTATTTATAATCATCATGAATTGACTGGAAACAGACAGTATACAATCTAATCATATTTCATAAATTTTCTTGAAGAAACTTGTTGAACTCCCATCTTATATACTGCATGGGACAGATATTATAGGAATTGTGGTGCATCTTGAGCCTTTAAATGTGTCTGAATCTCATTGTTCACTATAGTTCAGTTTCCTCCAACAAAACATGTTGTGCTGTTTGAGTGTGGCCCAGAAATGAATTAAAATTTGCTATATATGTTTGAAGTCTGTCTCACTCTGGATTTTCAACAGTTTTATTAAAAGTGTTTAGCAATATACAAATCATTGAAACCAATTCACGTGTACAGTAAGTATTACTGCTGCTTTTATGTCTGACACTTGAGCTGTAAAAGAATGTCTTTAATGTCCTTCATATTACATTGAATAAACTCCAGGAACTTATTCAGGGTAGACAATACAGACATACAATCTTTTGAGTTAAAATGTTTTTAACTTTGTTGTCAGTCACATTGAAAATGTCTTTCCAAAATATCTTTCCAAAACAATTCCTGGTGAAAAGACCATTAAAGACAGTAAAACTCTTTGAACAGACTGTGCATCAATACCTCATAGCCTTATTTTCATAGTAAATATGTTGTATATTGTTTATAAAATGTCCTTCCTTATGTACTGTATGTGATGATCCCTTCATCTCCAGTTATAGAAATAAGCATAGAACTTTATTCAGATTTTACATGTGATTTAAATTTCACAGCAACAACAACAGAAAGAAAATGGTTTGATGAATGTTTTAACCTTTAGAAAAATAATCAAAAAATTAATGCTTTATTTAAAAAAAAGGAAAAGCTGGAAAATTATTTTAAAATTCATCATTTAACAACAGCAAGTATTCATAGCACTAAAAATGTATTATTTTCATGTTCATGTTTGGTGTAAATTCATTAATTGTATCTGACATGTGAGATGATCAGTGGTGCTGCGTTTTTACCCATTTCATTATTACAAGGGCTAAAGTATGGAAAGATTTTCTCAGTGAAAGACTGACCAGTGAAAGAATACATGTGAGATCTGGACTCCACATCATAAAAGGAGACCAGACCCTCCTCATAATCCACAAACACACCCACTACCTGAGGCTTCACTCTCAGAGACAGAGAGACAGAAGGAGATTCATAAGCCTTATATTGATCCCCATCCCTCAGAAATACAGTCCAGTATCCATTCTCTGGAGCTGTTGCAATCATTCCCTTTCTGTTAATGGATTCTTTGACCACTCCTAAATCCCAATCCGTCTTTCCCTTTACCTGCACCTCAAAATAAAATCTTCCTGAGCTGAATCCCTCTTTTGCCAGGACACAGCAACAAGTGTCAAACCTCTTTGGGTTGTCTGGGAGTTTACGTTCAATGTCTCCATATGTCACTTTTTTCCCATCATCAGAGAGGATGAGTTTTGGATGAGATGTGTCAGGATCCAGAGTTACATCCACTGAAAGAGATCAGATATGAAACTTCTCAATACAACAGTTTTCATGTCTTTAATATCTTGATGAATGTATTATTTAGACTTGAATTTTAACTCTTATCTTATGGCAATGTGAACATGCACATCACAAACTTAACCTGCATATCGCTGCATCCTCTTCAGCACTGTGGAAACAAATGACAATATATGATTATGACAAATCATTGAAAATCATTGAAAGTGAACAATCTAATTATATATATAATATTATTAATAGTTACATATGTAAAAGAATTAAGAATAAGAAAAGTGTGTAGTAGAACAATCAAAGTAGTATTGCTCAGAATGAAGCTTTATATGTCACAAAAAAGTCTAACATTCTCTTACCAGTTTTGTTGAGTTTCTCATCTAGTGTCTCCTTCAGTTGAGTCAGAGATCTCATCATATTCTCCACACTCTCATGAGTGTCACTAACACTGATCTCAGTGCAGCTGCTGGTGTGTGCAGGTCTGCTCAGGGACGGGTAAATCTACAGCAGGAGAGAGCAGAAATCCCTCAGCATGGGGAGTGTTGTGCTGTGATCATGTGAGGAGACAGAAGGAGCTCCACTGACCTGTAGGAGGTGCAGGTGATCCTCAGTGTGTGAGAGCTCGTCCAGCTCAGTGTCTCTCCTCATTAGCTCAGTGATCTCCTGCTCCAGCTCTTTAATGAGCTCTTCAGCCTGCTTCTCTGCTGCTTTCTGCTTCTGCTCCATCATCTCCAGCAGCTCAGACTGACATCTCTCAATGGAGCGGATCAGATCAGTGAAGAGCTCAATACTCTCTGCTTTCTCTTTCTCTGACGTTTCCTGATAAATCAAAGAAAACATTTCATTTAATAATTTTATAGATATCTTTCAGTTTTTATTTTTAAAGTATTTTTTTACATTTGTCCTACATTTTATAAAACGGTTAGTGAATACCGCGCTAGAAATTTTACGTTCCCAGAACATTCTCAGAACATCCCCACTGGTGTTAAGGACGTTGTCTAGTAACGTTCCCAGAACGTTCAGAGACGGTCACGATGTGGAGTTCTTTTAAGGGTTGGGGGACGTTATTTGGTGGACCTTCAGGGAACATTTAGGATGTTTTGGGAATGTTTAAGGGACTATTACAATAGGACGTTCTGTTAACTTCCCAAATGTCTTCTTTGTAACGTTCTTGTGCGACCATAAAATAACCAAAATAGAACGTCCCCCTAAAGTCATATAAGGAACCTTGAACTGCAGCCCTTTCATTACCAAAAGAGGACGTTTTAGGACCATCCCTAATGTTCTGTAAAGGTTCGGAATTTTCATCACATTTAGAGAACTATTAGGGAACATTGCGCAAGGTCCTGAGAACATCGCCTTCTACATGGGTACTGCCATGAAACAACTGCATAAAGCCTCCTGCAATGAGGAGAGTATTGGATCTACTTGGTGAGCAGAGCCTCCCATGGCCCACAGAAATCCCTATATTTGAAACAATGAAACCCAAAACTCTGGACAGACATGTTAGCTAGTCTTGGTTTATGTGATGGATGAAACAGGCATATTTAGTAGCCATGTGCTTTTAGATCTATCATAAAGTCTGCACTGTTGACTAAAGAACATCACCTGAGCAGTAATATTTTCCTGAACTCACTTTTTTGAGTTTTGCTGAGTGTTTGAGGTCTTGAATCCTCTTCATTCTGTCCTGGATCATCTGCTGCACATCTGTCTGCATCTCCATCAGCTGAGGCTACAGACTCAGACAAATTGTATCACTGAACATTGACTTTATATATCAATTGTTTGAAAAAAGTTAAACATGTAAATGTATGTCATACCCTTATCTCTCTACTCTCCTCCTCTACAGAAACAGTGTTGTGATTCCTGTGGTCTGTCACAGCGCAGAGCAAACACACACATGTCTGATCATCTCTACAGAACAGCTCCAGAGGTTTCTCATGTTTCTGACAGATATAGTCCTCAAGATTCTCCACAGGATCGATCAGTTTGTGTTTCTTTAAATTTGAGACTCTCTGATGAGGCTCCAGGTGAGTTTGACAGTAAGAGTTTTGACACACCAGACACATCTTCAGGGCTTTCATCTTTATATCATCACAGATGTCACAGAGAACCTCTGATTTACTCTGGCCAGACTTTCCTTTAAAGAGCAGCACAATCTCTCTAAGTGCTGTGTTGATCTTGAGGTCGGGTTTTTTACTGAATGTTTCTTTACATAATGGACATGAGTAGGTGTGACTGTTGTCCCAGCACTGGTTCAGGCAGCTCTTACAGAAGTTGTGTCCACATGGAGTGCTGACTGGATCAGTGAACACATCCAGACAGATCGAGCACTGGAGCTCCTCTGACAGAGGACCGGAGGATGACAGACCTGAAGACAAAGGAACTCCATTTATCACCTACATTTAAAATGTATATGTATACATAAAAAGAATATTATTAAGTCAAGAAAAACACTCTCTCATAAGTGATCAGCTATATTGTGTTTCATGTAAGAAAGAATGAAGCCTATATCAGTATCGATTCATGTGTTTGCCTTTGATCTTTCTTTATTTCAATTACTGAATTACTGGAGGTGCATCCAGACTTTTGTCCTCACTTTGTTTTTGTGATGCTGATGAAGCCATTGCTTGTCCCCTGTTTAAGCCTATTAAAAAAAAAAATCACCACACACAACACATTTTTTATTAGGTGCATGAAATAAGACCAGTGCCTAACAATTGAATATTTAAAATTCTGTTTTTAAAGGTGAATTATGTAATATTGCCCATGTTAAAATATTGTTTCATATCTAATAATATGGAGACAGAAGTGAAAGCATTTCTCTACTTGTTTGAGCAGCCCACTCATCATGACACAGGAACCCTGACTCAACCAGTTTTGGGGTGTGACTATCAATGGTAGATTGTGGAAAAGTTCAGGAAACCGGTCTGAAAACATTATTTGTGCAGTTATATTTAGTGTCACTAGAGGCAAAGAAATCGCAAGCTTCACCTTAAAAATCTAAATAAAATTTAATCTCAAAAGTCTTTTTATATTTTCATATTGTGCCAGCTACCAAATAGTACAAATACTCAGATTTTTCCAAAATTTGACCCTGGACCACAAAACCAGTCATAAGGGTCAAATTTTGGAAATTGAGATTTATACATCTTCTGACAGCTGATAAATAAATAAATAAATAAATAAATAAATAAATAAGCTTTCCATTGATGTATGCTTTGTTAGGATGGGACAATATTTGGCTGAGATACAACTATTTGAAAATCTGGAATCTGAGGGAGCAAAAAAATCAAAATATTGAGAAAAATCGCCTTAGCAATGCATATCCACTCACAAAAATAAATTTTTGATATATTTACGGTAGGAAATTTACAAACTATCTTCATGGAACATGATCTTCTCTTAATATCCTAATGATTTTTGGCATAAAAGAAAAATCGATCATTTTGTGGATTTGACTTTTGCATAAATCTGGTTTTGTCAAACTTATTCCAGTTACTTACACAAACAGCTAACTTTAAAAACCTTTTCAGTAAAATCTCTCACAGTATATTTCCATCACTTACCTGTGAGTGAGTATCAGCAGAGCTGTGGTCTTAGATCACCTGAAGATTATCACCTTATAGATTATCTGTTGTTTAACATGAAAAGTTTTGCAGTTTTCAGACTGTTAGTCATCAGTTTTGTTTCTCTTTCACTGCAAGGATTCACTCCCCTGCAGTGATGTCATAGCTCCTCCCATCTTGGAATGCAATAGAATTCTTATATATTCTGTTGTGAAACAGAACGTGTTGACAAACTGATGGAACATGTGATGACATTTAACTTTCATAAGTATAACAGAACAGTGATAAAAATTAACTCAACAACATATTAAAAAATGTGACTATAACGCATATTTTAATTAATTACACTTACAGCATTAACTCTATATAGAAAAAAATGAAACAATACTAAAACCATTAGGTTGTGGCAAGTCTTTCATTTAACAAATTAAATCATTCAACAGATTTGTTTAAACTAACTGATCATTTATGAATGAAAAGAGTGACCTTTGTCTTTATGAATGGGTCATTGAATCATCGACTCACCCGAGTCATTCAAAACACTGAAACATTCAGGAATGAAACATTCTGTGTTGCAGAAGAACTATTCTGCTTTGTTTTAAACTATTTACGTTGGCGAAATAAAGCAAAAACAGTAAAAATTAAGTGCTATTTCATGTGTTTTGCTCAATATTGATATAGGGGGGCATTTAAAGCTGTATTATTTTTTAATTTAAAAGGTTTTCTGGTATGTGTGAGTTTTTGGGGTTACCATTGTGCTGAAGAGTAGAGCCTGTGGTTACGTTTATGATTGGCTAAACACCATTAAGACTGTAATAACTTTATTTAAAAAGTAACAGCTGTGCACGTTATAGCACAGTGATAGTCTCTTGGGTAGAAATTTTAGTACATGCAGGTGTGCTTTTGTTAACTATCTTGAAAATATGAAACATTTAAAATGTAAATAATTATAAAATATGAGAAATGTGTTACATAATATATTTCATCATATATGCGTTCACTACATGAGTAAATATATCTGCAATATATTATGCATGCAGTACCATATCTGATCACATATAAATCTATATATTATGAAGTATATTACTGAATATGAAATTACATACATTATATATTATATTAGTAATATATTAGTAAATATATTATCACATATTTTTCAATATATGAAAAGTGGCAATTCCTTATGTATTATTCAATATACTGTAATATATTTACGCAATATATTTTTCTGTATATTTTAAAATATACTGTTAAATCGTATATATTGATCATTCATATATAGGGACATATATTGTCTTTCCATAAGGGAAGCCTTCCAGGACATGGAAGAAAAAGCACAGTTTAATCTTCAGTTTACTGCCAAAAAAAAAAAAAAAAAGACTTGCTAGATGACCTGGTGAAAGGAGATAAAAACATTTCAGTGCAGACTATAAGAAGAACACTAAACTTGCATTGACTTCATGTCCGGACACCTCGACGAATGTCACTCTTGACCAAGAGAACATAAAAGGCTGAATTGAATATTCTAAAAGGAATTGGGATTGGCCTGTAGAGTTTTAGAAGAATGTTTTATGGAGTGATGAGACCAAATGAGCAGTTTTGGGGGTAGCCTACCTTCATGGTTGGGAACCACTGGAGTAGAAGAGATCAGAAACGTGTAGAATAGTTAGATAGACGGTGGGCAGTGACCTCTTGTGGTGAGTAAGAGATACTGCAGGAGCAGATGTGTCACTTTTCTATCGTTAACAACTATTAGTTAACCTTGTTTGTTTTTTTATGTTAAATGAAACGTTAACTGTGAAAATATATACTTTCATATTTATACATTTACTCCGTATTTAAGTCTAAATTTAAAGTAGGATTTTATTCAACTCCACTCCATCTCAGAGACAAATATTGTATTTATAAAAAACTGACGTTTTGGATATCATGGATATTACAGTTTGATTTAGATATTACATATTGGTGAAAAAATGTACTTAATGTTAAATAAACTTAATGTTTCAGTTATTTTAACTAAAAGAAACTTGCACTGTCAAATCTTAAAATATACCTGCTGAGCACGAGTATTTGTAACAGGCAAGACAATTGTAAAGCTACGATGCCGAAAATTTGACTGGACCAAAGAACTGTTTTGCATGTTGAAATATTTTATGGTTTGATTTGAGTTTGTGAGTTAATTTCTTTTATTCTTCCCTCTTTCTGAAAATATATCAGTGACATGGCAGCCGTCGATTGAGTCAGCCCTGCAAACCTGTTGGTAGACACGCAGTGGACGATGTATTTTAATGTAAAAACATTTAATTTAAATGATGAAAAAATGATTGCATATGTTGTATATATGTATAATGTTTCATGTAAAATTATAAATTGCAAAAAAAAAAAAAAAAAAAAAAACAATGAACAGAACAATTACTACTTTTTTATTTACACTTGTGAACATACATTAATGTACAGAAATCTGGCTCATTTACAAATAGGCTAAATTACATTACAATGATAAATAATGTATACAACTTATGCATTTCATAACATAAACTGTACAGAAATTAGGCTGTTTCATTGACAAAGTGACATTTAAAAAAATGTATATATCGACAAATTTTAATGTACCCATTTTATGCACTGTATTCTCTTCTTGAGAAAACTGAAAAAAAAAGAAAAAAAAAAAAAAAAAAAAAAAAAAAAGCGGCCTTTGAAGTGCGGCACGGCGCGAGGAGGGCTGACGTATTTCGAAAGCGACTTGAAATGCACCCTCTCAGTTTCCCCGTGGAATGAAGCGTCCATCTGACGACAGGTGTTCTGTGTGAATTCACATATAAATGTAATCCCCCGGTTTCACCAATATGTAATATCTAAATCAAACTGTAATATCCATGATGTCCAAAACGTCAGTTTTTCATACCTACAATATTTGTCTCTGAGATGGAGTTAAAATCCTAAAGTACTGTACTTTAAATTTAGACTTGAATACAGACTAAATGTATAAATATGAATGTATATATTTTCACAGTTAACGTTTCATTTAACATAAAAAAACAAACAAGGTTAACTAATAGTTGCTAACGATATAAAGGTCACATTACACAGTTCAACCTAGTGCTGGGCGGTATACCGGTTCATACCGAATACCGGTATTTATTTTTGTTATGATATGAATTTTGATGATACCGCAATACCGGTATGTGTCGCTTAAGCAACGTTCGGAACGCGGCGCAGCCCGTCACTGTTTGAGGGGGGTCCCGTTTCACTGTTGCACTGTAGTGAGAGCACAGGTGAGATCGCATCACAGCCTATGGTAAATCCGAAATCACCCCCTAAAGCCTCATTCACTATTCCCTACGTTATCCACTTATATTGTTCACTTGAAAGAGTGAATGAAAACGAGTGAGTGAATTCGGACAGCCGTTGTGTGTACATCGGCTGTACACTCGTTATTGCGGTGCAATGTGAGATTGAATGAGTGCACTCAATAACGTCCACTATGGTTTCGGACACCACTACAAATGGCTGTCGCCTCAAATAATGCCCTATCTGAGCTTATAGGGGGCGATTTCGGATTCAGCCCTTGATTACAGCGGAGAATTCAAACTACACGCGGCGCGCGAGATAGAGCGGTTACTGCGCTGAGCGCCGTGATGAGATTAACAACGTTCTCCACATGGATCATATTATATGGACCAGAGCGAGCGTGTGTTTAATTTTTTTATGGACCTATTTCATATACTCTAGTGCTCTACACATGAACCAGCAGCGTGTATGCCCTCAGCTCTTTTTTTTTTTTCTATCTCCATGGTCATATTTTAATATTCATGTGTCTGTAATGAGTGTGTTGCAGGTCTGTGTTTTATTGGTTGTTGTTTCCCAAACAGCATCATTTTGTGGGGCTTTGTAAACCTGTATTAACTCTAGTGTGGAATTTTTCTACAATATATTGCCTGGTCATGCATAGGGGAAAAAAATACCGTCATATACCGTGAAACAGATATAATTTTGAAAAATACCAATATAAATTTTTGGTCATACCGCCCAGCACTAGTTCAACCATACATATTTTACCTGTTATATGGTCCAGTGTCCCGTCGTCGCCGGCAGTGAAGCATATCAAATCCCAATAGAAAGTCATAAAACTTTTCTGCATCCCTTTCCCTTTTTAAAATGCATGCTTTCAGCTATCTCACACAGCTGCTAGCCATGTAACGATGCTCAGCTCATTGTTGCCACGTCTGGAATTGGGCTACTTTTACACTTGTGCTGTGATTACGCTACTTTTGGGATGGTTTTGTTGCACAGACCTGGCAACCCTGCACCTCAGTTAGACCTTCCTCCACTTCAAAGGCCCACCCCTTTCATGCACTTCGAAGTGCGCAGCCCCTGAATTGGGACACAGCTGTTGTAATCTACTACTTGGTCAGTCACTGGTTCCACTGGGGTCACTTTAGAGCCATTTTGGTTTCCTTTATTTTCCTCTTTTATATATGTTATTAACAGTAATACATTAAACGTGCATATCCAACATCATATTCAATTGGAACAGGAATTAGGAAAGGCAGTTTATAAGTTCGCTGAATATTTTATTATTTTAAAGCCTTGTGATAGAACACCAAAAACACAACCATATATCTTATATTGTAGGCCTATATCTTTTTCATTATAATAGTATACTAGCCGTTAGGCTAAGACGCATATGGGGAAAACTCATTTTTCTCCGATTTCTGAAGCCTTTTTCAATCACGCAGTGAAACTGTATTACCATTGGTTCGTGGAGTTAAAGTAAACGAATCAATGGCGGTGAGGCAGGGGCCGTGCGAGCCAGACCTGAGTCGGGAATGAATATACGGCAGTTGTTTCACGAGCCCTACACAGCCTGGGTGCCCAAATGGGGACTAAGAGCATGTAGAGGAGCAATGAAGCTAAGGCCGGCGACCCAGGCGTAGTGGACAGCGAGGCCTAGCCGGCCGCCGCACAAATTTCTGCGACAGACACACTGGACCAAATTTCTGGACCAGGCCCAAGAAGAAGTCATGCCTCTAGTGGAGTGTGCTCTAACTCCAACAGGACACTGGAGTCCTAAGGAGGAGTAGGCAAGTGCTATTGCGTCAGCTATCCATCTGGATAGCCTCTGCTTCATGACCGGATGACCTTTGGTGTGGCCTCCAAAGCATACAAAGAGCTGTTCCAACTGCCTAAACGAGGCAGAACGGCCAATGTAGGTTCTTAGGGCTCTGACTGGGCAGAGCAAATTCAACTCCTGCTCATCCTGTGGAGGAGCAGGAGTTGAGGAAGCATGGAGGAAGCACGGAGAGGGTGACAACCTGTGCCCTGAATGGGGTGGAGGGGATCTTAGGGACATAACCATGTCTCAGTTTCAGGACAACTTTGGAGTCGTTGGGCCTGAACTCGAGGCAAGAAGGGCCCACAGAGAGCACCTGTAGATCTCCTACTCTTTTGACCGATGCCAGAGCTAGGAGCAGAGTGGTCTTTAACGACAGGGGACGCAGATCAGCAGCCAGAAGTGGTTCAAATGGAGGGCCTTTCAGCCCTCTCAGAACCGTGGACAGGTCTCACATGGGGACAGTGGAGGGGCGAGTAGGGTTCATCGTTCTAGAGCCCTTCAAGAAACAAACAACTAGGTTGTTTTTGCCCACTGTCTGCCCGGCTATAGGAGCATGAGAGGCTGCAACATAGACTTTAAGGGTAAAGGGTGTATGACCTCTATCCAATAAGTCCTGGAGGAAAGACAATATCAGAGATATGTCACATGTGAATGGGTCTTCACCATGGGTTGCGCACCAAGCCGTAAAGACTGACCATTTACGGGCATAGAGACGTCTTGTGGACGGAGCTCTAGCCTGTCAAATGGTGTTCAGGATGCTCTCGGGGAGATCGCAGGCTCCCATTGAGAGGCCACACATGTAGGGCCCACAGCTCGGGCCGGGGGTGCCAGACTGTTCTGTTCGCCTGAGAAAAAAGGTTCTGTCTCAAGGGAATCAGCCATGGTGCAAAGAAACATTTAGAATAGTTAGATAGACGGTGGGCAGTGACCTCTTGTGGTGAGTAAGAGATACTGCAGGAGCAGATATGACACTAACTTACTGATGCTGGTGAGTCGTTGTGTAATCTACTACTTGGTCACTGGTTCCCCGTCCAACTACGGGGTCACTTTAGAGCCATTTTTTTCCCCCCTCTTTTAGATATATTAATAGAAATGCACACATTAAACGTGCATATCCAACATCATATTTAATAGGAACAGGAATTAGGAAAGGCAGTTTATAAGTTACCTGAATATTTTATTATTTTAAAGCCTTGTGGTAGAACACCAAAAACACAGTCTAGATGTACATCTTATATTATCTTTTTCATAATAATAGCAGGTCTGTTAAAATGTTAAAATGGTTTGTCATTCTGAACAGATATTGGAAGATATTCTTTGATACAGATTTAATAAATAAAATAACTTGATTGTCCAAAATTATACACACACAAAAAATTATGTCTGCATAATTTGGCATGCTTCATTGCATTATCACAAATAAAACAATTGACTCCAAGCACAACTATGTAATATGCTTACAAAATTAACACATTTTTAATAATACAATTTGAATAAAGAGTGAAGATGTCAATTTTCCAAGGCTTGTACATCAGTTTTGGCCGCTATATATATAATGCTATATTTTACAGTTTTATTTAGAGTTAAATGATTAAATATTACAAAGTTAAATATTTAAACAGTAACATTATAATTTATATTAATTAATTAAATGTTTTTAAATAAATATATTTAATAAACATCAAGTATATTTTGTCATCAGCATACCCGCTGCCAGCCAAAGTATAAACAAGTTATTTTATATGATTAAAATGAATGCTAAACATTAGTGCTGTTTATTTTAATGAAACAATATTGTGTGAGGTTTAATTGTGTATGGAAATGCTTAGTACATCTTTCAAGGTTTTACCATCTCTTATTTTGTGCTGTTTAAAAACCAAACAAATGCCACAAAAGGCATAATATCTAAGAGCATTATAAAACTTTTTGTCTCGTAATCCATAAACTAAGGGACTCAGACAACGAGGCAAGATCACAAACAAAATGAAATTTGAGTACCTTACATTCACAAATAGCATGACATCTAATTTCCATAAAGGCATTTCGATATAAGGGGTTATAAGCTGCGCCATACACAGAAGCAGCTGAATGCCATGGAGAAGAACAGTTTTTAGACCCTTATTTGTTGACTTCTTGTTCTCAGAGGAGGCTGACCTGGCCGCAATCATAATCTTGATGTAGGTGGAGACAATAATACACAACATCATGATGAATAAGAGCTGTAGCGTCGCTGCCCTCATGTCTGCCAGCCATTTGACCTGTAACATGATCTCCACACTACATACAACATATGAGAACATGACACCTGGAGGAAGATAAGCAAAACAGACTATGAGAATAAACAGTGGGAGAACAAAACTGACACCCCATATGATGAGAAGCCCAATAAAGGTGTTTTTGGGGGTGGAGATGCTGGCATGTCTTAAAGGCAAACATATCGCCACATAACGCTCCAAACACATGGCTACAAGAGTTATGGGTGAACAAAGAGAGAGCAAATTCATAAGTGTGCAGATCATACAGCAAGGAATCATGTGCACGGGGTACTGGTAAAACATCCCCATAAGTGTTAAATCAGCCAACAGCATAAGAGCAGAGTCTACAAAAAGAGTCTGAGCAAACAGAATGTAGCGCGTGTCCCTGAAGCTCTCCTTCTTCACAAAGGTGAAAATCATCAGTCCGTTCACATAGAGGAGAATCCACACCACTACCTGCACAAGCAAAGGCTTCTCATTTAATGCTCTCAAATTAGATGTACTGCTCAAATTGTTTAGTGTTAAGTTCATAATAATAGCAAAAATAAGCCAGGAAAAAAAATGAAAGTCAGAGGTGGAAGTTGTGATGAGCTCAGAACCTCCGATCTCTCCTTTCTTTGTGCTGTTTTTATAGAGCTTTAGATAGGCTGGACCTTATTTTGTTTACAGACACTCATATGTCGTCAGTGCAGATGTTTCTACAACACAGTGCTGATTTCATCATCTGGGATGAATCTGACAATAGATTTAGTCAAAGAATATAATAATGTGTGTGGGTATCTTTAGAAAAAAAGGGTATGTTTTTCATAAACACTTTATGTTAAACTGGTAAATCTTCACATCCGGATAGTGACGGAGTATTTTATCTATCCTATAGAAAACAATTGTAGAATTAGTTTGCTTACTATAGAAACTAGAAGTGTTTTGAGGCCTCTTGGCCTATGTGACTGTAAGGATCAGATGTATCTGAGAAGTTAGCTTGGCCACTAAGGATATTTTGCTGGTAATTTTCCACCAGACAACAGGTGGCTGTGAAATGAATAAGATCATTATTAAGGGTGTCATGTGAAGGCTTCTTGCCTCCGAGGAGTGTTGATTGTTTTTGATACAATGTTTCATTTTGCTTATGGGAAAATAGTTGACCATCAGTTGGCAGAATTCCACCACTAGAGATTAAGTCAAAAGATGTAGACTAGTTAGCAGTCGGCCACCCTTACAAAGAGAATTATCTCTTGCATAAGCAACACTTGCAGTTTAATTGGTGAAGTGACTGTGTTGGGGAGTACTTGGGAGACTCCAGGAAGAGAAAGGGAGGAGAGCACCTGTAAATGAGATCATGGAGAAGAACTGTAGGGGTGGATCTTACACTGTTTTAACAGATAAGAAAAATGTATAAAAACTGTGCCCTGGCTAGAGAGATTCAGATGTGGAGCTGGCATTTCACTTTGTTGCTTGTCAATAAAATTAAACTCCTGGGACCTGGAACATCAACTCTGAGAGTTTTTCTTTGAGACCAGAACTGAAGGGACACAGAGACATCGAATTTGCCACAACAATAGCAATCAATAATAGAAGTGGTCTAAATTTTAAAAAATATATTATCTGTGGAAGTCTTAGGACCAAAAAATCCTGCCTGCCTGTCAACGTATGTATCCATACCTTCGCACACCCTGCTCCCACAGACATCACACGTCATCAGCGCGTTCCATGAGGCTAAGCAGAGTTGTAGACAGACAGTAACCGAGCACCACAAACAAAAAGTCGTATTTACCGTAATTAAGTGAAAGTGCAAGACTCGTTCACATCCTTGGAATTATGCGTTTTTATGGCAACAATATCAATGACGAAATTAATCTGCAGCATTAAGTGGTACAAGTCAGAGTTCATTAAGTTGTTTACGTTCATTTAAAGGGGTCATATGATTCCACTTTTACAAGATGTAAAATAAGTCTCTGATGTCCCCAGAGTGTGTATGCTCAAAATACCCCACATATAATTTTTTATAGCATGTTAAATTTGTCACTTTTTGAGGGTGAGCAAAAACGCTGAGTTTTTGTGTGTCTCCCTTTAAATGCAAATGAGCTGCTGCTCCCAAAAAAGGGCAGAGTTTCAAGAGCTGCTCCGATTACCTCATGCAGACTCACTGAAAATGTCAGAAACTGTTCAGCCTTTTATGTTCAAACCGGAGTCTGACAATGATGGAGAAACTCAAGAAGAAGTGACATGTAGAATGCAACAGGACGTTTCTGAATGGTTAGTTGATGAATTTATGTAGCTAATGTGGAGTTAACTAGTCATTGATTAGCATATTTTGTCATGATAATCTATAAATCGCTCGTGTGGGAACTGTTAAGATCCTACAGAGCCAGAGAATATATGCTGCATGAAGATAAAACAGGTATAGTTTAGTTTAATTACGGTTATAACTTATGTTGTCATCTTTTATGACATGCTATTGCATTTGGAGAGCAAGGGTGAGGGAGGGTGGGGTCTTATGCTTTCAAAGCTAGCTTGCTATTGCTAGCCTCTCCAAAATTGCCTACCCATCATTTTAGAACTCAATCAAAGAATGTGTTATTAATATTGTAGTTTAAATACTGTAATATAACAGAAAAAATTAAATTTGTTGTAGAAAATAAACATTTGGCTGAAATAAATATAACCTCTTGCGTCTAGTTCAAATTTATTTCAGCCAACACATAAAAATGTGTAGGGATATTTCACTTTAGATTTAAATGGCATTCTCTCATTTCAGATGCAGTGGCTTGATACCTTGTAATAGGGGCAATTGTAAAATTCAGAAATTCAATTTTATGATCTAGTCTTTCTCTGTGTAAATAAATTACTTTTATTGTTGGTACATAAAATATTTCTTATGTCAAAAGATAACATGCATATTTTATTTTATTTTTTTAATACATTTTACAGTCTCCTTTTGAAAATGTATTTTTCAGACTGAGCTACAGTACTTTAGTGCTAAAAGATTGGAAAAATAATGACTTCCTTCAGATATTTGAGCAACCTGTAATTATGAAGGTGTAACTGTAAATATTATGTAGCCCATTAACAAGTAGTTAAATAGGACACTATTTCCATTGTCCACTTTAGACATTCTTAACCATAAGCAACTTTGCAATTACATGTAAGCTAACTCTCATTACAGTATTAGTAGACTGTCTGCTTAATGTCTGCTAACACTTTATTTTGATGGTCCCTCAACAGACATTCTATAAGTAACTTTGCAACTACACGTCGACTTATTTTACTAACCCGAACTCCACACATGTAAGTTTTTATTGAGGAACTTGTGAATCAGCGTTGACTTGAGCTGCGAACTCTTCCAGATGTTTCAGTCTGATTTGTTGAACTGGTTCACCCAGCTCACTAAAAAGAACCGGTTCAAAAGAACAACTTGTTCATAAATTGAACATCACTAAGCTGATACAGAACTGTTGGATGAAAGTTTTTTCAAAGGTCACCTGCACAAAAGCAAAGTCTTCTGTGACGAAGATAAAGCAGGTACAAGTGAAACACTGTCTTTCGGGACTAATCATCTGTTTTCACTGTAGACCTCATTACAGCTCACAGGTCATTACAGCATGTCATTTGTTCAGTCTTTCCCCTGTTAACAGTTGGCAGTTAGTTAATGCCTCATTCACACTGATTGCTTTCCAAACAAACATGCTTATTAGCAATTAAAAGGCTAAATAGAGGGTCTGTTTTAATAATTAATGACAATGTTAATTACTGTCATCAAACCTAATGAGCCACCAAGGCTTTAAAGCCATTCCACAGGTAAACATCTAAGTGAATCACATGGGATGATGTTACGATTTGATTGGCATATTCCTTAAAAAAAAAAAAAAAAAAAAGACTTTTTAAGTTGTTGTTGTTCTGAACAGAATATGATGTGTTTATGAAATCACATTGAAAAAAAGCTATTTTCTTTTCATACTTCAACAGTTAGTTTTAATGTATTAATATCATTTGAGCCTAATGCATTTAAAAACATCAGCTGACTCCTTATGTGGTTGGCACTACCATGATTTATCGCTTATTCTGTATTATCTATTCAAGGTTGGTTTCCTTATATTGCATCAGCAATAAGATATTTACACTATTTAGAGAACCTAAACAGTGTAGTTCTTTTTATTGTTTTATATATTCATGAAATGTTGTGCACATGAATAAGTTATCAGTGTTAATCAGTGAAAAAGTCTTTGATCCATTTAAAGAACAATTAAAAAAATATATATATATATTTTGCCTGAATGTAGCAATTTTATGTCATAAGAATGCTTCCACCAGAACGCGATTCCGAATTCTTCAGAAAGTTTACGCTAAATATCATACACCTTCCCTTTTAAACTGGCGCCGCGTTCGTTCCGTAAGTTGAATAGGGAAGGCGTAGGACATTTAGCGTAAGCTTTTTGAAGAATACGGAATCGCGTTCTGGTGGAACCACTTGTGATGCGATCATTTGTGTCTATAAAGCATAAACATTTTCATTTTTTTTTTTTTTTTTTTTTTTTTAAGAAAATGACCGATCGTTTAGCTAGATAAGACCCTTATTCCTCGTATAGTATCGTTTAAAGCCCTTTGAAGCTGCAATGAAATTGCAATTTTGACCTTCAACTGTTTGGAGAGACCATTGAAGTCCACTATAAGGAGAATAATCCTGGAATGTTTTCATCAAAAACCTTAATTTCTTTTCGACCGAAGAAAGAAGGACATGGACATCTTGGATGACATGGGGGTGAGTAAATTATCAGGAAAATTTTATTTGAAAGTGGACTATTCCTTTAAGATGAATTTTTTCTGAGACAGTTTAACTCTGAGATCTTGTCATATTTTATTACCATTTTTTTTAAACTATAATGAATAAACTGTAATGAATGAAATGTTCAAGGTGTCTGAATAAATTTTGGTTTGACTGTGTTATTTTAATGATCTTGCTTTCTATTGAAAAATTGCTTTAGCTTTCGCTTTGGAATGGCAAGTCTTCATTAATGTTGGTTTCAGTACATTACGTTGCCACTAGAGGACACAATCGCCAAATACAAACCCGACATTCCTGCACTAGCACTTTAGTCAAACAAAAATGATCATATCTCTCCCCTCCTGTTGAAAGAAAAAAAAAGCAACAGTTCTCACACAGAAACGGTGAAAAAAATACTCTCAGTCGCATGACATTTCTGTTACAAGTTTATTTTAGAACACTGACGTATACAGAGATGTGTCTGAACCCACATAGAGAAGGGAAAAGGAATCTACACCTCTATCTGCAGCATCAAAAACACCACACAGTGCTTCAAAACAGCATCTCTATGCTGAAAAAAAAGAGAAGAACAAAAACCCTACAAGGCTATAATACAAAATTTATGCACAAAACAAAGTAACAATAATTGGGCACCTTTTAAAAGTTACACAAAGAACTGGTGCTGAGGTAGACAATACAATAAAGTAAAACATGACGAATGTAAAACCATTTCGACACCAAGAACACGGTCTTGTCACTAGAACAAGGCAAATGGAGCGAAATGGCCATTTGGTCCCACGTGGATCCTCAGTCCGAGTATTAATTTGTGTAACGATGGCACAAATATGGGAGCACTGAGTGACATGGCTACTTCCAGTCTGAAAGCAAAGTAAAACACAGTGATACAGCGGCAGGGATGCCAAGTTTTCACTTACATGCTGACCTGTAGCTTTATTGCTTGTGATGACTTAAAAAAAAAGTTAAGTTAGTAGCTGAAAGGGGTTACAAACCTAAACACAGTATCCATAAAGAACAAGAAAGTAGGGTGTTTATCCTAAAATCGGTATTTGTGATTTCTGCGGGTAAAGTGAAGGCATCCCTGATTGCCTAAGAGCACAGTTCATATCAAGGTGACTTTGCATAAAGACACAAATACAAAGGGCAGAAGATGTATTAAATCATTTACAGGGTGTCTGTGACAGCACCTCTCTGTTGCTAACTGGTGCATGTATTTAACACTGAATAAATCGACCACATTGACTCACACTGCACACACGAGGACCAGTACAGACCTTATAGGTGACTCTAATCTTACAGTGATCGGTGAACACAATACAAACACACGGATACAGCTTTACTTTTCATGTCTTACACATCGCTTGTGCTCCATGATGCTGTCGTAGACCTACAGCTCTTGGCATTAGTTCACTCAAAGTCATTTTATACTTAAAATGTGGAATCATCATCATCATCATCATCATATGAACTGACACCCAGCAGCAATGACTACAATATGTTTTTACAAACATCTACTACTTGTATATGTTTAACATTGTAAAATAAGCACAAGAAAACAATTTTCCACTCAAATCAAGAACAAGCACAAATGCAAAAGATACTGTAAAAATATTCGCCTCACTCAAAATGAACAAAAGAACAAGGGTCGCACAATACCCCGTACAAAAATACAACATATTCCCTTATCAAAGTGCCGAGTTTGGCTCTTGTCGAGAGATTTATTTTCACAGAAAATCACCTATTCGTTTGTTTTCTCTAGCGAATATCCCCACGTAACTGCACGCATCAGTACCGCTTCTCTGATGACTCACCGCTTGAATAATTTTCACATAAAAAGATCATTTTTATTCACATTGTTTCAAGTTTATCCCCTCAAGTATCTAATAACTAAACATTTTCTCAATGCTACTCTAAAATTATCTAGATCATATGTATCTTCCCTTTCAGTCTGAATATGTTTCATTGTAAGGAGTGTAAATATAAGGACGAACGAACCGGGATTTTTTTAGCGAATGGAAACATGAGAGTGGGTGTAAATGAAAATGCTAGTTACAAGCAAAACAAAAGTGTGCTTTTGCTTTAGTGCAAAACTAAGAGCAGAGTAGAGGTAGCCCTGAAACAGATGGCCGAGAGACTGATATGCACACTTGTACTACTCAACGCTAAAATACCACTGAATAATGCGCAGACCCAGACGGAATCCGCAGGTAAGGTGCGGTCACATTAGCGAAATTTTGTGAGCAAAATTAGTATTTCCCATTGTCAAAACTGTGGTGGTCAAAGCAGTGAATTTGCATGTCCAACTTGAACCCGTTGCGAAATCTGCTTGGGTGAAAAATTTTCGTCCTCTCACAAAATTCACAATCACGTTGATTCCTATTTTACAAGGTGGCGATTACGTATGAATTTGTACAATGTGATTTGTAAGGAAACATAAAATTTTTAGAAAAAAGTAAGCATGAAGGCCTAACCCCACCCCTAAACATAACCGTCACCGGGGTGTAAGAAGACCGTACGAAAACGTACAAATGAGATTACGAATTAAACGTAAAATAGTTGCCATGAGATTGTGTTGGTATTTCCAACCCGACCTAATGAGAAAATGTAACTTTTTATGAGGTGGTGATTTTGTATGAATTCGTACAACGTGTTTCTTTTAATCAGTTACGTATGAATTTTTACAATGTGATTTGTACGGAAACGTACGATTTTTAGAAAAAAGTAAGCAGGAAGCCTTAACCCTAAACATAACTGTCACTGGGGTGTAAGCAGATCGTACAAAAACGTACAAATGAGATTGCGAATTAAATGTAAAATAGTTGCCATGAGATTGTGTTGGTACTTCCAACCCAACCTAATGAGAAAACATAACTATTTTATGAGGTGCCGATTTTGTATGAATTTGTACAATGCGATTCGTATGGTCGATTATGTATGAATTCGTAAAATGTGATTTGTAAGGAAATGTAAATTTTTTTTAGAAAAATTAAGCATGAAGCCCTAATCCCACCCCGAAACATAACCATAAGTGGTTTGTAAGAAGATCGTACGAAAACGTACAAATGAGATGACGAATTAAATATAAAATAGTTGCCATGAGACTGTGCTGGTATTTCCAACCCGACCTAATGAGAAAATGTAAATTTTTATGAGGTGGTGATTTTGTATGAATTCGTACGATCAGTTACGTATGAATTTTTACAATGTGACTTGTATGGAAACGTAAAATTTTTGGAAAAAAGTAAGCATGAAGCCCTAACCCCACCCCTAAACATAACCGTCACTAGGGTGTAAGCAGATTGTACGAAAACATACAAATGAGTTTACGAAATAAAATAGTTGGCAATATATTGTGTTGGTATTTCCAACCTGATCTAATGAGAAAACGTAACTATGAGGTGGCGATTTTGTATAAATTCGTACAATGTGATTCATATGGTCAATTATGTATGAATTTGTATGATTTGATTTATAAGGAAACATACAATTTTTAGAAAAAAGTAAGCATGAAGCCCTAACCCCACTCCTAAATATTATCATAGGTGGGGTGTAAGAAGATCGTATGAAAACGTACAAATGAGATTACGAATTAAATGTAAAATAGTGGCCATGAGATTGTGTTGGTACTTCCAACCCGACCTAATGAGAAAACACAACTATTTTATGAGGTGGTCATTTTATATTAACAGTAACGAATGATTTTTAGAAAAACACGAAGGTCCACCTTGAAATCTAACCATCAGTTGGCCATTAGCATATCATACTAAAATGTACAAATGACATTTAACAAATGAATACGAATTAGCCACCAATTCTCCAAAACATTAAATAGTCATTGCCATTAGAGTGTATTGGGATTTTGCCCAAGAAAATTTGCTGAACACCACCTTTACTCCAAGGATTTTTTTGGGGAATTCTCCAATAGTGTGGAAAACATTTAAACATAGTAAAACACTTTAAATGTAAAGAGCTACAGTCATATGGCTAACTAAATCATTTGCCAGTTAATCAAAACATAAACACATAAGGGGCGACAGATACCTTGAATGCAATGTAAGTCACTTTGAATAAAAGCGTCTGCTAAATGTAAATATAATGCAAATGTAATGCAATGTGATGCAATATACAGAACGTTGAGAATGGTCATTCCAATTCTGCTTAAATCTGCGGGATCTCTCGGATTCCGTGTGGGTCTGATGATGCGGTATTCTGATACCGATGAATTACTTCACGTTGTACAGTTTTTAAACGCAGCTCAGCAGGAAATGAGAAACAAAAGTCTAGTACAAAAATAAATCTAGCATGTGAGGTAACAAAATTAGGCAATTCAAGTAAAACGTTTGAACAGAAATGACAGAACTCAAACTATAACGGCTAGCTAACTAACAAAGTATCCTAAGCAAAACATATATTGACAAATCCACAGAAGCATATACTGCATTTAATTTTTTGATTCTAAAAAATAATCTCTTTTTAATTCATAAACTGATTTATGAGTACGGCAGTTCATTAGACTAAAATGCCTGCAATAGCAAAATGTTACTATGTGAACGTAAAAATGAAATCAACTGTCACACTGTTTTATTTGGTGCGAAAGAGACTGAAATGAAAGCAAATTATATAGAATAACCTCTCTGTAGTGCTGAAAACAACAAAAAAGGGCCTCTGAAACTCTGAAAGTGCACAGTGTAGTTATTTAAGGTTGAATAAATGTCCCTGAACATCCACTACAGTTGCTTGGCAGCACAATTTGGATGTACCTCTGAGAAAAGCTGTTTTGTTAAGCACTTTATTACACTTTAAAGAAAATGACTAATGGGTCCAACCCTGTGCATTTCCTCACACATACTTATAAAAAATCATTAAGATTAAGGACTAGAAAGCCTAATAATGAACTTAAGGGAGCAATTTACTAAAAATGGCATAATTTCATCGGCTAATGTGTTTAGCTCCTCTATTTTATCATGTACGTGAGTTTTAAGCTTTGGTCCATGTTTTTATTTGACTCAGAATAGCTCTGTTAAGACCACATGAAATCTAAATTTGAGGCTTTGCGTTCATATCAGTTAGCTTTGAGAGGTTGTTAGTGTAGCGCCAAACGTTGACCTGTTAGAGACCTTGACCATTTAAAATCCTGGTTGTGATGTAACTAAAGCCTATTGCATGATCCCTATAATTCCTCTAAATGTCAACTCAAGTGATTTTTTAGGGTCTTGAAAATATATGGCTTATGGGTTTCATCCATGGAGAAAAAGTGCAGGAATCCTTATCTGAATAAAACAAGTATGATCATGTAGTGACTTTTTCCAATCAACAGGGTGGAATGCAGACAAATGGATTCTCGTCATAGTGGTGGACTATACTAACACTTTCTGAAAATTCACATCCCTTTATCGCATATCGCATTTCCATTTCATAAACATTTGTGAGTGCAGTTACATCCTAAAAATGTGCACAAATGCATATCACAAACAAAACGTCAAAAAAAATCCACATCACATTTCATCAGTTTGACCACACACCCTCACTGTCTTTGGCCTGGACCAAAAGCAAACCTTTAGGTGAAATGTCCCTGGGCGCATCTTGCCACATTCCCCGTTCTTTTTTGTGGCTCTGTCTCACACGTAGCAGAGGTACAGGTACGTCTTCTCTATCCTCCAGTCTGGGGGCACATCCTCGGGCTTGTGGGCCTTCATGTGCTTCTGCATGGACGAGAGGCTGGGGCAGTACTCCTGGCAGATGGTGCACTGGTAGGGCGAAGCGCCGTTGTGGGTACGCAGGTGTTTGATCATGGCGGAGTAGTCCCGTGAGCGCTGGTGGCACAGCTTGCACTCAAACGGCTTCTCACCTGTGGAGAACAAGTACAGAAAGTTTCAAATAATGTGAAAATGACAGAAACAGCTGTGTAGATTACAGTCAACATGAAATGGGAATCACAATGCAGTTTACTTCCATAATGTGATGGATACTGTCTGGATCTATGAACGTATTCCAGGTTTATTATTGTTTGCTTAATCTAATACCATAAAAAACATCTTCATTACTTGAAATAAAAATAAATTCTAAAAAGACCTTAAACTTATTTTATTTCAGTATTTCTCATTTTCGTTTAAGTCGGCATGAAATGGAAGCTGTGACAGAGAAGCGGCTTTGAAAACTGTAGGGTGGGACATGATTTTGTCAATGGGGAATTGATTGGATGTTTGGATGGTCGTGGTTTGCTATTGGTCGATCTCATGTGAGTGACAGGTTGTCCCGCCCTCGCGCCAGTAAACACATCATCAGAGAAGAGATGTCACTGCAAGAAGGAGGGGAAGTTATTTTGATTAAAGATTATGAGGGCACATGAATTTTAAAAAATAAGCATGTGCATGGATAAATTATTTATAATAAATACTGCAATATTCCATGAAAATTAGGAATTGTCAATTTTGATTTAACTTGAAGTGCTAAAATAAAAAACGAATAAAAGTTAATATACATATTAAAAAACTAATAAAAATGATAAAGCACGCAACAATATTAGTGAAACTTTAACAAAACTTAAAATGCAAATGAAAACACTGATTTATTTATAAATAAAAATGCCATTCATAGATACACTGACTTGAATTCTCAACAAAAGAATGAAATCCTGGAAAGTAGTTTCTTTTGTGTGTTATTTCTTTGAAGAAACCTTTAAAATTATTATTATTATTATTATTATTTTAAGTCTCTTTTTCATTATTTATTATTACTATTATTTATTATTATTAAGTCTTCTTCTTCAATAATACATATATATATAATACACACATTTATAATTGATGACATTTGTAATACATACTTTTTATTTTGAAAAACATTTAAAAACTTTTTTGAAAATAATGACGTTCACTGGAAAAGAAAATGCTGGCTGGGGCTTTAGATGAAAGATTTTCAAGATAGCAACAGGCACCAAATTTCCCACACTAGCTCTGCTTCCCGGCTAGTAAGGTGGAATTAAGATGCCACCTGCTGTCCAGGATGGGAACAACAGATGTGTACAGCTGTGGGTGTGCTGCCTGCCACTGAGCAGAGCAAACCGAGTATTGATCCGCCATTGACAGCAAGTGTAAATGTCAGTGATTCTCTGGTTGGTTGTGTGAAGGAGCAGTGGCCTTTCAGCTGAGAGTTTCTGCTCTTGTTATCTTCACCTGCTCAGTCTCGTGTCCGCAGCCCCGCTTGACACAAAGACAGCAATTATTTGACAGGCCTCCTGATAGGTTTGCCTTATTGAGGGCCAGAGAGCAGTAAGAATCAGCCTGTAATTCCAGCTCAGCTGAAAGATTTATTATGCCACCTTGGTGAGACCATGACCGAACAAAATAGATACAAGGAATTTAATCTAGCGTGGACCTGAAAATGTCAAGATCTGAATTCTTCAGCGTAAAATTGGGGCCTTACAATGTAATACAATTCATTTATCATTTTACAAAGCTGTTGTCTTGTTTTATTATATCATATTTGCTTGAAGGCACCATGCTGGGTCAAATATCTCCAACCGCAAAGCATGCTGCAAGAGCAAGTCAATGTGTTCCCAGTGTGTGTCTATTAACCTGTGAGCTTCTACGGCTTTTGAAATCACTTTTAAAGTGAAGCAGTCATCAGCTGGACTGCAGGACTGGGCAGATGAGGTGAATTGCTATAAAACCTTTGGAATGAATGTGACTGACCTGTGTGGACACGGTAGTGGGTCTCCAGCTGGTGCTTGAGGCTGAACTTCTTTCCGCAGCCGTTACATTCATAAGGCTTCTCTCCGGTGTGGATGCGCTTGTGACCCTTCAGCGTGCTCTCGTCACGGAAGCAGCTCCCACAGAACTCGCACTCGAACGGGTGGTCACCTGTCATGCAGAGAAACAATGATTAAGTCTTTCACCTGAATACATTTTTTTAATTAAGGGAAGTGGCTTTTTTATTCTAGAGAGCCTTTGATCAGACAAAAATGTGTATCATGGTTTCCAGCAGCGCTGCAGGGAATAAATAACACATCAATGTCAATTTTATTTATATAGCACTATTAAAACACCACATGTCGACCAATGTGCTTTACATCATCACAGTATTATACAATAATAATACAATATTAAAAAAAAGTAAAAATGATTAAGAAGAAGAGTACACCATGGCAAACAAGTGTGTCTTAAGTTGTATTTTAAAAACATGTACAGGGACAGCGTCCCTAACATGTAAGGGTAAGCTGTTCCAAAGTCTTGGCGCTACTACCGCACATAAAACATGAGACCAGTGTAGTGTGATTCAAAAGCAAATGACTCTAATGAGCCAGTTCTTTTTAGTGAATCAAAACCATACAGTGCTACCACTGTAGACTGACTCATGAACAAATGATGCTTGTGTTGGTTCTTTTTAGCGAATCAAAAACATAAAGCGTCGCCAGTGATTCCCAAACAAATCACTCTTATGAGCTTATTCTTTTAATGAACAGTTCAAAAAGACGAGTTACTGGTTTGAATCAATATAATTTACAGCATGAGCAGAGAGAGAATTTCTTTCATATTTCATATGTAAGCAAAATGGACATTAAACCTAAATAATACCCAAATGAATTGGAACTAATCAAATCAAATGTGCTATTTTAGTGTTATTTATATAGTATTTTGAATTAGCTTTTATATTTCATTTTAATTTTAGTTTTAGTAATTGCGTGTGATTTTATTATTTATTTGTTTTAATATTTCTATTTAGCTTAAATTTATTTTTAAATTTCAGTTTTTGTTTTAGTAATTTTAGTACTGCAAATTCAACTTATTTTATTTCAGTTAGTTGCCAAAGCAGCATTTCTAATTTTCATTTTTAAGTTAAGTTTAAGGTTTTTTTTTTTTTTTAAATTAAAACTATTTTTTATAATTAATAATAACACTGAATTGAATAGGAATCAAATCTATATAGCTTCCTATGAACTAGAATTTAATCAAATCCAGTGTTGGGGAAAGTTACTCTTAAAAGTAATGCATTTCAATATTGCGTTACTCCATAAAAAAAAATAAAACTGAATTACTTAGTTACTTTATATGAAAAGTAATGTGCTACATTACTTTTGTGTTACTTTTTCTTACCTGGGCTGGGCTTGCTTGTTTGTTTTTTTTTAATAACAACAAAAAAGTTTTATTTTTGTCAAATGTTAAGGCCCTTTCACACCAAAAGTGAAATGAATAAGCCTCAGGCTGAAGGAAATGCATGAAATCTTAGTAACTTTTGTTACTTATTTGAGAAAGTAACTTAGTTATTTTGCTGTAAATTGAAAAAGTAATGCATTACCTTACTAGTTACTTGAGAAAAGTTATGATTACATAACTCAAGTTACTTGTAATGCGTTACCCCCAACACTGATCAAATCTTTATCACACCTAGCCCTATTTGTACATGGTTTCTAGCTGGTCAGTGATGGTCATTGGTTCTTCCAAATCAGTTTAGCTGGCTGACAGGGGGCTAAGGTTGACCCGTTCAAGCTGGTTAACCATGTTTCAAAACATAGCTTCAACTAGTTGACCACCTTAGGCTGATATGATTTTTCAGTCAATCTACATTAAACAACAAGACTAACATTTCCTTAGAGATCACAAGGAAATGTTTGTTTTTCACATGCATTGATGCAGCTCGCAAAGTTATTAATATTGAGTAAACATCACAAGGTGCTGAAAGGAAATTATCCAGTGCATTTCTCTCCGCTGGCTTTTCTAATGTCAGTGATCAGTATGAGTCTGAAATATGGTGATTTCAAACGCTGGCCGATTGCTAATTGCTTTCCCGCTCTGACTAACGGCCCCTCATATCATTTCCTCAGACAGCAGCGGCATATAACGCTCGTAATATTTAATACATTTCAGCCGGGGCGACGTGGCTTTAAACTCATCGGCAGTGACCTATGCTCTTCATTATCTCCCTGTCCAAGTGTTAGCCGTGCCCAGGAATAAATTGCATCTCTTGTTATGTTTTGTCATGCTCCAACTTAAACCCTCCTCTTAAGAGACAATGCGGAAATTCCCAGAGCACGTTCTCTGAGCCAATCACGGCCTGCCATTCACATTCAAATACACTTCTGGCTGAGATGAATAGGTTTCTATCTGGGCTGAGAGGAAAAAAAAAAAAAACAGGCTGGGACAGATGAGATCCCTAGTGAACAGATATGAGATGATAGATAGAGTGGCAGTCTTTATGCATCTGTATCAACTTATCCGATGCACCTTCTGAAAGCCCTCCAGCCTGTCTGTCATTAAAGTTAATTGCCCAGAGGCGGGCAGCAGGCAGGCCAGACTCACAACACCACAGGCATGCTAATGCGCTAACGCCGTCTACTGCGTGCGCATTCTGAACACGTCACTAGCATCAACTACCCGTTGGAGGAAATATCCACAGGTATCAGCTTCGGTGCGTTTCCATGTTTGAAAGTCTATAGTTGTGCCGACAATGTCGTACAGGAAGTTAAATGCAACGTCAGTGTACATTAAAGTGTTTATTGATGATGGCACATTTTAGGTTACTCACTACTGCTGCATAATAAATAAAAAGTAGTGAATTTTACATTGTTAAATATTGAATAAGCTTTGCCCTGCCTGACAAAATGGCTTGAAAGTCAAGGCCGACCAACCTGCAGAGACTGTCTGTGCCATAAGCAATGTGAGCTTTGTGCTCCGTACCATCAAACACAGCTGTGAACATAGACAGCCGCCACTGTCTGCAAATGGTCTGGCAGTGAAATGGAGAGCGAACAGGAATGGCATATTAATGAGAACAGGCTGCATGTGCAGAATAAAGAGAGGAGCAACTGGAGACGCACGGAACCCATTGTTTGATTTGCCCCTCACAATGTAAATACAATGCAGCAGATCATATGAAATATACAGGAAGATGTTGTCAGGTGTCCACCCTACCCGTTATGTTGTGGTAATTTTTTATTTACTGGTTTTGATTTTATTGTTGCATCCTAAAAATTTGCTACTATTAGGGTTGGGAATTGTAAGAAATTTCCCAGTTCCGATTCTGGTTCTGATTCGGCCTAATGATTCCGGTTCAGTTTCCAGTTCTGATTTCTGATATTCGAAAAATATTTAGGAATTATGATATTCAAACAATCCTTTTTGTATTTATTACTTACTGTCAAATGATTTTAACAGAACCATAACACAGTTTCCTAACCAAATGCGAAAAGATTTCAGCTACAAACAATTTGTCTGTCAACACCAGACGTGACGCGATTATGAGATGTGATAAAGTCAATCAAAAAATACAGCCAATCAGAAGAGCGCATGGGCGGGCTCTCTTGGCAAGCTCCCAGTACTCGCAACGAAATGGATAAGTACATAATCAAATTCATGAATAACAATATTAAAAAATACATACTGGGTTGGTGAGACATCATAGAAAACGCTTGTCTGTTCACAATGATTTGACAGTTTGAGCGTTCTTGTTTCCTTTTATTTATTTTGAAGATCTGAGGTGAATTGTCCATTGTTGCTTTCAGTAAGATACACAAAATGATATTCAAACTCACATTAGATGCTTTTAACATTAAATAAATCACATAAACAGTGCCTGAGGTTATCATTATCATACTTTGTGTTGTTGTTCCAGCCGAAATGTCGCAGAAAAATAGAAACCGTTTCTAAAATAGAATCATTGCGTGTCTCAGTTGCAGCTAGTTAGGACAAAAACTCTGATTAACATGGAAAAACATTTGTCGCGTCACGTCTGGTTAGGACACGGTGTAACATCAACCAATTCCACACATTTTAAAAAATCTTTTTTTATCTTGTGATGATGGGGATGTGCAAGGCACAGTAGTGTTGTCTGTTTTAAATGTTATGGATTCTGTAAATTGGGATTTATTGAAATGTATAATAAAACATTGTGGTAGTCTATTTAATTCATGAACCTTCATTATAAAAATTATAACTTAATTATATTAATAACAGATTAAATCAATCTTTTCAAATGTATTCAACAAAACATTGCAACAGATGTTAACTGTATACATAGGGTTAATGTTTTAATAAATTGTATTATTATTATTACTACAACTACTACTACTACAACTCAGAGAGGTTCCCTACATTTTAGTATACAATGGTAATATATTTCTATTTCAATTTTGTAAACAGCTATTGACCACTTGCACCCTTGATATGTGGTATAAAACAAAATAATCAGTAAGTAATTACGCTTAGCACAGTTTATGCACAGTTCTGTATGTTTAAAAATACTAAAATCCCAGCAAAGAAAATCAGATTTTGCTTGGTGAAATAGTTACAGTAGTTGACATTTACTCAGACTCCGTTAGGAGTGTCGGAATGTCCTTTCAGATGTTGTTCTGGAAAAACCATGTACCCGGCGGTCTGTGGCGAGATGGAGTGCATACTTAATGCCTTGACTCTTTAAAAAACAACCTCACTTCATTTCTGGCCCGTCTTATCAAAAATTTACATGTTGAGTCTAGACTTCAACTGTCTCTGACAATCTTAGTGGTGTTTCAGGTCAGACAGAGAGAGCAAAAGCAAGAGAAAGATGCACTCTTGCAAGCAAATGGAGTAGGTCCATTTTGTGCTGTTCACTGTTAAACCTTAGAGATTTATTCATCTCCATTTGTCTTGTTATGAGGAAAACAACAGAGATAACTTAACATGGTTATACAAAGTGCACTAAGATAGTCTGTTCTAAAATAAATGTAATGAATGTTGATTCATATTTAGGAAACAGAGTATCTAACAAATGTTTGGAGGAGCATTTATATTTATATACTATAATCCTACCTGTTTGATATGATAAGAGCTTCTCAGTGTTTCTCCCTACCTCATTATAAATCATTTAACGTACTTCCTCCACATAAATTTCCTCTTTTTTTCATAATTCTCAGGTAATTTGATAATTGAATTCTCAGACATTCTCATAATGTAGAATGGTAAAAAAAAAAAAAAAAAAGGTCAGGTTTGACCTACGGTCTGTAATGGAGGGGTTTGACTTAAGCTTTAAGTTACCCTGAAGGAAACTGTCAAGAGAAAGGGGGAGGTGAGGTAGAGAAAGAGACAAAAGACTGTCAGAAAATAGTCAAAGCCTCAGACAGGCCGCCTACGGACTGTAGGGAGGCAAAGTTTTGTTTACAAGTTTCCGTGCAGGAAAGTCACTGAATTGACAAAGTTTGAGATGTTCTTGGCATTGAATCTTTATTGAATCTTATCAAAAGATAAGTTTGAGCAAGTTAAAGACATACTAGACATTATTTGAGCAAGTTATCACTCTGTTTGTTGCATAACGGTCATGATAGCATTGCCTTTAGTGTTAGCATTGACATTTTTTTAGGTGGGTGGTTCTTGGGCATAAATGTGATAATACCTGACTTTGTCAATACTCAAAAATCTGGCTTGTCTGAGGACAAGTAAGAGGTTTATATAACCTTAGCAAGACTCTATGAACATGCTCCTTCTAAACTCTTTGCCACATCTCAGCTAGTGGCCCGCTTGCCCTTTTCTGCATTACATAGGTGTGAAGTTGTTAATGTGCTTTTAGATGACTCAGATATCGGCAGTGTGAGTGACATTCAGGTAAAGCTCACCTGTGTGCGAGCGGAGATGGCGCTTGAGCGCTGTGTGGCTCGGGAAAGTGCGTTCGCACTCGCTGCAGATGTAGCTCCGCATGCCGGCGTGAATCTCCATGTGCTGCTGCAAAGCCTTCTGGGTCTGGAAACGCTTCCCACAAAGAAGACAAAACACTGCCATGTCTGAGCCTTGAGAAGAAAGACAAAACGAGAGGGGGTTTGGGAGTTCAATTAGTGTTTAGTGCAAAGAACGCAGAATTTGGACTTCATCCATTTTGTAGCTAAGTACAATGTTGCAAAATGAATGAATAAGTCTATATGTTTCGTAATGGATGGGGTTAAAGAGACTTAGACGTATTGCCTTAGTTTCTCTTCTCTCCACAACAAAAACAGTGCTTTCAGTATCTATGGCCAATCAATAATGTATCTTTCAAGTAAAGCTGTCCCTAATTTAAAATCTTTGTGAATGCCCAGTGGTGGGCTCGTGAACAGCAGGCTGGGATTGACTTCTCACTCAATCAATCAGCATTTACGAAAGAGCTCAGAGTAAAAAAAAAAAAAGCATTAGTGCCTCAGACACATAAAAATGAACCCCTACACTTCACTGACAGCTCGTCTGTAATGTGAGTTTTGTGTAAATGTACTCAGACGAGTTGCTCGATGTCTGCTATTTTCATTCTCTCCAAGTTTAAGGGCCGACATTGATTACGAAGAGCCATTCAGGGGTCGGAAGTGGATATTCACTCATGAAAACTTTTTTGACTAAAATGAAAGAGCTAAAAGTACAAAGTTTTAGGACTTAGGGTTATTTAAAGCAAAAATGAAATATGAAAGAATTTAAACGATAAAGAACCATTTCAGATTCTGTACTTTTCTAGGTCATTAATCAAATGTAATAAAATTGTGTCATTGATCAGGTACTCTGATGTATATATTAAATTAAATTAAAATAAAATTGAATAAAAAAGTTGTTATTATTTAAAATATATTTATTAATATTAAATTTTATTAGAAATTCTAAAAAAATTAGAACATTTTTTCTGGTCAAATGTCCTCCCAGACTGAAAATACAAGTTCTTCTGCAAACCAGCTCCACAGCTCACAAATAAAGCAGAAGAAAAACATTCAAGGTAAATCTCACTGTGTGAATGCTGCAGAAATATAAATGATGACACATTCTTGAGCTTCATTATATCAGACACACAACAGATATTTGTGTTGTCAGCCCTTTTCAGAAGAAAAAAACACGAGGCAATCCAGCACAGGCATAAATATGAGGCGACTGTGGTAAAGAAAGAGAAAGCACGAGGGGAAGAGAGAGAGGGAGCTTAGCTTCACTACTGTTTAATGTCTTTAGGAATAATTTACCTCTACAACTCCAACTATTTATACCATCACTCAGTTCCTCTGAGAGCATCCCCTGCTTCTATTTTTCCTCATTGCTCTCTCCTTCTGTATCCCTCGTTCGTTTGTGTCTAGCTCCCAGCAGAGCTTTAATGGTTCTGAAGTGGCTGACAGAGTAGCTTAAGCCGGGTGAATAGGGCTGTTAATGGAGCTAGCTCCTCTCTCAAAGTGAGTGTCAGAGACTCGGCTCTCCTCAGCAGCTGCTGTAGCGGTGCTCTGCTCTGTTTCCCACAGACTCCAGAGCTGCCCATTACCCACACTACACCTCACACAACAGCAGAAAGAAGTGTGTCACCAGCTACTCCTGCAAAAAATAATGTGTCTACTGTGTTTCCAACAGAAGTTTTGGGCAAAATACTGAATTTATGAAACGTCTCTTTCAATTCATGAGTTGGAATATGAATTATACTGCTCACATGCTATAAGGTACTGAATTGGAATCTGCATTGGAAATATTTAATGAATCAAACAATAATACAGTCACAAGAGATTAATTTAGTTTTAACACAAGATTTATGATAAAACAAAGTTCAAATATTTAATGATATAATTGTCTATTCATCAAAGAATCGTGAAAAAAAATGTATCATGTAAAAGTGTTTCAACAACACAACTGTTTCCAACATTGATAATAATAAATGTTTCTCAAGCAGCAAATCAGCATATTAGAATGATTTCTGAAGGATCATGTGACACTGTAACGATGCTGAAAATTCAGCTTTGCCATCACCTGAATAAATTACATTTTAAAATATATTAAAATATAAAACAGCTGTTTTAAATTGTATTAATATTTCACAATATTACTGTTTTTTCTGGTTTCTGATCAAATAAATGCAGCTTTTGTGAGACACCTCTTTCAAAAACATTTAAAAAAAACTTATAATCAAGTTTTCCAGTATTCAAGCTGTGTAATAATTCATGAAAATATTTTTTTTATCTCTGTCTAAGTATTTTTAAATCTAAAACATAAGCTTAATAAAACAAAATAAAGAGAAAATATATTGAATGCTATCACATGACACATATGGGCTATCAGAGATGAAGAAAGGATGGAATGGAGGGGAAAAGTTGAATTTGGGTGGTTTGGCTCATTGTGTGGTGTGTGTAAGTGGGGTCAGAGGTCAGGTGTGCATGTGGCAGATGTGGGAAGAATGCATTTATAAGAGAACAAAAATATCACTGAACACAGTAAAATAATCTCCAGAAGGGATTGAGTTATGTTTCTTACGTAAATTTTTACAGTGAAAACAGATTTGATTTTGTTTGCTATGATGTTGTGGTGTTCTGGATGGTTGTCAGGGTGTTGCTAGGTGGTTACTTTTTGGCCAGTCACCATGTTTCTATGATATTCTGGTCCACAGACATGGTTCGGGTCACTCTTTCATGTAATTCTATTGAAATGTTGCCAGTTTGCTTAAAAATGAATTCAAATGCTCCAGGATGAGTTAGTTTAATACTTAGGGTTAATCTTAAACATGAACAATTGTAAAGGCGATGCAAGCAAACACCACTAATGAAGGAAAAACTAGAGCAAATCATCTATTAACCATTTGGTCTAGCATGGAGCTTAAAGGCCATGTTTTTTCTGTTGTGTCTAGGATTTTGCTTTAGCCCTGCTTATGTAGAATTAATGAAGATACACTCTCTTGAAGATAACACATTAATCATAAAACATGCTTTAAAAATTCATACATAGTACCGGCTCCTATTTCACATGCAGAGCCAGAGCCATCTTCCCACATCACACCTGAACTTTAATGTCAAAACTTCGTTTAAACAGATTAAACGGCGTTATCCAGCATAGAACATCTTCGGCTCTTAAAACGAAAATACACAAGAAGCCGAGACCGCCTGTTCTGGCCCAATATCATTTACAATGGAGAGAGAGGCTGTTTGCATCTTGCCGATTCTTACAAATCCCCTTTAATCAGATATGAGAGGAACAGAGACGAGGAGCGCGGGGGGAGGACGAGCATTAGTAAACACGAGGCTGTTCGGTGGCTTCATTGGCATTCGAGTGGGGTTAGAGTGCTGCATTTAAAATGCTGCCTGATGAGGACTACAAAATCAAACCATTTGTTACCACTATTGAGGAGCCTGCAGGCAACAGGCAATTAAATTGGAATTAGTGCAGGGAGATCAGATACAGATGATTCACACACAGAGAGGGGGGAGCTGTCAAAGCCGGAGTTTCATTTCGTTTGGAGGGGACAAATACTTCAAGAGTAAACACATTTATCCCTCTGGCTTGCAAGCTTACCAGCCGCAGCGAATATAACTCTGCCATGATTCTGAACTGGATGCGATTTACTAACATGGATTGTAAATACAAGAAACAAACAAGCGTCTCAAGAACAGAATAAACACATCCTTGGAATGACTGTGCTGGCTCCAAATGAAAGCTGCAGTATAGTATTTTTACAATGTCAAATGTAAAAATAATGTCCCCTCTCTGCAACAGTTCGGCCTAAGGCAGGCTAATATATCTGATGTTGGCATTCCCATCATCTCAATGGCAGTTGCTTAGCTGGAGTATAGAAATCCAGAAATATGTGACCTTATTTCTGACATCTTTGCTTCATAGACACTTACCTATTTTTCGACAATTGCCAAATAAAATGGACAATTACCTGAGCTGTAAAAGCCATGTGACTGATGACTCTATATTGAAACCCCCTACAACATATGGGGAAAAACAAGTATATATGTATGTATATATATAATTTTTTTTTTTTTTAAGATAATTATGTGTCCAAAAACTGAAATGCAAAACTGTTATTAAACCCTAACCCGTCTGCCTGAATGACACAGTGATAACTAAATCATTAGACTATAAAAAAAGCATTATATTTCATTTTAAACTGTATATATTCTATAACATTCTATTTTAAATAATATTATAATAATGTAATACTAATAAAGAATGATATTTAATATATATATATATATATATATATATATATATATATATATATACACACACACACACTAGCATTCAAAAGTTTGGGTTGGTAAGATTTTTTAATGTTTTTAAAAAAGAAGTCTCATGCTATACAGTAAAAACATTATTATTTTAAAATTTAATTTATTCCAGTGATGGTAAAGCTGAATTTTCAGCATCATTACTCCAGTCTTCTGTGTCACATGATCCTTCAGAAATCATTCTAATATGCTGATTTCATGCGTAAGAAATTTCTTATTATTATTAGTGTTGAAAACAGTTGTGCTGGTTAATATTTTTGTTGAATCCATCATACATTTTTTTCAGGATTCTTTGATGAATAACAGCGTTTAATTGATTTTTGTAACATTATAACTGTCTTCACTGTCACTTTTAATCAATTAAATGCATCCTAGCTGAACAAAAGTATGAATTTCTTTTTTTGAATGGTAGCATATGTAATATCTAATAATTCAGCTTACTGTATAATGCTACTTGTCAAGCTGTAACGCTGTAACTGTCATGTAAAAAGTCAAATTATTTATTTATTATGTAAATGATGACAATCAGATTTAAAATGTATAGAAATGACGGCACAAAATTAGAAATCTCTAACACCACTCAGTTTCTATTGTACCTTGCTATGTGCATCACATGTTCACCCCCACTTTCTCAAGAATTTCATTTACAGACGACAAACCGCTGACCGCTCGTACTTGTTAATAATCGTTAGGACAGGGGAAAAAAGCCCTGTGTGACTCTACAAACAGTTGTGCCTAAAGCCCCTCACTGGAATGCATTGTACCTACTGGTATAATTTATTCGGCAGGCCATCTGGACAGTGAGGGGACAATCAGGCTTAGAGTATGAATGACCCGCTCTATTGTTTACACGTCCACAGGTCCACCTCTTACTCTGCTAATCTGTGTGACTCCTCTGGCTTTTAAAGCGCACTGCTGCTGAGGTGGCTTTTCCACAGCACAAAAGACTCTCAGCACTCCCTCATTAAGACGTGACCATGGGATTGTGTCTTACCTTATTCTGCTGTCGGAGGTGCATGGTTAATCATTAAAGAGTTGTATCCCAAACAATTACTGGACAATTAATAAATAGCTGATGGAAAAAGATCCAAATAGTGACAAGAGAGAGTTAGAGGGCATATTTTACTATTTTACATGCAAGGAAATAGTTGCAGGACCGCATTACACATTACTCTTGCCTGAATGGAAATATGCTTCACATGTGTTTTATCATCAATAAAGTTGAATCTGTCTATCTGGAATGTATGTGATTCAGCAGAGCTAAATTGAACAGATTTGAGAAAGAAAAAAAGGGGGTGGTATAGACCTTTTGTAGCCCCGCCCCAGTTTTTGTATTTTCACAGCATGAAGGTAAGATCTTACGGATTTATGAATGAACCGCTCATTTTAAAATCTTCCCTGTCTACTGACATTTGTTGTGACATCCACTTTAAACATTACAATGCTCATGACAACTTTAGTTAACTCTATAATAAGTAAATCCATTTCACCAGCTAATCACTCTTCGAAAGCATGCCATAGAAATATACAGAGTAGGGCTGCACGATTAATCAAAATTAAACTGCAAGCGATTTGGCAAAAGCTGCAATTTTTTATGCACAGCTTCTCAGTGAAGCACGGCTCTGTGATCAGTAGTAAATGCTACTCCATCTGAAAGCCAGAGGGTGCTCTCGCACAGAAACTTCAAATATGCCCCGATTGAAACGCTTTGATTAGTTAAACATGACTAATAAACACATGACTACGACAATATATGGTTTATTTGAGTTCTTCAAGCCTTCTTGGGTATTTTAATGATAATAAAGTATATTTATACTTCAATACTAATCGACATAGCCTTTATCACTGTATCGAATACTATAAAATAATACGTGTGCCTTATTCTGTGTAAGAAGCCACATCATCTCACAGAAGGATGTTTTCAAACACTCAACTGATGTTATGAAGTTTGGAGTAAAAACATGTTATTAAATGTCTTTTGTTGGACATAGCGAAGGTTCATAACGACACAGGTTCATAAATGCTTCTCATGTTTGGAAAGATGTTTGATGCATGTTCCTTTTTTTAAATGCACATTATAAGCGACTCAAACTTGCAGTGCTTTCAGATGGAGCATACTACTGATCACAGAGCCATGCTTCACTGACAAGCTGCGCATAAAAAATAATCACAGCCTTTGCGATTTCATAATCGCACTATGCCAAATCGGTTTAAGCACGATTTCATGTTAATTGAGATTGTGAAGCCCTGATACAGAGTTACCGCAAAAATGGAAGTTCAAACACAAAATTCTAAAGATAGCTGCATGCTTCTTTCTCTGGTGCATATGGTCTATAGGGAACTATATAAACACACAAAGGAACAATCATAACCTTGTCTCATGTAAAGGTGAAAGAACCTTCTGAAATCCATGACAGAGCTAAAGGTCTCTGAATGTATATATATATACACACACATCAGTACGATTTTTAATGTTTTTAAAAGAAGTTTCGTCTGCTCACCAAGGCTGCATTTATTTGATTAAAAATACAGTAAAAACAGCAATATTGTGAAATATTATTACAATTTGAAATAACTGTTTTCTGTTTGAATATATTTTATAAAGTAATTTATTCCTGTGATGGCAAAGCTGAATTTTCAGCATCAGTCTTCAGTGTCACATAATCCTTCAGAAATCATTCAAATATGCTGATTTGCTGCTGAAGAAACATTTATTGTGTACAATTGTACAAAATATTTGTGTACAATATTTTTTTTTCAGGATTCTTTGATGAATAGAAAGTTCAAAAGAACAGCATTTATCTGAAATACAAAGCTTTTGTAACATTATACACTACCGTTCAAAAGTTTGGTTTTATTTTTTTTTAAAGAAATTAAAGAAATTAATACTTTTATTCAGCAAGGATGCATTAAATCGATCAAAAGTGACAGTAAAGACATTTATAATGTTACAAAAGATTATATTTCAAATAAATGCTGTTCTTTTGAACTTTCTATTCATCAAAGAATCCTGAAAAAAAAATATTGTACACAAATATTTTGTACAATTGTACACAATAAATGTTTCTTGAGCAGCAGATCATCATATTAGAATGATTTCTGAAGGATCATGTGACACTGAAGACTGGAGTAATGATGCTGAAAATTCAGCTTTGATCACAGGAATAAATTACTTTATAAAATATATTCAAACAGAAAACAGTTATTTTAAATTGTAATAATATTTCACAATATTAGTGTTTTTACTGTATTTTTAATTAAATAAATGCAGCCTTGGTGAGCAGATGAAACTTCATTTAAAAACATTAAAAAGGTGATGGCAGGAGTTTCAAACCTGTGAGGATCTGAGCATTTTTTTTTTTCCGCTGAATGATCTTGGTTTAGTTTTTTACATGCCCTGCCAACATTTCACTGGCCTTATAACAAAAATTACATTTTAATTTTTAAATGATTGGGTTGACCTTTTTTAACATTATTTCTAAAACTGTAACAAACCATTATTACAATTTTGTCAATTTCCAACTTAATGACATGATTATAATAGCAAAATTCAGAACAATAATGTTCAAAACAATCACAGATAGCCAAATGTATAGGTCTGCAAGGCATAAAAACACATGCACAAGATCAAAAAATGTACTGTAAGAATGTCAGGGCAAGTGACAGATGCATCAATTGGCTTAAAACTCTCTCACACTGGCCCAGGCTCACTGTTGAGCTCTGCAACGAACTGAATAAATATGAGAACATCAAGCAAAAAAAGTCATCTAATATTTGTATGCATTTATTTATTTTGTATGACGGCATATTTATTAAGGAAGGTTTCTCTGTTCTATATGAGAGGTGGCATTTGCCACATGTCACGGACCCAAGGCCAGCAGGGGGCGCACTTTGTAACAACTCATGACGCAGAAGGTTTCCTCAAATGACCCCATCCCACAGCACAGTTCACATATATAAACCCCTAGCTGTGAGTCACGCTTCTGTCTGAACCATCTTAATGAGCAACATTTATACATTTTTGCATCTGACCTCATTACCGTTTCCATCCAATAAGAATCAAGAATGCTTTATATTGCTCTCCACATTAAGACACAGAGTTTAATGATATTACAGGATGATTTAGATGCAGCATTTTAATACTATGGCCCCTAATTAAAGAAGTACATCAAATATAAAACCATTTGAGTGGATAATGCAGCCTATTAAACAACAGAGGAGTGTATAAAAGGCCATATGTATTTCTCTTTTATCAGTCTATAAATCAATACACTCAAAGCTTGATGTATTGACACAACAGACTGTTTCTCACCCCTATTTGATCATCCTGCCAATTAAGCCTTGTTTTAAAAGTTGGCTGAGACTTTTTCAGAGAGCAGTAGAAAATTAATTCCTAATTGACATTCTGCCTCCCCCATTTTTCCCAGGCTGAAGAGGGACAGCAGCTGAAGGGAAACTCTGCTCCGGCCCCTCACTGTACAATAGAGAGTGGATTTGCCTTTCACACTGGTCAGTTGACCCCTTGACATCTGATGACTACAAAGTTCTGAATTAGAATAAAGGCCAGAGACTTAATCCAATTCCCACAGTTCTAGTAAGCAGAGTGCGAGAACACCAAACTTTTCTAGGAATCAGAAGCAAGTTTGTGTAACATTCTAGGAAGAGGATGGAATTTAAAACTCAGCAATTGCAACAATTCAGGCCTCAAATTACAAGTCTAAGAGAAGCGGCATGTTGAATATATGAAATGACATTGATGAAACTAATCCAAGACAACAACAATGGTGGATCTCATGAAACCTTTTAATAACATGGCCAGTATTTCACCCATATTTCAAGTAATAATTTGCAATCCTTTCATGAAATTAAGTACATGTGACTCCCAATTGTCACAGTAATGCAAAGGAAACAATCTCATTATTCATTATTATTATTTTTATTATGCATATATTGGCCCCTGCATTATTATTAGCATGAGTATTAGTATAAGTAATAATAATAATTAAATTAATAATAGTAATACATTTTTTTTTTTATAATTTATAACAATGAAAATGATTATATATATATAATCATTATATTGTATACATAAATCATGGTAATATTTGTTTACTGCCTTTCTTGTAATATTTATTTAAATCAGCATAAATAAATGAATTTTTTAATGAGAATAATGGGAATTAAAAGAAGACTCTGGATGAGAATTTAGGGAAAAATGTGCTTATTTTCACAAAAATAAATGTTAAAATGCAAATAAACTTGATGTTTCCAAAACTGTTTTTTTTTTTTTTTTTTCAATTTTGTTTTTTTATTATTATTATTTTTATTTTGGGGTGAAATGTGACCTGAATATGCAAAAAGGAAATGCACATGAAAAAAAAAAAAATGCATTCTTTTAAATGCTTGAAAGTGTCTGCTTTCAAATCAAATAAACTATATGATGTGACCACTGATTTGACCAGTCAAGTCAGAGAATAGAAAGCATCTTCTCAGCAATGTTTGCTAAAAAAGGCCACTGTGAGAAGGAGATGTAAACATGACAGTTATACAAACAGGCACAACAAATACATCTAATCTCTTTATCACAGAGCAAACTGGGTAGATTCACCTGTTCTGAGCTAATTCAGTGAACAGGAGAATCTTTCTGATAAAGACACAGAGACATATTGTGAAATGCTTGTTTCTTTTGTGGCTGTTGGGAAGATATCTGGCTGGTTTTTGAGAGCGAGACTGAAAAGTGACTGAAAAAGGATGAATCTCAGGTATCTATTTCAAGATGGATCAGTGAAATATTAATTTTAATATATCTTGAAAACGAGTCTAGAGAGGATTTATTATATCAAAATCAAATACCCACATCAAGCAACCAGAAGAGGGTTGAAGTGTTTCAGGATAATCCCAGCATTCACAAACAAGTCACTTCTTTTTGTTTTTTTCCCCTCAGAGTCTATCAAAAAAAAAAAAAAAAAAAAATTCCCACATTGAGTTTCAGCCTTATTTACATTGTAAACGACACAAAAAGACGGCAATTTATTTAATTCAGCTCTTCTTAAAGGTCTCCACAAACACCTCCAGAATCTAATTACATACTAACTACTTCATCTACTAACTTTTGAATAGAGACACAGACAATATAGTAATCCTGCTGCTCTGACTCTCTTGGCTTGTGAAATCTCACGGAGAGAGGAATCACAGCTGGAGAGATGCACGTGAATATGTTCTTTTCCAAACAATAAGTGACTTAGCAAAAACTGTGGACACCCCGTGATGCCAGTAGCGTTTCATTCTGCCTCCTGACAGGCCGAAAGGACTTCATCTCTTTGCATTGAAGTTATAGCACAATAGGAATTAGTCATTGTGTGATGAAGGAGCATGCTGGGAAATCTGCAGCACCACTGAGACAATCAGTCTTATCTGAGCCGGTGGGGGTGCAACCTGTTTAGTTACAGTCGGGTCATGGAAGATGATGGTCTGTATCAATGAACATAACATCAATATTGGCACAAAATCAGTCTTTTAAGTTTACTAAGGCCACATACAAACATTTGGCATTGGAAAACACATTAAAAATCCTCTAAATTTTCAATCTCTGTGTGTACAGAAAACATGATTCACTAATGGCTGATATTATAACTTTAGCATCGTTTTGGTGTCTCAAGGCTCTAAACAAGAAACGAAGATGCCATGGATATTTAAATTGTTTGGTCTTAGATATTTTTATGGAATCGTTGAATCAGTGAGAACTCAAGAACTTAATCAGTCTGATTAGTGAACAAATCATTCAGGTTTTGTGAACTATATAAACTGATTCATTGAAAAGATTCAGAAGAATGATTCGCTCACAAATCAGACATGGACCAATTTTAGACTATAATCTATCAAAAATGACAAAGCCCCACACATAACATGCAGAAAAATATATTTATAGTGGCCACAAATTACTTAAAACCCTTGTTTTAGGTGAATCATGGCCACATTGTACTAATTTGTTCCATTGTTTAGGTAAATTGTGGCCATGTTGTAGTAATTTGTTCCCTAAAATAAGTTGAGGAAACAAATTAGTAAGTCACGGAACCAAATTCCTAATTCATGGCCACAATATCTTGTTTTTCTCCTCACATGTCATGTGCGGTGCTGTATAATTTTTAATTAATTATTGTCCAAAAACTTAGTAAGACAGAAAAAAAAAAACATAGCTTATAGTGGTCCATTATTTTGATTCCTGAGCAAATCATTCTGAGAATGTTTTCAATAAATCAGTTCACAAAACCTGAATAATTTGTTCATGACTCAGACTGCACCCTAAAAAATGCTGGGTTAAAAACAACCCAAGTTGGGTTGAAAATGGACAAACCCATGCAGCGATTGGGTTGTTTTAACACAGTGGTTGGGTTAAAAGTTTGCCCAACCTGCTGGGTAGTTTTATTTAACTCAACTATTCCTTAAAAATTACTGTATTGCCTGCTTAAAATGAACCCAAAATATGTTTGGGTTAAAACAACCCAATCGATGGGTTCTCGGACTCAATGATTCAGTCGCTTACCAACTAAGTGGAGGAAGATTTTCAGTGAATTACAATGAATTTCACTCTCCTCACAAAACAATCACATTACTTCAGAAGAGTTCGAACATAATGCTTTTTGTTCCAACTCTTCTGTATTCATAAGATAGCAAGTCATATGGACCACTTTTAAGACTTTTATTGCGCTTTTGTGCCCTATATGAAGGTTAAAATCTCCAATCTCCATTCATTTTCATTACATGGAAAAAAGCGACCAGGATATTCTTCAAAAATTCACATTTCACATTCCTCAGAAGAAAGAAGTCATATGCATTTGAAACGTGCCGTGTTCTGCATGTGTCGGAGTTAAACACATGCGTTATCATCATATGGAGCCGCTGTAAATGATTCCTTTAAAATGTATCAGATGCACATGAGCTCAAATGTATTTTACTAAATATAACCTGGTCGTTCCAGAAAGATTGCTGTGTGTGGATGACTCTGACACATCAGCTATACCTCAGATGACCCCTGCGATTCACTCGGCTGCAAAGTGAGAGGCAGACGGGCCAATCTAGCAAAGTAAGGAACGGTCTGCTTAATAATTAACACAACAAGAGATACATTGCTCTTATTTAACCACTGTTTATTCTGTGGGCCAGATTGCTGAAGTCACAACGTGTTCCCGATGAGTAATTCCACTGTGCCCTCACCCTCACTGTAAAAGCAAGTCACTTCCTGTGCAGCGAGATGAACGTGATGGAAGAGTTTTAGGAAATCTGACGTCATAAGCACATAAGACAGATGGACAAGCGGTCGCCCCTTAGGCCAAAATCGTTTAAAGGCAAATCGCTTTTATTCCGGTCTCAAATAAAACCCCTTTAATAACATTTTATTTCTGCTCTGCGAAGGATGCGATAAAGTGCTTCTCCGTCGGGAGGGGAGAAGAGGAAAAGAAAGCTGTGATGTGCTGGCCTGCTTTTCCAGCCTGCCCGCCAGTGCATCGGTCCTGAGACACTAGTGAGTTTTATTTTAGGAGGCTTTTAAGTAGGTCAGCTCTCTAGTAGGTCTCGTCTATGACAGCACAGCGGCTGAGTGTAAACAACAGCACATGATGTTGTTTATCTCTCACTCTGTCCTGGCACCAAATGCCACCAGCTTCCCCCTTCAGCCGGCCCCTGTCCCACGGGTCTCCCACAATCCTCTTTTCCATTTGCAACCCTAAAAACCTCAAAGAACCAGGCCGATCACCTCTGACATTCTCACATATGCTGGCATTTGAGGACAAACGTCCTGCTTAAAGCCTGAGTCAGAATTAACACTCAAATGCATGTAAAAACGGGCTATTAAAAATAACACAAAGTTACTCACCAGTTGGCTGCTTTGTGCTATAAGGAACTGACAAGAGTGATTCAAATTAAAAGACATATAAACAAGCTAATAAAAAACTAGGGATGCACAATATATCAGTACCATATAGGTTATCCACAAATATAAGAGTTTTTTTTAAATAGTAGCGCACAATTTTCACCTTTAAATTACATTTTGCTGTAATCTAACACTCAAAGTTAATCCGTAAAAATATACTAATATCAAAGTGAACATCCATTTTGTATACTGTAGATCATAATGTTGTGATGCATAAATTCACTTAAAGCATTTAAACTGATTTTAGTGTTTTAATGTATTTAGAAAATAGTATAAAATGTTAACATTGGACACGTATTAGTTATCGGCAATAAAATAGAAAAAAAAAAAAAAAGAATCAGTATTGACTCCCCATTTATTTATTTATTACATTAGTGGAAAATTAACCATCAGAAGTTTTTAGATGTTTTTAAATTTTCTTCAGAACTCCATGTGGCGACACATACTGGAATCAATGTTCCCTCTAATTTTTTTTCTTGCTGAGCAAATCTTTTCTCTGTTGAGCGCACATTTTGGCCACCTGAGCAAAAACATTCTTTATATCAGACCTGTACAATGAACGTAAACAAATGGTTTTATCATGCAGCTGTAACTTTTAACTTTAATGTGCCATTTCTATTTTATTTGACCCTTGATGTAACTTAGTGATATATTAAATCATATTTTTGAAAACAAGCAGTTCAGTCACTAAATTAAGCACATTTTAGGTTACTTGAGATTTTTTCACATTGCTGCGTTAACTGTACCAGTCTTTACCAAGAAATTATTTTAAAAAAATAATTAAAAAATCTTCTGCAGGACAGTTTAATTCTTTATAATAATATAATATGAGCAGTTACACTGATGGTTTGGCACAACCATAATGTGTTTTTGTACAGTCAATTATTAGCAAAAGACAGTGTTAAACCATCAAAATTACATGTTTATTGCTTATGAATTTCCCAGATTTTCTATACCAGGAGGTTTCAAGATTTTTAGTTGCAAGGAGCCCTAAACAATCCCCTTGTGAGATCATTTTTTATCGGGCTTACATTATAATATAATATAATAAAATATAATATAATCTTGAAGTATTTAAACTGATATACAGTATTATATCAGTTTAAATGCTTCAATTTATAATATATTATAATATTATAATATAAATATAATATAATTATAATATGAAAAGAAACTGAAGCATTTAAACAGATCTGATAGCTAAATATTTTTAAGAAAAGTGAACATGTTAACTCAATCTAAACATCCCTGAAACCCACATCACTACCACACACAATAATCTATTTAAACTGAGGTATATAACTGATGTATTTTGAGTTTGCACGCTACACCTGTGGTGGGTGTGTAATTGTAAATGTCTCAGAGTTTTGTTAGCATTCTGCGCCCATCATCAGTTATTTCCGCCACTTCTTCATTAAAACATGACGTTTTATTTAACATTTCTTTTCGTTTCGCGTTGCCTCTCGTATTGAGCTATTTAGTCCACAAACATGACAGTATTCTTACCGCGACTGATTTGGCTCAGGCCCGCTCATACACGCTCAATCATTCTCTTTCTATGAAACGTGTAAACCGCATTAACGGTTCTAACTCTGTAGCGACAATAACTCTATAGCGGTTGACCAGAGCACTGCAATTATTTCTCATTTAAACTACAATCAAATTGATTTCCCCATACATGATTTCATGTCTGAGTCTGTCCTCTGCGCAGCAATTTTTCTTTCTGCGCGGCCGCACATGCGCGCAGCTTAGAGGGAATATGCAGAATATTCCTCGTATTGTGCTACCAAAACAAAATATAAGGAACAAATTTGACAACAGAACGTAGGAATCTTGAGACACATTTTTCAGGGCTGAATTACTTTTTTAATCATGTAATTGATTTGATTAAAAATTCAAATCGGTTGACGCCAATAGCCTAGCGGGCAGCGCATCGACATATAGCACCGTTGCACTTCGGGTGACCCTCTCTCTCTCTCTCTCCCACTTCACTTCCTGTCTGTTTAGAGTCCTATCATAATAAAGGCAAAAAAAAATCGGTCGGTGCCGATAGCCTCGTGGGCAGCGCCAACTTATAGTACCTTCCCGAGTTCGAGTCTCGGCTTGCGAACCTTTCCTGATCCTGATCCCACTTCGCTTCCTGTCTGGCAAAAAAAATAAAAAATAATAATAATTTTTGCCTTTATTAGAGATTACAGTCAAGGAAAGATGGGAAATGATAGGGGAGGAGACAGGGGCACAGGATTGGGAAAGGACCACGAGTCGGGATGCAAACTCGGATCTCCCGAAGTGCTGTTTCCCTATATTTTGGAGCGCTGCCCACGAGGAAAACAGTTTCACGGCCAGTAAAAAACATTTCTGGTTGGTCTTAATGCAGTGAAAAGAAATGGCTGCTTCAAATGGAAACAAGGCCCTAGATTTTCTTCACTGTTTGCATCTTCATACAGGAAGGCTATCTTGGCTCCATAGTATATTGTGAAGAAATTTAAAATTCTAACTTGGTTCAGTCCAGAAAATGTAAAATGTATGCAAGTAATGACAACATCCCTCACTTCAGTCTGAATGAGTGATGGCTGGAGCCCAGCAGTAAAAAGGTTTCTCAGAATGGATGAGCTATGTCCACCCATCCTCGCGACTAAATGTGCTGCCAAACTGAAATAGAGAGCGGGATGTTTACAAGTTTGGGAGAGAAGGTATAAAATTCTGGGCATCGTTAACACCACCTCTATGTCGACATGCATTAAGAATTTATACAGTGTGTGCCACAGCGAGTTACAGTTACATGCCAACGTTTTAGAGAGGGTTATCGTCTTTCTCCCTGCGGAACACAGGCGACAGATATTGCACCCTCACTGTAGTAGCATCGTGTACACTACTGTAAAAATAATAGGAACATACTACAGAATCCTGATTCTGATCCAACAGAAATTCAGAGATTTTATGAGCTGGATGCCATGGAAACATTTAGCACCTCAAATCCATGCAGATGACAAAAGTATGGCACCTTGTTTTAATTAGGACTCAAGCTTTATATAGACTAAACATGTGGATCATTAGCCCCATGAAACGCTTTTATACCCAGAGAGCAAATTAATTAGTGCAGTCTGGAATACCTGTGACAGGCTGCATCCTTTGATGGCAGTCTCATATGCCAATAAGTAACAAAAGTACAGGTAGAAATTATGGTTATATAGGACGAGATATAGAGATTAGAGTGCTGTTATTGAATTAAAGTCCCCCCACCAAAAGTGTCTGGACACTTAAGGCCCAGATATACTTACTGCAAGTTATTTTTTGTTCATTACAGCCTCCGCTGTTGGGGGCAGCGTTTAGACGAATGTATAAATATGTACTGCACGCTTTCCTCTCAATAACAAAATAAACACGACAAAAATGACAGCGACATTGTCATGCCACGTTTACTTATATAGCACTTTATACAACAGATTGCTTTAAACAAAGCCGCTTCACAGTATTACATAAAAAACAGTGTCAGTATTTCTTTCAAAAAGAATAACAACTTCAGTTTCTAACCTAAAACAGCTTTCCAGTGTGTTCATGTTTTTTACTCTTGTCTGAACTCGATGGACCAAACAGAAGAAATGAACTGGAGAAGATTTCCATCTCAAAGAAGGCGGAGCCTCAGAGCCACACCTGCTTATTATGTAATAATCGCCATGGACCAATGGTAGTTCAAAGGCATTTACCAGCCAGAGCAAATTTTTCTGGAAAGTTTATTTTGGCAAGCTGTTTGAACTTCATTTCATCCAGATTGTGTTCGAAATGACGTCACATTAATTTGTTTTTCGATTTTGCTAGAAGTGTATAAAAACAAATGATGTTATACATAGAACTAACTTCACGTTACTTACTGTATATGTCTTTTTTATCATTTAAAATGTAATAAACTTCTTTTTTTTAAATGTTTTGATTTAAAAGTGTGCTTGAGTTATCTTTCTGTTAAATAAATGCCACTTTGTTTGATTTTTTTGTTATTTAAGCAGTGACATTTAGACATTTTAAATTATGGCTTAGTTTTTTTCTGGGACGGCTGGCACTGTATATAGATTCAGGGACATTTTTTTGGCTTTTTTTCACTTTTATTGATTTAAATACTGCAGTGAGGACAAGAAAAGATGTGGGAATGGGATCAGGAAATGTCACAAGCTGCACTCAAACTGGCAATTTATATGACTATGGCTGTTAAACAACAAAAATGAAGCAAATTGTATAATTACACATCAATCGCACACTCTTTTTGAGTCTGAATAACTTTCTGCGAGGAACAGACTGAAATGTATGTCGTTATTCCCTCCAGTGAACTGCTGTGACTGGATCATTGATTCAGTGAGCTGAAGTCATGAACGAATCAGTTCAATTAATAAATGAGTGGCTCATTCTCTCAGTCCAATTTGATCACTGAAACTGGATCAAAAGAATGATTTGTTCAGATGATCCATTTCTTGAGCTCAACTTGCTGAATCAAAGATCCAGTTGTAATGGTTCTCGAGTTAACAGCTCAGTGGAGGGGAAGATGACTTGGATAATTGCTGCTCCTCACACAAAGCTATCATATGGCTTCTGAAGACTTGGAATAAAACATGTGAAAAAATAACAAGGTAAGTAAATAATGACAGAATTTTCATTTTCATTAGAGTAGTTTGTACATGCTTCAATGTGTCCTGACAAAGTACACTCAGGTATGCAGCAGCAAAAACAAGTTTACACTCAATAAATCATCCCATGCCAACCCCTATCAGAGCACACTATTTACCTCACCTAAAATATGATTATTAAAATGTCTGTAGTACCACTGAAACCCAACCTTGCAGTCATCAGATGTCAGTGAATATGAATATTTGACAGGAGGGTGGCAGCTGAGCGCTGTTGGCGTGTTAATGAACGTGCCAGAGCGCCGATGACTCACAGGCTCTGGTAACTCAGTACAGTCGCTCTAACAAATGTACGTGCCATGTTTAGACAAAGTGATGGAGATTGGTGAAACATGGCACTACTGCTGTGCCAAAGCGGTGTGCCGCCCTGCCCTGTAACTGCACATATTATTGGCTGAAATTTTAGAGGGCACCGAAACCTTCCCTGCTGAATTATAGAAGACCATCAGTATGGAGTTTTGATAGGGTCATAAACATGATTGCTACTGGCACATGCATGACGCATCTCCACTTTACTGGTGTTTTTTCCATTGTGGTGAACTAGTTAATTTGGCTTGTGGTCAGATAAGGCAAGAAGGGTTGTACCTGTATGAGTCTGTCGATGGGCTTCCAGGGCATCTTCCTTGGAGAACTGAGCCCCACACTGATCACATACTAGTGCTTTTGGTCCAGCTGGAAGGAAGAAGAGTTCAGTTAAAGTAAATATCAGCTGGCCAGTAGCTTTATTATGAATGGCAACATTACACAGTGTCATTTTAGTATTATATATAGTAATTTACACACACACACACAGTAGTAGTTGTTAATATTTTGAATTAGCTTTTAATTTTAATTTAAGCGGTAGTAATTTGTGCTTTTGTCATTTTATAATTTTTTTAAATAATATTTATATTTAGCTTTCATTCATTTTTATTTCAGTTTTAGTTTTAGTAATTTTATTACTTAAACTTATTTATATCAGATAGTTGCCAAGGTTTTTTAGGTTTAAGTATTTCATCTAATAGTCAACACTGACATTACATGATTGAAGTGATAGTCTGACCTTCACTGATACAAACTTGTACATCAGTGAACAAATATTCTTAATAGGAATATGGTACATGGCAGTACGGTTGAACTGTTGAGTATACTTTTCTTTCTTTTCTTTTTTTTTTTGAAGCTCATGTTTAGAAAATCAAACCATAAAATGAACTGAAAAGAAAACAGAAATGATGCCAAAGGCTGAAATTGTGTTATTTCAAAGTATGAGTTGTTTATGACATTAAACATCATTCATTTTTCCCCCCACACATCAACAGGGTAACATACTGTCCCTTGACAGAATCAAAGAGATGTTCTTATCTACAAGAGCTGGCAGCTTTCTCCTGTCTTGTCTTGATAAAAGACCGTAAACCATAAGCCGAGGCAGAACAGACAGCAACATGTCCTAAAGGATATTAAAGCGCTTTGTATCTTCAGACTGATTTATGACATGTACAATGAGTCTCTTCTTACAAACAAAACACTATACCCATTTATTATGTATTCTTAGAGATAACAGTAATAAATGATAATCATATAATAGGAAGGGTCATATCAGGTTGATGCACCCTCAGGCAGGTACTGCTCATATCTTCCTGTAAAAGCAGATGATTTTGACCAACCATAATTTATTTATAAACGGTAAGGTTGGATTCTTCAGGGTGAATCTCACAAAGCCCGTCCCATTCAAAAGTTTGGGGTCAGTAAGAAGTTTTGAAAGAAGTCTCTCATGCTCATCAAAGCTGCATTTATTTGATCAAAAATACACTAAAAACAGGAATATTGTAAAATATTATTACAAGTTAAAATTATAACTGTTTTCTATTTTAATATGTTTTTAAAATTGTATTTATTCCTGTGAATTTTCATCAGCCATTATAACAGTTTTTAGTGTTAACAGAAAGCTTCAAAGCATTTATTTGAAATAGAAACATTTATTTGAAATAGAAACTTTTGTAACTTACATATAACAAAAAATAACTTACTACAAGATGGACAAAATTTCTCACCAAAAAAGTAATTAGGTTTAACCAAAATTTCGGTTTTACCGAATGACACTTTTGGTTATACCGAATGACGATATTTTCAAACAATGCTAACAGGCTGATATCTAACTAGTTAGCTTGCTAGCTAGCTAGCAAAAGGACGATCAAACATTTTATATTTAGTACAAGTTTATAAAATATTACAACATTTTCCATGTTTTATAGCGGTTGTACCGAATGACCTGATGTTTAAGCAAGTGAAAACATGAATTTTTCAAATAGTTAAGAGAGAGCTAGTTACTTTGCTTCACAACTGTGTGGTCCTTTGCAGGTGTCTGAATGATGTCACATCCTGTCACATGATACTGACCACATGAATTTATCCAAAATGGTCCCTTTATATTGGTTACTCCGAATTACATCAATGAAATTCATTTTTCCGAACATTCTTTCTCATAACAAAGCAATGATTTCTACACGTAATTTTAATACCATGTTGATATATGATGTTAGAAAATCATGCCAGAATAAAAACTATATACATTTATTACATTTTAAGATATTTTAATCACAAATAAAATGTCTGTATTGGCCTTTGGATGGTTAAACCGAATGACCTTTTGACACTTTAAAATCTTTAAAATTCCTTTATATGTAGCAAAATTTAATTAAAATTTTTAATGTTTTTAATTATATTATATAATTCATAAAATATAATATATATACAATATAAATAAATACATTTCCCTACCCATTCTAATTGCTATAATGCTTGTTTTACTTTTAAATCTGTATGTAATTTTCATTACTATGATTCTCATTATTTTAATTACTGTATTACAGTCAAAAGATCATCTTGTCTGGGCACAATGGAGGCTGTGCATGTACAGTACTACCATTATGTATAAATTGTTTAACATTTTTTTTCATATTACGTTAATGAGAATTTTTCACATTACGATAATGAGAAGGGGTGAGGGCTGCATAATTATCATGAAAATAATGTCACAATGCAAAAAAAAATCGTAATGGTCCTAAAAACAGGCGATGCAAATTTCAGCCCATTAAGACATCATTATACATATGAATCACCTACACAGATGGAAATACATATACAAGGTGTACAGTGCACACACACACAAAGAAAGAAAAGAATCATTTAACCCAGTTGCAACCACCGATCCTTAATAACTGGACTAAATAACTGTTCTGATGGCCATCAACCGCCTGAGGGAATCCATCTATTATTAGCATTAGATCCACCTGTGGAGCCGCTGGCCCATTATGAAGTAGGCCAGGATGTTTCCATCACTTTAGAAACACTCTCAATAAACCACACATGCTCACCGAACGAGGAGAAATGGCCAGAGTGACATTGCTTTTTCTGAACAATTCATGAGGGACAAGAACTCAAAAAGAGAAGTGAACAATGTCTTCCATTCACCACACATGGCTTCGACACAACATCTACAACTATGGGTTCAGCTAGCAGGGTTTTACCATTTCCTGCAGACTTTGTATCTCAGACTCAGAGAGAAAAAAAAAAATCAATAAAATCCAAATGTATAATGACCATCGGCTCATCAAGTATCTATTTTCACTCAACTGGCCTGAAATGGCTTTATTATGACTCATTAAAGCACCCACAAGCTTCGTGAAGTCAGCCAGCTTGCACCTAAAATTAGCCTCTTTCCATATACACTTTCTTCTCCTTCCTTCTGGACGACAACCAAAGCCCTTTAAAGTTTAAAAATGCTCTCATTTACAGAATCATTACAAACCATGCTCAAAAATACTTTGATGGTGTGACTCATCAGCGCCAGTGTAAATTACGCCTGATGTGAGAACATTTCTGATGTGCGTGAATGAAAATGCTCTGTGTTTTCAATTTATTATTGTCGTATTAGTGAAGGATAGTAGCTACTCTTCAGGGCTTGCTTTGAAATGCTTCCTAAATTCAAGTGAGCTATCTACCTAGACAGCATTTTTGGGAATCATGCATCATTTCAGCATATCTCATTTGTTCTGTTTTGATGCTGACAGGCAAAGTGAGGCAGGATTCTCTCATACGTCTCCGCGCACATGTTTACAAACGCTCAGCACACATTTAAAAATCCACGAAGCAGATCCCACATTCAATAGGGTTGTGTTCTGTTTCAGACAGCACATTGTGCACTGTACTGCCCATGATAAACAGCCCAAACAGCCTCCAGACTGGCTGCAATCACCCTCCATCAAAACACTTTGCCTGGCATACAAAAATAAGATTCAATCTCGTGCTGAATACCAAATTAGAGCATTAGAAAACAAGGGCTTCTGCTACTTGGCAACCGTTGGGATGTAAAGCAGCAAAATCCAATGACGGGCCAGAAGATCTAGGGCTTTGATGCGCTATAAAGACTGAATTAGATTTTTATTTTTATTTCTCCCTCCTTTCACTGGCTTTCAAATTAAAGACTTAAGTTAACAATCATAAATTGTAAGTGATTGGACATTAACACTGAAATAATGTTATTTATGTTGTAATTTGTGAGTCAGTCAAATAATAGGTCACAATGGAAAACAATCATTAAATAATGGAGGCGCAAAGGTCATAATATTAAAGCAGCTCTATATATAAACACAGCAGGGTGGTTTAATGCTTTTTAAAAACAGCCTTCTGTCAATCTTTGTGGCAAAGTACATAGAAAGGTAATTTATTAGTATGCTGACATCTGCAGGTCTGTGAGGTATGAGTGGTTAAATCCACCTGATAGAAGCAGGACAGTGAAACAGAATACACTTTCCATGAATAAGGTATCAAATAGGGTCTGACCTAACTCCTACAAAAGTTTTTTTTTTTTTTTTTTTTTTTTTTTCAACAAATAAGTCAACAGAAGGAGCTTCCTAACCATGGTAAAATAATAATAATAATAATAATACAATATAAATTACAATATTAATTATTGTATTTATTTATATATATATATATATATATATATATATATATATATATATAAATAAACTTTATTTTCTATGAGGTTTGGATTTTTTTTTTCAAACCTGTTATCAAAATCTAGGATATGATTTTATAGCAATAAGCATTAAAAATCAAAATTAAACAAAATTCCACCAAAAATATAGTGTATAAAAATACAGTATTCCTATAAAATACAGTAACAGGGTGGAAAATTTAGCCCACATGTGTGTAAAATTTAAGGAAATTAAGTCAGATTATTTACCTGGGTGTTCCAATTTTGAGCAATGTTACATCTAAATATTACATTTTTGGTGAATAAAATTAGTAAGTAATTAAAAATTATTCTGATGACAAATTTAGGTAACACTTTAGTTTAGGGGCCAATTCTCATTATTAACTAGATGCGTATTAGCATGCAGGGTTTTTCCTGGCTCAAAATGAGGCGGAGGTGGTAAAATCCTGATCACAGCAGAAAAAAAAACACTTTTACAAGCATGTATTTTAGGTATTTTAATATTAAGAGAATAAGATTTGTATTTTGAGAAACTATCATATATACAGTGTTTCCCACAGGACTGTGTGTTTTCTGTGGTGGTTGTCCCTCTGTCCCTATAGGGGGGTCCGGGGCATGCTCCCCCGCAAGAAAATTTTGTACATTTTAAAGATAAATTCATTAATCTGGTGCACTTTGAGAGTTCAAAATGAAGAGCTCCAACCCATGTTCAGTGTACAAACAAAGAAAAAGTCTTGTACCTGAACTTTAAAGGGGACTCTATAGGGCTTGTGCGCTAGAGATGTGCGGATCAGCTCTAACATCACCCAAATCCTCTGTTAAAAATAAATCATCCACCCGCCAAGTTCCCAAAACTACGTTATTCTCTGATTTAGATATCTGCACCTGATCATCACAAAATAATTATTCAAATTCTCAGTGTTAAGCATGATGATATAACAACATATAACACTTAAGTAGGCTGCTTTTAAATAAATATCTAATATAAAAGTTCTTCTTTGGCAAAATTACATTTCCTTAATAGCCTATAAACACAGGTTTTACTCCCTTCAAACTAAAATTGTTTTATTACACTGTTTTATTACATCGTTGTTGAAAAAACACTCTTATCAGAATAATTTCTGTTAAGCTTGTGTATATTTTGAGTTAAAGCTGTTAAGTTTTTAAGCAAAATCTCAAGTGGGGTTTTTCCTTTGTGTTCCTTTGTGTATAATGACCACTAGAAGGTGCTCTAGGGATATGCTTTCCTTGATTGGTTTTCCCCGAATAGAAATTTGTTGTCGTTGAAAATGAAAAGAGTGATGCGCATTCCTTGCGTTTTACCAAATGAGAGTTCCGTGTCTTTATTAAAATCAACACATTAATGATTTATCCCTCATTCACCCGCAATTACTTGGAATGTTATTTTGTATTACTTGGATTGTCTGATGTGGATATAACCGCGATCTGCGCATCACTTTCGTGCGCTCTCGCAGAATGTCCTGAGCGGCTCCATTCGAGGCCAGCAAGTGGTAGGGCCAGAGTGAAAGCAATGTGCACGAAACCCCATTTTCTGCAGTGGGGATGGGCGGAACGGTTCGAGAATGGACACAGGCCGGGAAGCCACAATGGAACCGTGGTAAAGGGGTACCTGAGCATGTGACTGCCTGTCTGAGTTTTGTCAACACTCGACAGCCGGAGGCGGCACGAAATTTACATCCCGTAATCCTACCCAATACCTGAACTTAACAACTACCTAACTATTGATAAGCAGTAAGCAGTAATTAGGAGTTTGAGGCAAAAGTCATAGTTAGTTAAAGGGTTAGTTCACCCAAAAATGAAAAATTCCGTCATTAATTACTCACCCCTGTGTCGTTCCACACCGGTAAGACCTTTGTTTATCTCCGGAACACAAATTAAGATATTTTTGATAAAATCCAATGGCTCAGTGAGGCCTTCATTGCCAGCAAGATAATTTTTAAAACAGTTCATGTAACTACAGTTGTTCAACCTTAATGTTATGAAGCGACGAGAATAATTTTGTGCACCAAAAAAACAAAATAACGACTTTATTCAACAATATCTAGTGATGGGCGATTTCAAAACACTGCTTCATGAAGCTTGGAAGCTTTACAAATCTTTACTTTCGAATCAGTGATTCTGAGCATGCATCAAACTGCTAAAGTCACGCCCCCCAGTGGTGAACCATTGAAATTTCGAAACACTTATGACTTAATGAAGCCTGGTTTACGGAAATCACGTGACTTTGGCAGTTTGATACATGCTCTGAACCACTGATTCGAAACAAAAGATTTGTAAAGCTTCGAAGCTTCATGAAGTAGTGTTTTGAAATTGCCCATCACTAGATATTGTTGAATAAAGTCGTTAGTCGTTAAGTCGTTTTTAGTCGCACAAAAAGTATTCTCATCACTTCATAACATTAAGGTTGAACCACTGTAGTCACATGAACTGTTTTAAATATGTCTTTAGCAGCTTTCTGGGCATTGAAAGTGTAAATTAACTTGCTGTCAATGCAGGCCTCACTGAGCCATCGGATTTTATGACATGAGGGTGAGTAATAAATGACAGAATTTAGATTTTTGGGTGAACTAACCCTTTAATAGTGAGAATTGGACCCTAATCTAAAGTTTAACCCAAATTTAATATCAATTTAACAGATGTCATTTCAACATTTTTATAGATTTTAATTATTGGATACAGTTGAAAAAGTCAAGACCTCTGAGGCTGGACAAAAATCCCCATTTTAAGGGGGAGGACATAGACAGTTATTTTTCATACTAGGTTAGTTTTATATTTATAAGTGACAGCACAGAACGCTGTTTTGATAGAAAAAGTGCCAGAAACTGGCATGGCGGCACATGTACTGTACATGCCCTCGGACGTAACCTTTTAACACTTCGACCACAGCGCAGACGTCTGCTCCATCCTCTCGAGTTTGCCTGTAAGGGCCTGCAGTCAACATTTCTGTTTTCTTTCTGCATTTTTGTTTTATTTAGGACTCCACCAGCGTCCTCCCTCCACCCCAGTGCTCACGCTATTTTGGAGAGCAGTGGCTTGGAGAGCAGTCAAGTTTGATTAATTTTGGGATTTGGGTACAGTATGTTCCTGGACACACATCTGCGAGCAATCATAAATGCTCCAGAATGCTGGCAGAACATCCAGACCTGCCGGCAGCTGATGATGTCATCAGTGCGAGGGAAGAGCTGGCGTGTCGCCAGGCACAGAGCGCAGGGCTTCTCCCAGACAGAGAGAGAAAGACAGAGAAAAAAGAGAAAGAGACATTAAGAGAAAACATCTTGACAGGGCTTTCAGCCCGAACGCCGCACATGATGAAGATTCGCTCTCGTTCATGTCGTGCGTGAACAGGTGCGACAGCGGATTATGAGCAGATTAAATGTGGGAGGAACTGAATATTGTTGCCAGTGTTTATTGATTTATAACAGATTAGGAGGGTTGGATTTGGGAGGAAAAATAATACACCTTTTCCTCTCACTTTCATAAACACAAAAGAGAGACAGACAAAAAAACAAGACATAAAAGAGAGGATTCTTTTTTAGTTCATTTGGAGAAGAGCACTGTCAGAATATTGACAAAAACGTGAGCTGATAAAGTCAAGTGAGGTGGGCTTCACAAACCCTCCAGAGAGACGACTATAGACTTAATCAGACAGATGGACACATACACACACACACACACACACACACACACACACACTCTCTCTCTCTCTCTGCTGCCAGTTTGAGTGTATTTCCCCTCCACTTGAAACAGGACATTCCCCTCTAAAGCACAATTTAGTGTGGGCAACGACTGAATTCAATAAGCATCAATCATGTTCTAAGATTCCTAATACTGAATCTGGAGCCTTGGCTTGAAGAAGCAGGTTTGAATCTCCAACTTGTTTTAATGTCATTCTTCCATTTCCCCCAAAAAATGTCCCTTCTCTGCTATCACAAAGGCAACAAAAACGTTTCTTGATATTTTAAATCAATCATTGAACCAAAAGTAATTGGTTCATATATATTGCCCAGGCTTTATTATTTTATTTTATTTTATTTTTTTATTTGAGTAAATATTGTTAAATAAGTGTTATTTTATTGTTGCCATATATATTGTCCAGGCTGATTTTTTGGTTGATATTTTATTAATTAATTTTTATTTATTTTTTTTTAGTAAATATTGTGTTGTGTTATTTTATCGTTTACGTGTATATATAGTCCAGGTTGATTTATTACTTATATTTGATTTTTTTTTATTATTATTTATTTATTTTTTGAGTAAATATTGTGTTAAATAAGTGTTCTTTTATTGTTCATTTATGTATTGTCCAGGCTGATTTATTGGTTGATATTTAAATTTTTTTTTTTTTTTTTGAGTAAATATTGTGTTAAATAAGTGTTATTTTATTGTTTGCGTATATATGGACAATATAAGGTTGATTTATTGGCTTATATTTCATTTTTTTTATTTCTTTTATTTACTTATTTGAGTAAATATTGTGTAAAATAAGTGTTCTTTGCTTGTCGATATATATATATATATATATATATATATATATATATATATATATATATATATATACACAGGCTGATTTATTGGCTAATATTTAATTTTATTTATTTATTTATTTATTTTTACTTTTGAGTAAATATTGTGTTAAATATATGTTCTTTTAATGTTGGCATATTGGTGTTCATCTAATTTGTAATCATAAAATTAAAACTGTTACGCTGATAATATAATTTGTAATTAACAACAAATCTTTACATTTTTAATTAAATTTGTAATAAAAATTAAATTGCAGTGTTTTCACTAGTGGCATTTTTATATGAAAAACCAATGTCGGTAGACCACATAACACACACTGTAAAGCAAAGACTGAAAGGGAAATATCTTAAAAAAGGAGCTACAATAAAAAACAGGATGACAGTTTCAGCACTGAACTTCACTGTGCAGTCTGCGTCTGGTTTATTTTATGTCTACAGTTATGCAACAGACCCTTTTGATAACCAAAATCTGACGGCAAAAGTTCTAACTTAATAGCACACATCGGCAAGAAACAATACCACACACTTACATAACATGTAACAGCATAATTTCAACATGATTGCTTAATTATGGGTTTGGATGTGTATAAACAACTGGATCCGTCCCCTCCCTTAAACGTGTTTCTCTCCTACACGTCCTCATTACAATGAGAAAAAAACAAACAAAAAAAACCAGTTGGCAAGATTCACTGTACATACTGTACTAAATAATGTGGCAAAGTGCCCAGACTGGATCTCTGCCAGGCTTGAAATGTAACAGTTGAGACACACATGAGACTGGAAAGGGAAGCGGGAAGACGGGGATAACCAAACACTGCGTCACTAACAGAAGTGCAATGTTCCATCTGTTAGAGCAGGTTAAGAGTGCGGTACATAGTGGACAAACACAGGGCAACAGGGGGCTGACACTTGTTGCACAACAGAGATCACGTATCACTTGTGCAATGGTACTGTAACCTGTTTTCATCCTTATCGGGACTACATTTGTGTGTGTTCATGTTATTTATGTGGTTGGGTGGGTGGGGTTACCTGAATGAGACAGCATGTGCATCCTCAGTCGTAAACTATCCAGAAACTGCTTTCCACAGAACTCACAACCAAAGGTCTTCACTCCACCGTGCAACTTCCTGTGGATGCAACACATATTGAGAGATCAAACAGGTGCAGCTACACACAGTATCTACATACTTTGACCATTACAATTTGAAAGGGGAAGAACTGAACATTTTATTGACCTTGATGTCAAATTTAACAGGTAATGTGTGCTTTCCAGTGAGAAAATGGCATCGAAATGAGTTTGATAGAGATATAACAAGATATAATCTAAAGTCAAGCACATTATGTATCATGTATAGTGAATGTATATTTTAATAAGTAGAAAGAATAACAAAAATTAATGATGGTTTTCAAAAAGATTTCAAACACTCCCTAGTCTGGTTTAGTCAGTTGTGGAAATCATAGGTTGGGTGAATATTTAAAAAAAAAAAAATAAAAAAAAAAATAAAATAAAATAAAATAAAAAAATAAAATAAAACCTGCAATGCCAAAATGCCAGATTTGTCGAGTATCCTCATTAGAGCAGTCATAAATTAACTTAAAGACTTGTGAGGAAATGAGATGCATGTTCGGCACGGCTGCTCTTAAAGTGACAGCAGCCTAATAAACCAGTTGCTGTGATGTATGTCATTAATGTTAATCAAAGAACAAAGGTAACAGAGAAAATTGGAGCTTTAATAAGGAATCGGATTAATCTATATTTAATTTATAATTTATCCAGTGAAGACTGTAAAGTGATTGATAACTTTATTCAATTTCTGTATATTTTCTATTTGTTAGACAGGTAGGAAGGCCACAGGAAAATATGACATTCATTATTACGAGTTTATGTGAAGATTGTTTTAAGTTCACTTAAATTAAGTTATTTTTAAAGCCTAATAAATGTTGATAGCTTTCAGTTATACTGTAATGTTCAGTGTCTATAATTATTGTTTATATACAAATCAATCTCATAAAGACATCAGTACCACTATTAGTATCAGTGAAACTGGCTTTCATTCATAAAAAGATATCATTAAACAAATGTTTGCAATATAAAATTACATATTATTACAAATTACAATTTATATTACAATATAAAAATATTAAAAACTCCAATGTTTTTAATCACGATTAATCACAATTAATTACAGAAAAAATAAAAAAAATATATATATGTTTTTAATCGATTGACAGCAATTTATTGTGTACAATTGTACAAAATATTTGTGTACAATATTTCTTTTTTAGGATTCTTTGATAAATAGAAAGTTCAAAAGAACAGCATTTATTTGAAATATAATCTTTTGTAACATTATAAATGTCTTTACTGTCACTTTTGATCGATGTAATGCATCCTTGCTGAATAAAAGTATTAATTTCTTTAATTTCTTTTAAAAAAAATAAAAAATAAAAATTCTTACTGACCCCAAACTTTTGAACAGTAGTGTATAATGTTACAAAAGCTTTGTATTTCAGATAAATGCTGTTCTTTTGAACTTTCTATTCATCAAAGAATCCTGAAATAAAAAAGTACACAACTTTTCAACATTGATAATAATCATAAATGTTTCTTGAGCAGCAAATCATCAAATTAGAATGATTTCTGAAGGATCATGTGACACTGAAGACTGGAGTAATGATGCTGAAAATTCAGCTTTGATCACAGGAATAAATTACTTTATAAAATATATTCAAACAGAAAACAGTTATTTTAAATTGTAATAATATTTCACAATATTACTGTTTTTACTCTATTTTTAATTAAATAAATGCAGCCTTGGTGAGCAGACGAAACTTCTTTTAAAAACATTAAAAATCTTACCGTGTCCAAACTTTTGACTGGTAGTGTTTATATATATATATATATATATATATATATAATGCATTTGACAGATGCTTTTATTCAAAGCTACTTACATTTAAAATATACATTTGACCAGTTTCCCTGTAATGAAATGTAATGTAATATATAGTATAACTGCTCATTTGGATTGGATATACAGAATAAATTCACTCAAAAATGTAGGCCTAATTCTTTCATCATATGTGCAGGCATGAATGAGATCTGAGAGTTATGCCGCAAGAGAAAATTTGAACATTCTCCAAAACATCTCCTTTATGTGTTCATAAAGAAGAAAGAGAAGCTTTTAGTTAAATGAACTATTCCTTTAAAGTTAAAAATGCACTTTTATTTAGGAATGCAGCTTCACAAATCCACGCTTGATATTCTAAACACGCCTGCGTCTGTGGCTCATAGTTTATTTTGATGATACTCTCGACAGGGTGCTGTGAAAGGTTTAGGGCACATACTTCAAAGACTTCTGGCACTCGAAATATTCATCAAGCAGGTCTGAATCAATTAGGCCTAATACAGCAAAAGCTATTAATGAACTGAACAGCAAATGCCTTAAAATAAACCTAGACCTGGATTGAAGAAACGCAACTAGCTTGTCTACAAATGAACATTCGTAACAGAACTAGCTTCAGCAGAGCTATGAAATATTTACCGTCCAGACGTAGTGACCTGGTGGCTTGAGAGAAAACATTTATGGCTTTGTTTTATGAAAAATTAAACACGCCTCAGAGAAAGGGTACACAAAGAACCTGAACAAATATATACACTTCATTTCAATGAAGTAGGTAGGCCGGGAGTGAACCATAAGGCCAAAAACCACCCGTCAAAGTTAAACATGCCGATTGTCCGTTTAATCTGTCCTCTCGGTCTAAATATTTGTTTTAATTGAAACGTATTAAATGCTCCTGAAATACCCCAGCAGTTCGGTATGTTTAACTGAGTCACGCTGTACATATCAACGACTCGTCCCCCGCCCACTCCTGTTCTCTTCTCTCGCCTGAGTCCTTTCATGTGAATTCCAGCCACACACACACAGACGCACCGTCGGCGCGTGCGCTGCATCAACGAGCAGTCGAGCGAGCCCGCTGCAGACGTAACCTTTATTCCTGCTATAGAGCCCTTAATTATCACCGCTCCGCAACCGGGGCGCTGCCAGACATGCACAGGCTCATTATGAACAGGGGCATATTATTTCACCTTGAAAAAAGCTATTAAAGCGAACTCTCTCTACCACCAAGAACGGTCGTGTTAAAATATTAATTCCAGGACATTCTGTTGAAGATCATTCAGAGTAATGGAAGAGAATTAGCTTTCTATTCGGATTCAAAGACTAGAGTCAACACGCTCAGGTATGGTCATTTTATTTGACCAAAGATGTTTGCTCAGGTCATGTGCCCTTCGGTTGAGGGCGCAGACAGAATGCGTGTTAGCCGCATTTCACAATCTGTAGCATCTGCTGCGTCGTCCCCCTTTGCAGCCACAACACAGGGTCTGAAATAGACCGCCTGACAGAGCCCAGCCTCCCATAAACAATATCCACTCAACCGCAGTGGACATGCTGAGCACCGCTGTCGGCAGCCAACAGACGTTATCTACAGATTTGTGTGTTTGCTGGAAAAATACTAGTGTTATCTTACTGAATGTTGCCTTTTGGCTTGAAAATGACATATTATTGTGCAGCTAAGCTTTGAAAACAACCAAAGGACTAGGGTTTTTAACAGCACCGCATTAATGCAGACGTGTAATGGATGACTAGCAGTTTATTAAGACTAGTGAGTTCATCTTGTCTAGATTTACTGTATACAGCTGAAATGCTGTTTTAAAAGACATATATTAAGAGACACGCATTATCTAATGGGTTTTAGCATGCTAGCAGTATGCTTTGCTTTGGTATGCTAACAGTAATAGTAACTGTTACAGTAATTGTCTTCATGCAGTTTATAACCGCTGTAATGGCCATCAAAACACCTCTTTTGTAATGAATTTACAGTATTGAACACAATATTTCAAGATAATTTTTGTCGGATCGAAAAATTATTAATTAAAGTGTCATTAGCACTATGTTTTTAATGATGGAATTTTTAATGATGGCTCAGTGAGGCCTCCATTGACAGCAAGATAATTAACACTTTCAATGCCCAGAAAGACATATTAAACAGTTCATGTGTGAACAGTGGTTCAACCTTAAAGTTGCGACGAGAATACTTTTTGTGCACCAAAAAAAAACAAACAAAAAAAAAAACGACTTTATTCAACAATATCTAGTGATGGTTGATTTCTAAACACTGCTTCATGAAGCTTTGAAGCTTTATACATCTTTTGTTTCGAATCAGTGGTTCAGAGCGTGTATCAAACTGCCAAAGTCACATGAACCATTGAAATTTTGAAACGTTTCGAAACACTTATGACGTAACAAAGCCTCATTTTAATACACGCTCCGAACCATTGATTTTATCAAAAATATCTTAATTTGTGTCCCTGAAGATGACTTGCGATGTGGAATAACATGAGGGTGAGTAATTAATCAAACTAGTTTTAAAGGGACAGTTCACCCAAAAATGAAAATTCTGTCAACATTTACTCACCCTCAAGTTTCTTTCTTCTTCTGAACACAAAAGAAGATATTTTAAAGAATATGGATGACCAAACAGTTGATGGGCCCCAATGACATCCCTAGTGTGGAAAAAAATACTATGGAAGTCAATGATGCACCACAACTGTTTGGTTTCCGACACTCTTCAAAATATCTTCTTTTGTGTTCAGCAGAAGAAAGAAATTCATAGAGGTTTGGAACAACTTGAGGGTGAGTAAATGATGACAGAATTTTCATTTTTGGTGAACTGTACCTTTAAGACTTTTTATTGAGCAGTTATTTTAAAATATGCTTTGTGAAAGTCTTAGAAAGAGTGTCTGATTGGGTATGGTGGATGTCCTTATAGGGACAGTTTACCCAAAAATCATTTATGCCATTCCAAACCTGTATGACTTTCTTTTTTTTTGTTCAGTGGAATACGGAAGATAAATATTTTAATGTAAAAATCTGAGATTTTGTGTTTAACAGAAGAAAGAACAGGTTTGGTAAGGGTGAGTAAAGATGACAGAGTTTTCATTTTTGGGTGAACTACTAGTCAACCCACCAACTAGTCGTTTTTGCATATCCTTACTAAAGAGTCAAATACAGTTTACTATACGGTATGTAAATGCTTCTGATAATACACAAATGAACATTTTACTTTTCATCTAAATAAACTTAATTGTGAGTTCCTAGTATTAATCCATGTATTATCAAACCTGCTCAGCAATTTGATTGCTCAGTAACAGAGCACCTTTCAGAAACCCGCTATTAATCTCATTGCCTCTGTCCACTTGAAAGACATGAAAGATTGAGCAACACTGATGTGAAATGTGGAGAAATACCTAGTAAACTGAACAATAAGAGGAAAATCAATACTACTTGTCTTGATCCCAGTCACTGTCAAAGCAAATCCAAATAGACACAGACATGAAACATCATGGCAACTCACTGCATTATTCAAATAGTCTAGATTGTGCTCCAGTATCTGACACTGATGTGCAGATACAGACAGTAACAAAAGAATATTAAATAATCCTGAAGTCAGATCAATGTTAAACCAACGTTAAACATGGAAATTGAACCTTTGAAAGAACAAAGTGTTAAAACTCAATCTTCTGGTCGATTTAAGTACACCTGCCCTGAACAAAACAGTTCAGACGAGGTTAAAGGAGAAAAACCAATCTGTAAAGATGATGGTCCATTTGTCTCTACAAGCCGCTGTTATACATTCCTATTAAAATGCAGGCATTAAAATGTCGACTTTCTCTAAGGAGACAAATTGTCGAGCTGTCTGTTTGAGACAGGGCAAGCGCTTGTGTTTCTGGAGTGGGCCACTGGAAGTGGCTTTGATTAATGGCAGGCCAGAGCTGAGCTGCTAGAGTACCTTTCCCACCGAGAGAGCAATTCAGGGGCTGATGTGTGCAATCGGATACTAGAGCACTGCCAAATTACCAATGAGGCGGCTTTAAAGGGAGTCTTCCCCAAAGCAGAATGAGAAAACCCTATGAAGCATGAATGAGAAAACAGAAACACTTCACACAATCCCACAAACAAATGTCCATTTATCAAGATAAGTTAGCTAGAACCATTACACAAATGATCATATTTATGTGCAACGGTACTTATAAGATACTCTAAAGGACATCTACGTAGGTAGTTTAATGGTAGGTATTACAGTACATGGTAAAACTCAAAAAAATATATATGGTAATAGTAAAATACTTTTTTGATAGTAAAGAACTCCATTTGGTAACACTTTATTTTGATAGTTGGGTCAAAGGTCACCCTTCTGCCGGAACTCGACTCTTTCATGAGCGAGCACGGCTGTTGCAGGAAGCCAGGTATTATAGTTGATAAAATTTTAAATATGGATATTTTTCTTCAAAAACCCATCGCTATGCTTCAGAAGGCAGTTTTTAACCCACTGGAGTCGTATGGATCACTTTTATGATGGATGGATATGCTCTTTGGACCTTCAAAAGCACTATTCAATGCCATTACAAAGCTGGGAAGAGCCAGGATATTATTTAATATAACTTAAATTGTGTTCGGCTGAAAGAAGAATGTCATATACACCTGGAATGGATTGAGGTCAAGTTAATTATGGGATAATTTTCATTTTTGGGTGAACTATTTCTTTAACAGCTAATTTTTCATCTTATTATCTAACTTTAATGTAGAGTTAAGAATATTTTAGATTCCCAAAAACATTTCTTAAAAATGTTATCTTTTTTTCCCCGTAAGATTGTCCTAAAGACAACACTTAAGAATTTGAAATCCTGAAAAGAGTGTTTTTAAAAATCATTGTAAAAAACTTCCCCATGGGAAAGATATTTAATGAATTTATTATTTTGTTTTTTTAATGTGACTTTTTACTGAATGTGAAATTCAGTAACAACTCCACTAAAACAAGTCATATATAGACCATGAATAACTTTTAATATTTAATATTTTAATATTAACCTTTAATATTTTTCAAGAATTGTACTTAATAACATTCTTATGAACTTCTTAGCAATTTCTTTCTTAAGAAAATTTTCATGAATCCAGCCCCTGGTCTCTAGACAAGGCTTGTGCCCCCTTTTAATGTAAGACTATGGGATTTCACATTACCATTCACCAGTCGAAAATTGTTTGTTAAGCACTTATTGAGTAATAGCACAAATATTTAACAAGTTGCATGATCTGAGGCATCATTCATGCTTTAACAAGCAGAGAAGGAAAGTGTGCACACAGATGTTTAATCCTTTAGGTTAGAGTTTGCTCGTTTTGTTAAGATACCTAACAAACCACAACAAAATTTAACAAAATAATTCAACATAATGTGGCACAGGCTGTATATATAGTATTAAAACTATGTTTGGCAGCGGCTTCAGTGACATTCTTCCTTGCAAGGCTTGAGAGGGAAACTGGAAAGATTCTCAGCAAATTGGGAAGTGTTCAATTTCCCCGTGCAGCGGATGCTCAATGACCTGACGGCATTGTGCGAGCGAGGCCAGTGCCATTATGACAGCACGAGTACATCCTCACAGCTGACTGTGCTTCCCTCAGGGTCTTTTGAAAGTTCGCCGCTGGTAATTTCACAGAGTTCTGTCTAAAAAGCTTCTAACACTGTTATGCAGGTTGGAAAAGCTGCCAAATGTTGCCTGGGAACATGGTGTAACAACAGCGTGATGTTTCCGTGGATGATTTACTATAATTTTGTACTGAAAATGTAAATACTTAGTGGAGCACCGTCAGCCTCTCAACAAACATTATTATTCTATTAAACTCAGGTTCCAGGTAAGGTTATGTGTCTCACTCAAGGTCAATGTGACACAGCACAAACAAATGCTATGACAGCAATAACCAGTCACTTTTTTACGCAACACACTGCTTGAATTTGCCACAGTGGCCTTGATAGTATGCTGAATCCCTGACCTTTAAACTTATCTGGGTATTTTTCTAATGTTTAAACATTAAACATTTAATTTTAGGGTTCACTCAGTGTACTAGAGTATCTCTCATATGATATCGGTTTAAATGGGTAATTCTTTGCAACAATTTCAGACTGATGACACTACACATTTGGTGTAAACACTGCAATAGAATCATTTTCTTATTTTTTATCCAGACAGATAGATAGACAGACAGACAAATCAAAAATAAGACAGACAGACAGATAGATCGATAAAACCTCCAGTGTTAAATGAACACTGTTAGTGTTAAATTAACATTGCCACTGGATTATATAAACACCAGGTGAACACTGGAAGTGTTAATTTAACACTGAATGTTTTGTTGTGATAGACAGACAAAAATAAGACAGAGATAGATATAGATAGATAGATAGATAGATAGATAGATAGATAGATAGATAGATAGATAGATAGATAGATAGATTGATTGATTGATTGATAGATTGATCTTATATAAATTGTAAATGTAAATTTGCTTAAAAACTTTTTTAAGGATTTTAGACAGTTTACTGGAAAACAAGACAAAAATACTAATTAACAAAACTGTTTATGACCATTTAAATATTAAAATAAAGTGTAACTATTAAAATGCTGAACTGCTTATGTTTTATAGTAGTTACATTAAGTGAACAACAGTCATTTCTGACATCTTTGTAAGACTGTGAATGATCCAAAGCCCATCTTTAGCCCAAATACTCTGTATTTCTGCATTTCCTTCAAGCTTATATACACTATAATGAGCATATAGGTACCATTGTGTAAGCCCAAGACTAAACTGACGGCTATAAACACTTTCTAGGGAAAGTGCTGGATGTAAACTTTGACTCTTTCTCTCAGTGAGCCAACAAGAGCTCTGGCACAAGGGCCGCATTACGCCTACTGTGTGGAATTAGAGTGAAATGCAGGCTACCGGTCATCATCCAAAGATTAAACTAACCTTTTACTTTGATCAGGAGTTTGGGTTACAAGGGCACAGACAGCAAAACATGTGGCCGAGCCAACAAAATCAAAGTTGTTTGTATTTTGGCATATTATGCTAGAGTTTAGGAACTGTGACTAAAGTCACTGTTTTCAGCTGAATCTCAGAGTGGCCAATCAATAAGTCACCCAACCCCCAAGGCTACGGGCCAGAGCTACGAAAACAGGCACGCACACACTCAAACACACAAAAGAGGGTTTGAACACAAGAACAATGTGAGAAAGAGAAGAAAAAACACCCTCAGGGCGCCAAAGGTCAGAAGTTTGACCTGACCCTAAAGAGTTGACCTGTATAGTCCTGATAAGGGCTGAAAGAGTCCTGTCTTTGCCTGATAGCAGGCTTTGGGGTGAAAAGATACTAGAGGGCTTAAAGTCTTGACCAACTGGATTCCAGAGGTCCGCGGAGAAGACAGAAGTTTAAAGATCACTGGGTGGCCATAGTCTTGTGGGACAGGAAGGGCTTGAAGCGCTAATGAAGCTTGACCAGGGCAATGCTCTCTGAAAACATATCTTCTCCGGAGGCTGGGTTATCCATTAATGGGCTCAATGTGTTTTCTTTGGCCCCTTCTACACTGTTGATCCATATAAATGTCATGCTAATCTTTCAGTAGATTCATGATCTATCACTAGAGCTATCTTTACAAATCTGTTATAAAATATTTCAGTCACACTTTAGTTGGGGGAACTTATTCACTATTAAATATGACTTCTGCCTCAATAAACTAATTTACTGCTTATTATTAATAGCTAGTAAGGTAGTTGTTATAGTGGTTAAGTTTAGGTATAGGGTAGGATTAAGGGATGTAGTCATGCAGATAAAGGGATAAAAAATTAAAATTCTGTCACCACTTTCTCACCCTTAATTTGTTACAAGCTTTATGAGTTTCTCTCTTCTGCTGAACAGAAAAGAAGATATTTTGAAGAATGTTAGTAACCAAACTGTGTACCTCACTGACTTCAATAGTATTTTTCCATAAAATGAAAGTCAGTGGGGCCCATCAACTGTTTGGTTACCCATAGTTTTCAAAATATCTTCTTTTGAGTTCAGCAGAAGAAAAAAATTCATAGAGGCTTGGAACAACATGAGGGTGAGTAAATGATGACGACAGAGTTTTTATTTTTGGGTGAACTATTCCCTTAATATGTGCTTTATAAGTACTAATAAACAGCCAATATTCTAGTAATATGCAAGCTAATAAGCAACTAGATAATAATGAGAACTGGTCCCCAAACTTAAGTGTTACCAATATTTAATTTATTATAAGCATAAATAGACAAAACTGAGGTTAATTCTTAAAAGACTATTTGCCACACAATTGTGCTTCTCAAGTACATGTATCTTTTAATAAAAATACATCATTAAACCTAAAAATACACCTATTGTAACCTAAAATGTGTTAACAAATGTGTTATTCAAGTAAAAAATAAATAAATAAATTTATATTTGCAAAAATAAACGTGACTTAAGAGGTTCAAAACAAATAAAAAATAGCTTTACACATTGTATATTTACAGGCATATAAAAGCTCAGATCCCAACATAGATAAAATAAACTGCAGCATATGATTACCGGCGATAATCTTAATCAGGTCTACCAAACGTCCTGTTAAGAATGGGCATATACAGTGTCCTCTCAGGAGACTACTGGTATGTAGTTAGGGCTGCTGTTGTAGTTAACAGAGGATAAAGGGAGAGGCTGAGTAAACAAAAGGTCGTCTGAAGCAACAGTTGAGAAGACAATAGATGTGCTCTGAAGCCTGGTGTGTGAAAGACACTCATTATCTCTGTGCTTTAGTTTCTTTACTCTGTCGAAAAGTCGGTTACTGATTACAAGTTACATGATAAAAATTGTAGTTAGTACCGGAATCCATTACATTACACCTTTTAGGTAATATAATCTGATTACTTTTAGATTACTTTTGACCTAACTTGTTTATCACATTGATTTGAATAGGATAATCTTGTACCATATTGATATAATAATACAAAGAGAAAGAAACTATATTCCATTCTTTGTTTTCAACAACATGATGTGCATTAAACATTACATTACGTCAAGGTTTCCCAAACTAGGGAAGCTAACAATGATATAAATCATAAAAATGTGATAATTAAAATAAATAATTTTTTTGTGTTTGAATGTGTTTGAAAGAAAAAACCATGGTTAAATGACTTAATGAGTAATAATAATATGAATAATTAATGTGTTCATCAAGAGTTGATTCGATATGCAATGTTGAGAAAACACTCCTTAAAAGTAAAATGATTTCTGTAAATCCAGTAGTCAAATGCATTGTGGCCTCTCCATTTTCCATGTAATTATAGCCACCCAAATAGTGGCTGGTCTCTGTATGAAATTTCACAAAACTAGAAGACTTTCTGACTGTATATAAGCGATATGTAATTTAGAAAGGAAAATTTAAAACATGAAAAAGAATTACAGAGAATCAATAAATTATGAATGATTTATTGCCATTGTGTGAATTAGGGTTGTCAAAAGTACCGACTTTGGTACCAAGTTGGTACTGAAATTTTAAAAATGTGACACCGTGAACGCTGTTGAGCGGATTCGTAAACATCTCTGATTAGCCATTGTGTTCACGCGCTCATCGGATGTGATTGGCTACAATGATCAACATACAGGAGCGTTTGAAAGCACACGGAAGCGTTTGAATTTAAAAGCATTTTGAAAGCGGGAGCGTGATAGACTGCTTTCTCAAGTGTATCTGTGTAAGCGCTCGGAGAAGAGCATCATTGATGACTATTTACAACAGGTTTTTAAAGTGTTGATCATTGTAGCCAATCACAGACATACCTGATGAGCATGTAAACACAATGGCCAATCAGAGGTGTTTATATCCGCTCAACAGCGCTCAAAGCGTCACATTTTTTAAATTTCAATACCAATTTGGTACCGAAGTCGGGACTTTTGACAACTCTAGTGTGAATAATATGTAATCATGTAATCAATAAAAAGTAACTGTAGTCTAATTAAGAGTATTTTAAAATGTAATATAATCTATTTACAAGTACTTAATTTTTTGGAATCTGATTATGTAATCCAGATTACATGTAATCAGTTACTACCCAGCACTATAGATATATATATAGACACAGGAAGTAGCTCCATTTCATCTGTCTTTCTTGACCTCTATCTGTCTCTCAATCTCCCTCTGTTTGCTCTATAACAAAAGATCTAATTAGAGCTGTGAGCGCCGGGGCCAATGCGAGTGCTCTAGGATCTCCCACTTCCAGGGATTCCTAAGAAGCGGAGCTGATCTGTGTCCCTAGAGCCCCTGCACGCATCACTCGTCTCCTTGCCGCCCGCGGTAGATTGTGAGTACACATCAGCGGCAGATTAAATCCACTCAGTGGAAAGCAGCACATTCCTCAGCTCGACCACGGGGCAGAAATGACATGCATGACAGGACCGAGACCAAGCACAGCGGCTTGCAGAGGTCTTAATCCAGAAGAAAGTGTGTTTGTTGCACGACTGTTATGATGTCCACCGCTATTGCATTTATGTCAAACGGTTGGCTATGCTTAGACTTGTTCCAGAGGAATGGAAAGGCTTTGGCGGGTGCATCTGGGTTAAGATTCACGACTTTGAGGGCCTCTCGCAATTGGGGCAAAAGTTTAACCATTATTGGTATTGGGTCGCCTCGCCATGACCACAATGACCCCGTGGGGCCCCGGGCTTTCATAACGTCCTGTGTGCAAGTCAGATGTCGGCGAATCTTAACATCTGTCACTGTTCACAAACCAGAAAAAGGGCAAGTTGAGTTTATGCACAAATATTAGTGACTGGCTAACCTACTGACCTACTGTCTGGATGGGATTATTGTACTGTCATCCTAACTTTGTTACCAACTTTAAAAACATTAAAAAAAATTAATTTTGTTAAAATATGTTAAGAATTAATATAATAAAAGGTTATGCCAAACTACAAGATTTTCTTTTTTTAACCGTAAAAAAAGGTGTATTCAAGTCATTTTAAGTAAAAGTTAAACTTTTTTGTATTTTCTAAATACATCAATAGATCCGGACAAATAAGGAGCACCATCATGTGTTTTAGTGCCACTGGAATGGAGAAAATCTGATAGGATGTGTTCGTCAGGCATCAGACAGGAAACCCGGGTCGGTGTCACTGGGTTCAGCATTTGTGGGAATGAATGAAAGAGTATCAGGTGCACTGCAATACACACAACGTGTGGCCACTTTATCTGTGTCTGACAGAAGGCTAAAGTCACTATCAGACCATCTTCACCACAGAGACTAAGGAGAGCGGAGCAGGGTTATCTTCCACTCTGATAAATACAGATAAAGCACAACCTACTGTTTGAGAGTCCAAGTTTAAACTGCATGGCCATCAGTCAAGCCCAAACCAATAAAACTGCAATAACGATGGGCTTTGCTTGACGAATAATGGGTTTCAAATGTCAACTACAGCAATAAATATTTTATTTTGACATATGGCATGATGCCAGTTGGATGTCCACCAAGTGAAAGCGTGAGGACGTTCTGTGCAAAAACAAAAACAGACAAACAAGTCTGATTTTATGAATATGTATTGGTTGTTTAAGCTTAGAAAAACAGTGCTCTGTTGATCTGAGCAAAGCTGCTCGTGGCCGATCATTTTGACAGAGTCAAGCCACAGGTAATGGAGGGAAGGTCAGGGTCAAGCTGTACTAAGAAGCACTTCTTTTCTGCACAGGAAGTCCTCGCCCTTTCATTTGTGAAAGGATGAGGCCTTCCAGTGCAGATCTGGCAGACGTTTCTAACCTGCACGGCACTGCTTTCAACAAGCCTGAGGAAGTCCAATTAAAGAGACAGTTCACCCAAAACTGAAATTTCTGTCATCACTTACTCACCCTCATGTTGTTTTACAGTAGACCTATATGAATTTCTTTCTTCTGAAGACCACAAAAGCACAACATTTTGTACACACTATGGCCTATATGGAAGTCTTCCAATATATTATGCTGACGTCTTTTGCAAAGTCACGTGAAAAGTTCAACTTATTAAAAAAATCTGCTGGAAGGTCTTTGGTGAGAGAAGGTCCAGAGTGTAATGTTGGCTGTTGCGGTCGAACAGGATCTCAAACATCTTACTAGCACATGCAACTTATAAAAAAAAAATGCGTCTTTGACAGTTTGCATTTTTCACATTCCACTTTTTGAATTCATATTTTTCAATGTAAAAACATCTTCGCTAGATGAATGACTTTCACCATTGTGCTCGCATCTCAGATCTTCTGCACTGTCTCGCACATGACACAGCATTCTAAAAATGCAGGGCTCAAGTTAAGTTCAATGTTTAAAAAACATGTCTTCGAGACATTCGCTGCATCTGAAATCGAATACTTCCCAACTATATAGTATGCGAAAAACAGCACGCCAACAGAGTAGCATGTCTGAATTCATAGCATTCGAAAAACAGTAGGCGAAAAATTCTGAAGAGATTCTGAAGTGCGCATTCGATAGACACTTTACTATCCAATGAGGCCACGGGAGAGGATTTATGAATGGAGGTAAAGCGACGCAACTGACTCTGGTAGGTCACGTGATAATAACAACATGGTGGATGTAGTACGTCCGGATTACATTTATACTACCCACATTCATACTATATAGAACATACTTTTGTAATGGTCGCAAAGTAAGTTCAAATTCAAATGTAGCACCTACTCCGACAGTGCGCGATTTCGAACACACTGCTTGTGTTTTTTTCCATTCTATTGCTTGCTTCCTTTGTTTTTCCAACACAAATGTCTTTCGTTTCTTTTCCGTCGCCAAATTTTTTTCATCGTTTTTAGCACAATTCACTTTGATTGTATGGAAAAGAGCAACGTAAACATTCTGCTAAATTACTATTTTTGTGTTCCACAGAACAAAGACAGTCATAGGGTTCCATGCCTTATATAAATATAAATAACGTGACAAACCAACAGGAAAGCCTCAAAAAGTGCATCTTCGAGACTTGGCATTTTCTCGCATTCCACTGCTCGAATCTCACGTTTTTCAACATAAAAACACCTTCGCTGGACGAATGACTTTCACCATTGTGCTCGTGTCTCGCATCTCAGATCTTTTGCAATGTCTTGCGCGTGACTCAACATTCTAAAAAGGCAGTGCTCAGGTTAACTTCAACGTTTAAAAAACACGTCTTCGAGACATTCTTTGCATCAGAAATAGAATACTTCCCTACTATATAGTATGCGAAAAACAGTACGCCAACACCTTAGCATGTCCGAATTTTTCCAACGCAAATGTCTTTTGTTTTTTTTCGTCGCCAGATTTTTTTTTTTCATCATCTTGGGTCACCATTCACTTTGAATGTATGGAAAAGAGCAGCATGAACATTCTGCAAAATTTCTCTTTTTGTGTTCTACAGAACGAAGAAAGTCATAGGGTTCCATGCCTTACATAAATATAAATAACATGTAAAACCAAGAGGAAAGCCTCCAATAACTTCACTCACCTGTGTTGTTCAGCAGCTTCATTATCAGGCAGCTCCATATCACACACCTCACATCGTTCTTTCTGGGTTTGGACCTCGTGCTTCACATTTGCTGTGAAATCTCCGAGCTTGCTTAAGAACTCTCTCTGAATCAAGCTCTGATGAAAGAGCCCCCCATATGCACTGAAATCCATCGACATGGCCAGGGAGGATGGCACATGTAGTGATGAGGCCATGGATACAGGCAAGGGCAGCATGCTTTCGCTCTTATGGTTGGATGGGATAGAGCACAGTGAAGCGAAATGTCTATCAGCCAGACTGGCCATATTGACCAGACCCGCTTGGCTGTTGTCTCCTTGGGAATCAGCAGAACTGTCGGCGGAGTGGAGCTCGCGGGCGCTGGTGATGACGCTGCCTCTGGTCGGGGTTCCAGGAGTGTCCCGGTGCTGCCTGGAGTCACCGCCACCCTCCCCGTTCCTGGGGAAGCCGCCATCGTGTTGGTAGTCCTCATCTACCTGCATCATCTCAGTTTTGATCTTATCAAGCAAAGGAGATGCCTTACCAAGGTTATGTGAGAAACTCTGGGCCATGTTGCCTTGGTGGACGGACTGACCCATGCTCATCAGGCCCTCTACGGCTGCTTTAGTCGGACTGACGGTCGAAAGACCCAGTTGGGTGGACTCTGAAGATCTTGTATCGACCATGCTAACCAGGGCCAGTCGATGGCGGGCGGCGGTACCATAGCCGGCGTCCTGTATGGAATGCTTTTTGGAGATAAAAGTGCTCTTAAGGTACTTGATCCTGCGGTCATCGGCATCCTCTGCGCCGTTCTCATTCATGTTCACATCCGTGTCGTTCTCTTCGGATGCCTGGATGGTTTCCAAGATCTTCAGGCATTGCTCCTCCAAATATTCTATCTCTAAAATCTCTGCGGCGTACAGCAGGTCGTCCAGGTCCTCCAGCTTTGCTTGGAGCGTGGCGGTGTAGGCGTACTCCAGAATCTGCTGAAAGGTCTTTGGTGAGAGGAAGTCCAGAGTGTAATGTTGGCTGTTGCGGTGGAACAGGATCTCAAACATCTTACTAGCACATGCAAGCACGGTTCTGTGGGCATGGAACTCCTGGCTGTCGACCATGATGACCACATCACACAATGTCCCAGAGAGGCGCATCTGGTTGGCCTTCTGCAGGAGCGATGTGGGGTGGCCGGGGTTCTGGAGGTGGATCGCACCCATTTTAGTCAAATCCATTACATCGACATTTACCGAACCATCTCACAGATTTGCTTCTCTCCTTGAGTACTCCTGTAAACATCAATCAGTCATGTAACAAAAACAAGAATGAGCACAAAATACACTACGTCATACTGTATGTGCAATGCTCAGTTCATTCATCTCAGTTACACAGGTCATGTTAATCATCACTCAAACAGGTTAACTCAGTGCTTTGAGAAAAAGACAAAGGGGCGTCGTTGTTGTTGAACCTCCGTACAGAGGCACTAGCCAATCATCACAAAATGTACTTAATGTTATGCAATCGCAGTGATAGTAGTGGAAAGCTGCCAGGTGAAACTTAACCGACGGCATTCGACACATGCCTGAAATTCTAATATGGTTCTTCAGGCAAGAAGCATAATTTGTTTTAATTGTACCCATAATTTTGTAGTAACACTGAGGGACATTCCTGCAGTAGAAAAGAATAAAAACTCACCGCAGGAGTGACATTTTAATCGCACATCTGTTGCGGCGTACAGCTGCACTATAAAAACTGATAAGGTTAGTTGTCTAAGCAGTTATATATTACTTAAAGTTCAACTAATGCCTATACAGATTTTTGTGATAAAGTGTTCAATAACCAATTCAGATTTTTTTCTGACACAAAGATATCTAATAATGATAGTGAGAGATAAGACAGTTATGTACAAAGGCAAATTTATAAAAAAAAAAAAAAAATTATTTTACCTGAGAACATCAATTACAAATAAACCAATAAACAGTCTGATCCATTTAAGGAAAAAATAAAAAATAAATATATATATATATATATATTCACTACTTTAACAGTCTGATCCATTTAAGGAAAAAATAAAAAATAAATAAATATATATATATATATATATATATATATATATATATATATATATATATATATATTCACTACTTTATCTTCTTTGGTCGCACCAAATGGTGCCATTTATTGCTAGTCCTGATATTAATTAAGTGATAACTGATTAAGGAGAAAAGTGTCAATCAAAAGATTATATTTAATATCTGTAATATTCTCACGTATTATTATTATTGTATTATTTCAGCATAACATCAACAAATAGTGCGATAGATAAAACATATAAATATATACATAGCCTATATATATATATATATATATATATATATACACTTTTTTTTAATTTTTTTTTTTTGCGCGCGCGCGTGAGTGAGTGAGTGAATTGCATTCGAGACAGTATGGGCATCTGATATGGTCTTAAAAAAACTGCCGTTGGTACTAAACACTTTATTTAAGAACAACGATATGAAGGAGGAAAAGGTACGGATGCACCTTGTCCTACATGACAATCCCGAATAGGTTTAACACTCATAACATCGTAATCACACAAATATACCGATACCTTGAGTTACAGTTTATTGGACACACACATATCTATCTATCTATCTATATTACATTTACGATTATATTACGCTTGCAAGTCATGACAGAATAAGCAACAGATCTGAGGCAGCGAAGATAGACGTTTCCTCCATGTCTGTTTCAGCATTCTCTTTACTGCGTGCACCTGATTGACAAGTTGTTTTAAGCAACAATTACAACAGTTTGTTCATAAACGTAATAATTTTATAACACTTAGTGTACGTGTCCTGAAAGCATAAATGAGCATGCAGGAGACAAGAACACTTAGGCGCGTGCTGTATCTTAAAAGACAAGAAACAAGTTGCATCTTCAACGCAAAATTATGATTCTCCCAGCACTTTAACCAACTAATAAACCTTTATATGGTCGGATTCAGCATCAGGAAGAACAATTTAAGCATAACCGGTGAAGTTATTTTCACTTACCTGCAATTGGCGCGTAAATTGAACACTTGTTATTAAGGCATCAACATACTGAGGTTCACAGAAGCCGCTTCACGCGCACTACACTCGCCGTTCGGATTCCAATCATCATCATCACCGTGACGTCAAAGCAATGGCTCGCTGTTTTCACTGAGGCGCGCCAAGACGCCGCGCGCACGAACCCTATGATTATTAGGGTTTTTAGGATGGAGCTGGTGAAGGAAAACATACTGTGGTGTTCCGTTTCCAAAACTTCAAGTAATTTACATATGACTGAAATTAAAGTATTAAGTCCAACTTACAGCGAAATACAGCTTAGCATGCAGTCCACTTTAACTTCCCCTCAGAGGATATTTAACTTTAAAGGCCATGACTGCATTAAAAGAGCTTAGCTTGTCCATGAATGAAGATAAAAAGAATGAATGAAAATAAAACCACACACAAAAGCACCATGCCAGTGAATGTAAGGATGGGAGTCTTCATCTCTTATCTGAAGACATGCTGCTTCTTTCCCTAAACGTGCAATACTAGTGAAGGATAACCTAAAGAACATTAGATATCCTCAGTATTTTCTTGTCTACTTAATACGCCAACCCTTATGATTACAGTATGTTGTTGTCTTTAGTTTCTGCATAAACAATAAAACGACAAAAAAGTATGATCTTCACCTTCAGCCAGCTACACGTAGCCTAGTTTTTTTGTTTTTTTTTAAGCACCACAGTAAAAAAAAAAAAAACTTTTAATTCAGAAACTGAAAACAAAAATTGTATTCAAGACATAAATTGAACTTCATTTAATGTGTTTAAACAACCTATGAATTTCTGACAAAAACAGATTCACTGTTCCACATGTTAGTGTTTTGTAAGTATGTTTACGCGCGATTACGTAGTGACCCCTTCCACTAATATCTGAAGCTAATAAAATAGTGCCACCTGCTGGACAAGTTAAATAATTGATACACTCTTAAAAATAAAGGTTCTTTATTGGCTCCATGAAGAAAAAATGGTCTTTATACTGGAAAGAGGTTTTTAAAATGTTCTTTGCACTATAAGAAAAAAAAATTCTTTTTAAGAATTCTTGACTCAAAGGTTCTATGGTGGAAGGTTCTATGGCATCACTTTTAGAACATTTTTTTTTAAAGAGTTTATGTAGGTATTTTCTCAGTAACAGAGGATTTCATCAATTTTCAAGCAATAATAATAATAATAATAAAATATTAGTAGTGGAAAATATGTATGGCTCATTTTTCATTATTATTCCACTACACCGTAAAAAAAAAAAAAAAAAAGAATTGTTGGTTTAACTTAAAGTGAGATACCTGGTTGCCTTAAAATTCCTTGAAATTAAAAATTTGAGTTAATACAATGAAGACGACTGGTTTAATCAACAGAAACTCAAAATAGTATGTTATCTGAACCACATTATCTAAGTTGATTTGACAAAAGATAAATGTTGTGATAACAAATCATGAACAATTTTTTTTTTACAGTGTACTATCGTCAAATTGGGGTCTCCTCCAAACACTGCAATAAGTCTTCAGAATCTTTCTGCCCTTTTATTTTTGATGACAGTGTTGGCCAATAGCCGAAGTTACCACCGTTTTATTAAAGCAACAATAGCCATAGTGACTGTAGTAGCCTTTTTTTGATGGTTACCATGGTAAATATTTGTACAATCATAGGCCTGGTCACAGACAGGGCTTATATGCTAGAACTAGGCCTTAGTTAAATTAGAACATTTAAATAGCTTGGTAACACTTTAGTATAGGGAACACATATAAACTATTAACTATGACTTTTCCCTCAATAAACTCCTAATTTACTGTTTATTAATAGTTAGTAAGGTAGTTGTTAAGTTTAGGTATTGGGTAGGATTAAGAATGCAGAATAAGGTCATGCAGAATAAAGCATTAATATGTGCTCAATAGCTACTAATAAACAGCCAATATTCTAGTAATATGCATGCTAATAAGCAACTAGTTAAAAGACCCTAAAATAAAGTGTTACTAATAGCTTTTATAAATGTCATATTTTAAGATATGTCAGTAGTGTACAAGTTGTTTTCAGTTAAGAAAGCTCAAACAGGCATTTTAGTCTAGGACTAACTTAAGCTTTGTCTGTAAAAACAGGCAATACTTATTTTGTTTATAATGCTTAAAATGAAAGCGAGTGTTGAAGACATTTTAAAACACTTATCAATTCCTTAAAATCAAATCATAGATTTGCTGTTATAGGTCACATTATCTAAGCATCTGGTATTACACAAACACAACTATAGAAAGAGAATCTTTAATGTTTTAATGAGTTTAATCAAAATGTGTTAGAACAACACAATTTACAACATGTTCTTTGCTTATCATTGTAAAGCTCACCCATACTGCTATTTCATGGGTCAAATCCCCATAGGTTACATATGGAACAATTTACAGTTCTGGGGCAAACTGGCAGTGAACAATTTGTGTACAGTGGGCAAACAAAAGTATCTTCCATTCTCCCCAAAACATAGAAAGCATAGAAATCATGAAAACACCCAGAACAGACACCATTTCTCCACCAGACTGCCATGAACTGGCTCAAGTGAGGTCGCACAATTCAGGCCAGAGATGGGCAAGCAGACGGTCATGCAATGAGTGATGGCATAAGAACTCTTGTCAGAGTCACGCGTGTGTCCCATCAGTCCCGATTCATACAGGACTGCTAACATACGTCATGTTATAAAAGGACAATCAGTGGTTACTGCAAATCTATGCAAATTTCTTGAATAAAAAGACGACAACAACAACAAAAAACCATCTCAAGAACACAATCACAGTGCACAAGCTTGCAGGTGACAGTGTGAAACATTTCTCCAGAGGTAAACGGTATAAAAATCAGAAGATATTTAGTTTAATTGATGCTTTAGGAGCAAGTTGGAAGAATGATTTAATGTATAAATACCAAATATTAGAAACACACGATAACTGTAAAAACTGATCTAATAAAGACTTCAGCAGAGAATCAAATGGATCATTTGAAATCTTTATCAGACTTTCGGTCATATAACAGTACATGTTAAAATATCTTAAGATATTTTTGTCTTTACATAAGTGGCATTATGAGTTATCATCATCCAAGAGACATTAAGTGTAAATAAAACATAATGGTAATAAAATACAAAACTAACAACGAATCAAACCTAGCCCTCAAACACTCAAGATAAAAAAATAAGAGAATTCATTTACATTTTAACAATGTACTATGCAAATAAAACGTTCATGTATTACTGAATAGATAATTCTCCTGAATAACTTGATGCCCTGTTGTAATAATCATCCTTTTGACGGAAACATGTACAAAGAAACACAAAAGAAAGAACATCTTTGAATTATATGAATTTGATGTCTCCTCAAACAGAAACTTCTGAAAGTATAGCCTACTCAAATCAACAAAAAATAAAAGGAAATGCATACATGACTTGTGTCTGTAGAATATACACCGTTTTGCTCAGAAATTCATTAAGGGCACTGTTAAACAAACACGCTCATGGTCACCACGACGCTTTTGCTCCTCCATTCGTCTTCATGCTTTACTTTCAGTGTTGTTTGTTTGCGAGATGGCGTTGGGTTCTGCTCCTGTGCCGGGCGCCACTTTCTTCAGCTCTGTGTTGTCGGTCGTACTCCTCTCATCATCCAGAATTTTCCTGGGATTCAGACCATTAAAGGGACAGTTCAGCCCCCCCAAAAGAACATTTTGTAATCATTTACTCACCCTTATGTCGTTCTAAACCTGTATGACACTACTTCTTCTGTCCGTTTCATGAATTAATCGGTTAGTCGGGTTGACAACAAAAGGGTCTGAAAGATTCGTTCACGAATCGAACTGATCCATTTCTCAAATTCAACTCACTGACTCGAGCGGGTTGGTGAGGTTCACAGCTCACTGGAGCGACGGTTATCAACTATTTCAACCGATTTCAACGCTGATTCACAAGCTCCTGTTTTAATTTGATTCATTCGGATTGGTTTAGGCATATTGCGCTTACATATGAAATAAATTCTCTCTGCTAATGCTGTAAATGATACAGGGTAGTGTTTCACACTGACTCAAACCCGACTTTTTTAACTACATGAAGTGTTTTTATTCGCTATTAATGACAGACTCGTAAGAATCATTTGTTCATGAATCAGACTACACTGGTGGGTTGTACTTTAGCTTGTTTTTGCGTGTATGCCGCAGAGACAACTTAAAAACATTTATATCCATTATTTTGCTGTATTTTTATTATACAGATAAACTCACAATCACAACAAATGTAAAATATAATTTCCAATGTTGTGCGCTGACGATTTGCATTCCTGTTGCTGAAAAGCGCTACAGGGAACCTGTTAAAGGAGCAATATGTAATATTTTCTGTCCGCTAGAGGTCGCTAGAGGCCTATTCAAAAGTTTGAGCGCGGAATCTTGGGATATGTGGTCTTCACCTCACAGCTGGTGGAAAACAATTGGGATAGGACTCAGGAAGAAATCATGTTCATGGATGCGATTATTAACGTTACTGTAGTATGAAGAGCAGGACCGAGTGTTGTGGGAGCTGAACAAGGCCGCTGGAGCGATTGCGCAACACAAGCCTCACGAGCAGCGGAACTTTTATTATGCCAGTCGCCGGCGCCGCTTCTGCTTTTCCAGTCATGAACATGAGGTAACGCAGCTCTGTTTATCATATTAGAGACATTTGAGAGTGTTGAAAATGATGTTATAACGTTACTCTGTGCGTTCGCTCGGCGGCTGCTGTGAGACACTTGTTTGAGACACACTGCAGTAAGATAGATCGATTTTAGAATATCATATTAAATACTGGATGGCTTGTGTTGATAAATGGCATGGAATTAATTTTAAAACGTATTGTATGATGGAGAAAATTGTTTTACTGTTACTAAAAATAAAGCTGCATCTGATTATGCTATGTTAGCTACTTCACAAAATAGTGTTTTTCTCTGAGGCATGGTAAAGCATGGTACTCACAAAAAAAAAAAAAAAAAAAAAAAAAAATCAAGAAAATTAGATTTAAACAAGAAGACTAAACGTGTTGAGCTATATAACAATAATTAGTTTTCTGTCAACAAACATATCAAAACAGTTGTTCCCTTGTCTATTAAAACATGTAATATATTAAAGCGTCTTTGGTGTTTCCATGGTTTCTACAAAATAAATCCGGAAACCGAGGGTAACGCGGGTATGATGCAGTTGACAGGCGACTCCTCACGCGTCCCGAAGCCTTGCTTGAAATTTCAATTTTCTCACGACTTACAAGTAGTTGTAAACATTTGGGATACTGTAAGTACTCAAGTGAACAAAATATATAACACTGGCCTAGTGGTTTTTGGATATTTTACTGCAAAATTCTTACATATTGCACCTTTGACTTGGTACATTACAAAAATATTAATTTGAAAATGTAACAAAGGAGCCCAAACTATGAGTTTCCTCAGCAGAACGCACTGTGCTGTACAAATGAGTTTCCACACAGATTGAGCAGAGGCGTTTCTAGGCTTTCATCAGTACTGGGGCACAGGTCTCCTATCAAAAAAAAAAAAAGTGTGCCCATATTTTTATACTCTTATTTGATACTGTTATGGATATAAATTGTCTTTACCTGCAGTAAAGTGCCGTTCACAAGCTGCACACACAATAAATAGCTGCTTCATCATTGACGAAGACATTTGCAAGTTTTGTTTCCTACAATATTGTAGGTATCCACCTCATCCAGTTCTCTCTTTGTTTTCTGTCTTATAAAGTATTTACTACTATTATTAAGTATTTTTACTATTTTGGTGTGAGAAATCGCTGCAAGCGATTCAGTGCTTGAGTGAAAACTGAATCGTGAACAATTTCTGGCCTTTTGCAAACCCATTTGATTAGATAAAAAGAGTGATTCATTCTCAAATCTGACATGACTAGTTCTGATTCTAAATGGCTGATAGAAAACACATGACTTGACTGCTGAAATATTATCAAAGAAAATTATTATCTGGTCAGTATACTGTAATCTCCATTGATAGACAAGGATTTATCAGTAATTTTTTACTTCTGCACAGTGGTATTTCACTGGGACTCGTGTCAATAAAAAGGTTCTAGCGATACCCCTGGAATAAAGTAAAAGACTGATTCTAGGATTTTAAGAACTATTCTCAAATTTGGAACGACATGAGTGAGTAAATGACAGTTTTCATCAACTTTTAAATGACTAAAAGTATATAACGCATGCACATTCACCAATTCAGATGACCACATGCAGTGAAATTACAACAAACAACTAATGGCTACAACAAACACACGCAAACTAAGAGAACATCTAAAGAGCATCTAGAGATCCATACTCGTCCTGTGCTGGAGCAGATGGGCCACTGGAGCCAGCTGTCCCCACAGCATGTGACCCATCCTGCGGGATGTCTGTGTCTGGAGCCAGTGGGAGTTCTCCATCAATCTCAAGTTCATGATTCACTAAGGGGATAGTGACACTGCCCTGTGGGCTGATGGGATTTAAAGTGGCATGAGATGCACTCTGAACAGACTCAGGCAACTCTAATTCGTTTTCTGTTACTTTTGAGTTTATAGCACTGGGTTGGACGACGCTGGGAATGAAAGAGGGGACCACTTCTGACGGGACCACTGGAGGAACCTCAGCTAGTGTTTCTGGGGCATCACCCAGGTCTACCAGGAGAGTAACATTAGCCGGGTCGGAAGACGAGGGAGATGAGATGGAGGGTTTGGTGTGATTTTTGGGGGTGCTGCTGTCGGGGGGTGTCATATGGACGGGGTTAGCAGGGTCAGAAGGAGGTGCTGTGATGCTGGAGGTGAGAGTGGTGCTCTCACTAACTGGGCTGCTCTGGCTAAGGTCAAAGGTGTCAGTGACTGTGTCTGAGTTAGTGGGCACGGAAAGAGGCAAGTCCACCACTGCGGCGGCAGTTTCCGTCACTTGCCTGTGAGAACAAGGAGAGAACAGAGACACAGACGGGTGATGTCGACACAGAGGGGAGACGTTGAGGGAGAGACATCAAACCATAGCAGGTACATTATGTGGTTACAACACACATGCAATGCTGATTTGAAATACAGTATTGCATTTATTGTAAGAGGGGTGATACTATCAGTGGTCACTAGAGGGAGTACTTGATCTAAAATATGAAATAAGGGGAAAAGAGTATAGGAAAAAATCAGCATGATGTCAAAGACAACATGAAATCAAAATTGATTTAATTTACTTGCCTGTATACATAATTTTTATACATAGTTTTTTTTTTTTTCATAGTTTTTCTATTAATATATAGGCTACTTTTTTCTGCTGATACAACAAAGGAGGCATGGACAGCCAATAACATTTTTAAAATTATTTTTTTATGGCTTTTTGCCTTTATTTGAAAGGACAGCAGAGAGGTGACAGGAAAATACATTGAAAGAGAGGGGAAACAGGACTGGGATATGACCCAGGTCAGACTTGGGTCCCCAAAAGTACAAAAGCTGTTCATTTCATGAGCCACTTTTTATGACTCAATGAAAGTCTGACAGACATTGCGAGTCCCATTCCAGATAATTTCCTACTAATTATTTAATTTAGCTAAAAAAAATACAGTACATCAGGTTACATATGTTACAGCTGCAGTATATAATGTTTTAAAATAATGTAATGCTTAAAGATGCAATTATTAAAATGCTTTACACAAAGGAATAATAGTCAAAAATATTTTAAATCATGTACACTACCATTCAAAAGTTTGGGGTCGGTAAGATTTTATAATTTTTTAGAAAGAAGTCTCTTATGCTAACCAGGGGTGGACTGGGGCAAAAAAAAAAGTGGCCCTGGACTGTCTGGCACAAAGCGGCCCATCACACCGTCACCCGATCCGCAACCGCAACACACCCCATAAAACCCACCAGCTTATTATGCACAGAGCCATTTTTTTACAACAATTTTTATTACATAAAAATATAAATGCTATTTATACAGAAATATATATGCTATTTTTTATTATTATTATTGAAATGCTTATCATTAACATACTGAATGAATGGCACACTTCTTTATGTTATTAGTTGTCTTTCCTGGTGCACATGGCAAATAGTAAATAATTTTGAAAAATTCAAATCTCTTTTCCATACCCGGAAGTTTAATATCACTAAAGTTCAATACCTACCATTAAATCAGTCCATATATAGCAATGCTCTGGTATGGTCTTAGAATGTAGTGCAGAATGTAGACTGTTTTATTGTACCTTTCTAGTGGTTATAGTATTTGTCCTTTCAGGAGCCTGACAGCTGTCATTTTATGGAATAGAGGTCCAATTGTGGAAAAGAGGGTAAAAATTCTTATGTTTATGAAAAATACAGTATATTAGAATAATTTCTGAAGGATCACGTGACTGAGGACTGGAGTAATGATGCTGAAAATTCAGCTTTGATCACAGGAATAAATTACATTTTACAATAAATCCACATAGAAAACAGCTATTTAACTGTATTTACAATCCAATAAATTCAGTCTTCCTCTTTTTCAAAACATTAAAGAATTCTTATTTCAAACTTTTGATCGCCAGTGTGTAAAATATAGACTAACTAGCCAATTATATTTTTATGTTAGACACTTTCCTAACTCGGGACGTAGGCTACATGAATATGAAAGTTGCCAGTATTACCATGTTTTAGTGTAAGTTTGAGAATGATATTTTGAGTTTTATGAATCATTTTCAAATGTTTGTGAAATTACTGAAGAAATCCTGACAACAGATAGGCTATAAACATTCACTCTTATCCGACATGCTGAAAACTGCCACGTTAATGTTTCTTTGTGCATTGTGTGACGAATAACGTAAATGGCATTAAAATATGAAAAATCCAAAAAGGTCAGAAGTAGTTTGCATCCCAGGAAATTAATGTCCGTCGTTTAAGTTTTTTTTATCGTAAACAGTAGGCAAATGTTGCTATTTATTGTCTCGTCATGTTCAGCTGCTTACCTCATTCTTCAAGCATTAAAAAGTGCTGCGCTGCTCAGTTTCTGTGGACAGTAAATCCCGCCTCCTTTGATTTGATTGGATATTTCAAGCATTTTGACACTGACGAGTGCTTTTAGACAGACTGAGCACACTAAACGGATTAGAGTTTTTGCCTCAAGTGGGCCGCGCCCACGTAATGTACTAATTCATTCTTTATATATATTTACGTTGCAACGGGCCGGCCCACATTGTCCAGCGGCCCACCGGAAAAACTACTCCAGATGGCCAGTCCGCCCCTAATGCTAACAGAGCCTGCATTTATTTGATAAAAAAAAAAATACAGTAAAACAGTAATATTGTGAATTATTATTACAGTTTAAAAGAACTGTTTTCATATATTTTAAAATGTAATTTATTCCTGTAATGACAAAGCTGAATTTTCAGCATCATTACTCCAGTCTTCAGTGTCACATGATCCTTCAGAAATCATTTTAATATGCTGATTTGCTGCTAAAGAAACGCATCTTATTATCAGTGTTGTATGTTGAAAACAGCTCTGCTGCCTAATATATTAATACATTTTGTAGCCTACTATATTAATAAATTCATTGCTTGATCAATTTAATGCCTCCTTGCTGAATAAAAGTATTAATTTCTTAAAAAAAAATAATAATAATAACAACATACTGAACCAATACTTTTGAAAGGTAGCCTAATAAAACAGTTGAAATCACCAGCCCAGGATACTTTTTGCTTGTTTAAATGAACTTTTTTTGTGATGCTACATTCACACCACTAATTGTCAGTATAAGCTCAGCGGAAACATGTTTGAAAACAGTTATTTTTCACAATTCCATTTGATGCCTAGTGGCACAGAAATTAGACACTGCAGCTTTAAGAATGCACTGCAAATGCGGTTTCATGTTGTCTTTAAGTGTGAGAATTAGTGAGGTGGTTTGGAATGGTTACTTAGGGTGTAGGAATCACTGATTTAATGTCATTGCAGATGTTCTGTGATGATGCCAGTCAACAGCATCAGTTAAAAGTGATTAAGCTCAGTACTAACACATAACATTAAGCTTACTCTGGTTCAGTCAGTGGGGTGGTCTCATTGGGCTCAGGATGTCCTTCTGCGTCATGATTGGCTGTGGCCTCTTTCTCTGTCCTCACTTCTACAATGGGTTCTTTAGACACATCTTGACTGCATGCAGAGAGAAGGCATACACATCTGCTCATTATACAGCGATGAGTAGAGTTTGATGAGGTCACTAGTCGTGGCATAAGAGGAGCTCTTTCATGGTGGTTTGATAATAGAACAGCTTCTGTGACTGGAAATAATTCATGCTCAACATTCATATGCTTTACAATCCAGGGCCCTTGACTGCTCTCAATGTGTGATATGAGCTTGTTTGAGTTGATATAGTATTGTGTGCAAGAGCATTGTGGATACTCACACAAAGGCAGCTTTGCCCGTCTCTATGTCTTTGCCCTTGGTGCCTTGCCCGGATTTACCACAGATGCACATGAGGATGCCACACTTGTTGAGGAAGCAGCAGGTGGCGTCCACGATCAGCAAGAGCAACACACACACCAGTATAAGAATACCAACAATTACTCCAGTGTTCAAGCCCGTACCATCTTCCATGGAGTCTTGAGGAGAAATAGGAGAAATACAGAGACAAAGACAGAGCAGGAGGGATCATCAACCCAAACTGGAGATGCACAAAAAAAACAAACAAACAGAAAAACATGAAATGTAACAGTCAAGCCAAGCATGAGTAATTTTCATATCACAAGACTATCAGGATTCAGCAAAGCTAAGACAATTGGTGAAGCCAACAAGGCAAAGCTAACAACTCCCCCTTCAGATGTAATTGTGCACTCGCTGAATATAATACACATACACATGTTTGGACTTAAAGGGATAGTTCACCCAATAATTCTGTATTCGTTTACTCACACTCATGTCGTTTCAAACTAGTATGGCTTTCTTTTGTAGAACACCAAAGGAGAGTTTTTGGAGAATATCCTGGCTGTTCTTTTTAATATAATGAAAGTGAACTGAGGGGGACTGAGGCTGTTGAGCTCCAAAATAACAAGACAATAACTCTTGTGAATGAGTCAGACTATGAATCCACTGAAATCTGAATGATTCATACAAAAAAAAAAAAAAAAGACTTGAGTTCAAGTTCAATTCGCTCGATCCGGTCTGAGCGTTTCCTGAGTTAACAGCTCACTAGAGGGGAAGATTATCAGTGAATGATTTCAGTGTATTACTCACACAAAGCTACCATATGACTTCAGAAGACTTGTGCACAAGTCATATAGTACAGACTACTTTAATGATGCTTTTTTTGGAATGACAAGCATGTTAAAGGGTTAGTTCACCCAAAAATGAAAATTCTGTCATTAATTACTCACCCTCATGTCGTTCCAAACCCGTAAGACCTTCATTCATCTTCGGAACACAAATTAAGATATTTTTAATGAAATCTGAGAGCCCTCTGACTCCTCCATAGACAGAAATTTAATGGAATATTTAGTAGTGAGGAAATTTCACGAATGGACTTATTGCACAGGTGGCAACCTATCAAGGTACCATGCTTGAATTCACTAAGCTACTGAGAGCAACCCATTCTTCCACAAATGTTTGTAGAAGCAGTCAGCATGCCTAGGTGCTTGCTTTTATACACCTGTGGCCATGGAAGTGATTGGAACACCTGAATTCAATGATTTGGAGGGGTGTCCCAATACTTTTGGCAATATAGTGTATGTACATAAGCTAACTAAAAAACAGTAAGAACGAGAAATGCCTGATTTCACAACCTATAGCTTCAGTTATATACTAGCATATAAACCATGTAATTTAAAAGACATTAATGGTCATAACGCATTTTAAACAATATAAATCATAACGTGATTTTGCAGGAATTATAATCAGGCGCTAAAAATGTTACCAATTAAAAGCCTGTTGAACCAATGGGATCACTCGGGGTCCTAAAGGAGACCCAATTCCTCGGGGGACTCAATTTCTCACCACACCGGCGTTGTGATGTAGAACCTGGAAGCGCTGAACTTAAACAGTATAGGAGACTGACACGGAAGAGAAGAAACTGTTGAATAAAGTATTTTTGTTTTGTTTTTACGCACAAAAAGTATTCTCGTCGCTTCATAAAATTAAGGTTGAACCACTGTAGTCACGTTGTCTATTTTAACAATGTCTGTAGTACCTTTCTGAACCTTGACAGTGGTAATTAAATTGCTGTCTATGGAGGAGTCAGAAAGCTCTTGGATTTCATTAAAAATATCTTAATTTGTGTTCTGAAGACGAACAAAGGTCTTACAGGTGTGGAATGACATGAGGGTGAGTAATAAATGAGTAAATTTTAATTTTTGGGTGAACTCTTTAATTAAACATTTACCTGTGTTCCACAGAAGAAAGGAAGTCATTCATTTTTGGAACAACATGAGCGTGAGTAAATGATGACAGAACTTTTGCCTACATCTTTGCAACCCATATGCTTTTGTTTGACCACCAGTAGTATAAAAATAATACTTACCAATAAACACCAGTGACAGTTAAGATGATGATATGACAACTGGCATAACATAAACACTATTTATGACAGATTAAAATCTTAGTGCATCATTTTTAAATTATATACACTATTGTTTAAAGAGTTGAGACCAGTAAGATAATTTTTTTAAAAGAAATTAACACTTTTATTCAGCATAGAGGCATTAAATTGATCAAAAGTGACAATAAAGACATTTATAATATTACAAAAAAAACTATTTTAAATAAATGCTTTTAAATTTTCTTTTCATCAAAGAATCCTGAAAAAATGTATCTCAGTTTTTACAAAAATATTAAGCAGCAATATTAACTGTTTTTGACAATGATAATAATTAGAAAAGGTTCATGAGCAGAAAATCAGCATATTAGAATGATTTCTGAAGGATCATGTGACACTGAAGATTGGAGTAATGATGCTGAAAATTCAATTTTGACATTACAGAAATAAATTACATTTTAAAATAGATATAAATAGAAAACAGTTCTTTTGAATTGCAATAATTTCACAATAGTACTGTTTTTACTCTAGTTGTAATCAAACAAATGCAGTCTTGGTGAAAATAAGAGACTTTAATGTTAATGTTTCAAAAACATTAAAAATCTCACCGACCCCGAACTTTTAAAGATATCAGAAAAAGACACTACAACATTATATAAAAAAGTGAATTTAATAATGCCACATGTGAACAATAGCCCCAGTGATGACTAAAATACATTGGGTCTCATTCACTAATAATTGCACTAATTATTTCGTATTTGTATGCACAGGAGAACTTCTCACGAAAAATTTCCACCTAACTAACAACACGTGCGTATTGCACATACATTTGTTCTTAACCTCATTCTAATGTTATTGAATTTGGAGTATTCTAAATGAGCACCCCCGTACACAAGGTTATACATTTGCATAAACACGCCCAAAACATCTGCATATAAGGGCTTTCCGCACAACCTTTCCTTTACATTATTTTGTCACTCTCTGCAGACGCGCTATTGCCAGATCATCGAGCAATGCCAAGTGTGCCATTCTCAAAACCAGTTTAAACACAATAATCACATTTAATACCGACCTAGATTACAGACCTCTGATTAGCAAGCTGTAAATGTGCATATTTCTGCTAATTATATCTGGATTAATTGTTATTTAGAGAAACCTTGCAGCTGAAGTTATAGCGCTGCTTTTCTTACTTTTTCACTGGATATGCTGAAATAAAATTAAGATGAAACTAAATTGTTTTTATTAATTTATAATATAATATAATATAATAGTCGTGATAAGATAAAATATATAACTTTTTAACACGATTATAAGGCCGCACAATGCAAGTGCTTTTTGCGTATGTGTGGTTTCAGTCGTTTCTATATTTTTCATAAATACAAAATAAATTTTAATACGAAAGTTTTTGGTGAATCATCATTTGTTCGTGAAACCGCTTATACACAGATTTCACATACAAATTTGAACGTACGCATGCTTGGTGAATGAGACCCATTGCTTTTTTCCAAATATTACAGTAATTAAATTCATGTAGAAGCCTCAAAAAGTCTTTTAAGTAATAAAATAACATCTGAAAGTTTTGTTACAAAGTTTGTTCCCAAAGGACTGGTACAGTTTTAGTTCAAAAATCCGCAGAGCAAAATAAGTCTATTGAATATCAGACAGACGAGATATATTTTCTCTCTGCTTTTAACTTGGTGTTTCTCTCATTCTTTAAGGTGACATGTCATTTCTGCATCATTAGCAGCACTATATGGAATTGAAAAAGTAAGTGTTGTTTCCAAACATATAGAAGCCCACACAGGCCATACATCATTATTATTATTCTGTCTCTAACAACTTATTTTATGACTTCTATGGCCTTCTGTTTCATTATTTCTTCACTGTTTTTGCAGCTGACAAAGCTTCACCCTCTATGTTATTAATAAATAGCATTTAAAACTACACCAAAACAGATTCTCCATACCTTGCATTAGAAAAATCAAATGTTTATCTGAAAAAATTGCTAAGGTATGATTAATAAGCACTGTTTTAAGGCGAGGCTTAGAGTCTAGTCAATTCCTTATGGTGCCACTGAAACGACACAATGTAGCTTTACTTACATAATACAGTGCAAATGTCTATAGACTGGATGCGATATAATTTTTTTTTTACTTTTTTATTGACAAAAACTAAAAAGCACAGTCATTTTTAAGCATTTGGTCATCTAAAACGGAAATATATTTTGTATTTTCTTTAGTTGTAATCGGAGTTACTTTGTCTATGAGGCTCAGTGTTCCCAGCACATTAGAGAGATACAGAAACAAATCATGCAGAGGATCCTCAACATGAGGAGAAGACATTTCCTCGACTCTATCAAAGCAAAAGCAGCAATAACGGAGAGAGCAGGAGGGACACTAGAGTGCAGGAGACTGAAGAACCACTCAGAGTGACTACAAAAGACGGACACAAGATCACAGGCAGAACAAACATTAACACAATAACCACAACAAAGGAAAGGAGGAAGAGTATTGGCACCAGGACGTTTGCATTATGAGTGCATGTGATGATCCGTCCATATCCAAGCCCAGGAACAACGACAGGACAACAGAGAAACAAGGTAAAAGGGAAATGGGAAGAAAGAGAGAGAGAGAGAAAGAGAAAAACAAGAGGCAGAAAAATAAGTCAAACACAGAAACAAAGTATCAAAATTAAAAAATAAGGTGAGGATAAAAAGGAAAATGAATGAAAGCATAAGCTGAGGGTGAAAGAGAATATGTGAGACAATAGTTGGGTCATTCTCAGTACCGCTGCATTTGTGCATTCATAACTTACTACTGTTGAGATTCAAGTGCCCCTATCATGCTATTTTAAGGTTCCTAATTTTGTTTTGGAGGTCTCCTACAATAGGTTTAAATGCATCCGAGGTCAAAAATGTTATGCATTGCAGCATGACCTCTCTTCTCAGTGTCTGAAATGGCTTGATCAAGGTCTCTCTAAACCCCTCCTTTCTGAGAGCCTGCTCTGCTCTGATTGGTCAGACAGCCCAGTCTGTTGTGACTGGTCTACCACTTACAGTGCATCATAAATGAAATGCTCATTACCATATCTGAATTTCAGCTCTGGAGGCTTCCTCAGCGCTTGATACACAGTGATACGAACAGTAACGATGGTGTCGGTTTTACCGTATCAATACGATCCCAAGTCCTCATCCTTTGGAGGTACATGCAAAGTGGATTTGCTTTCACAGAACAGAAAACAAACACAAACCAAACTCTTCCAGGCCTCAACTACAACTACAGAGTTTGAGGGCGGGTCAAAGTAGATGTTGTTCACGGGCAGCCAATAGCTATGTTTCCATCCACTTATTTTTATGCGCATTTTGGGATATCACATAAAAAAAACTGCTGTATGGAAATGCCAAGACGCGCATAAATTCTAAAAATGGGCATGAAAAATGTATGAGCTTGTTTGAGTCGGATAATTTTTTTTTAGCTGATAAGAAAACATGCACATAAACTACAATGGAAACACGTGTACCGAATAAATTCCCTGATGCGCATAAAGAAAAAAAAAATCATGTGACTTTGCACGATGGGACGTATAACTGGACTAACCAGCGGACCGATCTTTTTCCACAGTATCTGAAATGCTGTTTTGGTTGTTCTTAAATGCCTGAGCAAAGTGTTTATTGCATTTCGTCTGCGTGCTCTGAGACGCAAGTCATTTATTATATATATGAAAATTATTATGTACAGTGGTTTCTCCTACTTTTCTTAGAGATATTTAGGGCCAGTTAATCAGGAAGTGATGATTTTGTTCTCTACGACTCACTGGATGGAAACGCATTTTTATTCGCAAATGTTTTATGTGATATTCCATTTTTTTCGCACAAGTTAAATTCGTAACTTTGGATGGAAACATAGCTAATGAAGACCAAAGGCTGGCATTATGCTTATTTGTTACAGCCCTATGTAGGTTCATGCAAGAAGTGAGACTGGAATTACTAATGGCTCATGTCAGGCAGTTCAAAATCGGTTCTTTCTTTTGGAAGACAATAACAACATTTATAGTGCACTTTGATCTCTCAAACTTTGCAGACCTTTTTACATTAACACTGCATTAAAGATAATATCCGAAAAATAATAATAAGGGCACTCTAAATTAAAATTACAAATTAAAACTATACTATCATCTATTACCGCCACTGAAACCTCTATGACTTTTTTTCATGGAACACAAAAAGAATTAAGTAGAATTATTTTCAGTGATTACAACCCCAAAACATTTGGAATATATTTTAATCTCTACTATCTACGGTGGTACCCTGTGTATGGCAGTTAAGGCCTCAGTACTTTGGGCCTGAGTGGGAAAATATGATTTCTCAAAAGTAGTTCAGAAGTAGCTTCAAAGGAAATTATGATCATAAATAAGCATGAAAATAGCATTAAGAAAAGAGAAATAAAGAAATACAAAAAGTTCCTGAAATGTTCTTGCATAAATGGCACCATGTCCTGAAGATGACCCAGTGAACAAAACAAGGCATGCAAAAGCCCAGCAAATGATTTTGATGGGACAGTAGGAGTCAGAACTGAAAGATTATGCAAAAAAAGAAAGAACTGAAGATTATGCAAATCACGCAGAATTAGCACTTCACTTTATTATGTAGTCCCTAAAACACAGTGTACTACACAGTGAGTAGCAAGGAGCAAGCTATTCATTATATTTTAAGCTAATTAGGGAATGCATTTACCTCACCTGTATGGCACCAGCCATAAATCCCAACAGTTTTTAGTATTATTTTGGCCAATCTCTATTCTGGACTTGCATGCAAACTGCTTTGCAATCATTTCCCAGACTGTCATTTGTGTGGAAATATTAATAAGTCTGTAAACAGAACGTTAAAACACGTAAACGCTGAATACGGACGCAAAGAGGAGAACACAGATGAGCCAGCAGAGGAAAAATACTGTACCAGGTACAAGCCCACTGTTCGTGAAATATAGGGAGAAAAATATAAATGTTGAGGTTTATATAAATGTATCTCTGAAGTGAACTGACAGAAAAGTTTCAAAGGCATTTTCTTTATCTCTTTATCTCCTTATAAAGTTGTGTTTTCAAGCGCAGCGCTGCTTAGTGTACAGCGGTAACCAAGGAAACTCTTATGTAGCATAATTTCACAAAACTATAGTCAGACCATGCTGTTTTTGGTGTAAATCTTGAAATTATATAATCAAATTTAAATCAAAAACAACTGCTCATGCTACAGAATCGGCAAATTTGCTTGTAAAAAAAAAAAAAAAAAAAAAAAAAAAAAAAATCGGTGCATCGCTAATAAAAAAAAAATTAAATAAAAGTAATATTAAATAAAAATCAATAAAAAGTAAATAAAAATAATACTTTAATTAAATAAAAGTATTATTAAATAAAAATGTAATAAAGTCTTCTCGCTGTAAAAACAAATGTCGTTTTCAAAGAGCAGTGTGTTTTTCTAGTTTTCTTGCAAATTAATTTGTAGTTTGTTTGGTTAATAATAAATGTATTATGCAGGCCTCACGGAGCCATCGGATTTCAACAAAAATATCTTAATTTGCGTTCCGAAGATTAACGAAGGTCTTACAGGTGTGAAACACATGAGGGTGAGTAATAAATGACAGAATTTTCATTTTTGGGTGAACTAACCCTTTAACACACTCAATGGCCCATTCATAAAGAGAGCCATTTACTTCATTTCTGAATGAATCAGTTGTTTGAACGAATCGAATGAATTAATGACTCAATGACTTACTCATTAAGACATTTACTGTCACCTACTGGCAGTTTTAGTTTCATATTTAGAGTATCATTTCATAAAAAAAAAAAAAAAAAAACTATTCATATTTCCATATTAATAAAAAAAAACCTATTAAAAGGTATAGTTCACCCCCAAAAAAGCTATGGTTCATTATTTACTCACCCTCATGAAGCCTAAAAGTTTGTGTAATAAATTTTGTTGAATCAAAATATATATATATATATATATATATATATATATATATATATATATATATATATATATATATATATTTCTTTGTAAAGCTACTTTTTGTAATGTCTATTTGATGCTTTTCTCATTTAACACAATAATGACTTTAAACAGTGTTGTCAAGGCTACTTTTACACTGTTGCCGCGGGTTGATTTTCATGTCTGCAGGTTGAAGCGACCCCAAATAACATGATATTTAGCCCCTGGAATGCGAATTTCACCAAAAACCCCACCAAAAACGTGGATTTTACCCCTCGAATTGGGCTAATTTTGAGAAGCAAAAGGCTCTCATTTTAATTTTTGCATTTATAAATGTTGCAGAATTGTGCAGATAAAGAAAAGCAATTTCATTTATATTTATACAATTACAGACAAAAGACTTGTTTTTTTCACTGTGATTTGTAAATGAATAATTACATTTAATATTCATTATCATTAACTGTTAAAAAGTAAAAGTAAAGTGAAAGTGACATGTGAAGACCAAGTATGGTAACCCCTACTCAGAATTTGTCCTCTGCATTTAACCCATCCAAGTTAGTGCACACACATTAGGAGTAGTGAGTACTGAACACATACACACTACAAAACGTGAACACATCCGGAACAGTGGGCAGCCATTTTTTCTTTGGTGCCTGGGGAGCGACTGGGGGTTAGGTGCCTTGCTCAAGGGCACCTCAGTCATTTCCTGCCAGTATTGAGAATCAAACCCACAACCTTCGGGTTACCAGTTTGACTCTCTAACCATTAGGCCACGACTGCCCCCTAAATAAGTAAAAGGATACCATTTTATTATGTCTGGGCTGAAAAAGACCCACTATGGCCAAAAATGTCACGCAGAAACTATTAGTATGGCAGACAAGGACAAAAGGTCTACTGCAATGAATTATTTCCCACAAGTTTTCCATAAGCAGGGAACAGATTCGTTGTGAAGGATGTGCAAAGTGGGCCCCATTAAACAAATATCCATTGTAATTGGAGCAGTTGTGAAATATGCCTGTACTAGCATTGTAGCTCTAAGATGTACACAGTTCATTAACAAATAGCAGAATAATGCATGAGTTCTTATAAAATATTCAGTTAAGAAGTTATGAAATGCCAAATATGATTAAATAAACAGAAAACTTGCACATAAGTTGCTGAAAATGGTTATTTCAAGCAAGTATGTTCTTAAATGTTACTCAAAATAAATAAAACTATATGAATTGTAGTGGCTAACCATTACATTAAATCACTGTAACATGTTGTAGACTTCTATTACGCCAACATCCAAGCTGTTCTCGGCTTTAACGCGAGTTATCACAGTAAAAAATTAAAACACTTGAAGCATGTTAGTGCCAGCAACTTTAGTAAAGTTCTAGTCGGGAGGTAATGTGGTCTCATTAGCATGCTGCGAGGAGTGCGCTTCTGTACTCGGAGGTGTGACTGAGACAAACAGCCTTTGGATGTGGGCCATTCGCAGCCTAGTATGCCAAAGAGAGCGGCGATTCAGCCCTCCTAGTCC